>CM060846.1:224228011-224320511 GCA_030762175.1 Metallyticus violacea | reverse complement strand
CATGCGCAACATGAGGAAAAAATGGCTTCTCAAAGAAGGTTAAAACAGTCGAGGGCTGGAACTTGAAGAGAGAGGATGTTGTACAAATTGTGCTCCGGAATGGTCACCTTCTCGGCGGACAAGTCGAAATCAGGACAACTTCATAAATTGTAAATAAATAATGTTTTAATTATGTTTAACGTCTATAAGTACACAGATCACTTCAGTGCACCACTTTCCTGATTTGTATCATTTTGATTAACGATGTTTTAGGATTTTTTTTTTTTTAGATTAGTGTTGCAGCTACGCCCCTAGTCCGTACCCAGTTCGTTGGGTCGTTACCGAATAATGATATTTTAGCCATGAGAGCTTTAGAGGGGATCGTGACATATAAATATATATGCTACATATTTGGAGATGTATGTTATTTCAATCTAATTGTCATCTGCTCTATAGTAATTCAATTCTCTTCTTAATATTACCTTAAATAAGTCTATTTGTGTACGATGAATTGCATCTTGCTGGACTCTTTGCTGTTCAATCGTATCGTGCGCACATTTCTCCCTGTGCAAGTAACACATCCCAAGGTACTGACAGCTGTAAGTGAGGGCCATTTAGAGGGATACCCTGCACACTTTTCTATAAGATGTTGTGCAAAATAGTAGTGACTGTAACTATGGGAAATACATTTTCCATCTTAAGGTTCATACCTACAGCTAGGACTGGAAACCGTCTTTTCCAACATTCAAAAACATTCCATGAGCGGATCTCTGATTCATTATAAAGATTTTCTTGTGGAGATTAGGTTGCATTTAGAGATAGTAAAGGAATGTGGCCTACACAGATAACCTACATCTTCTAGCAGCAGAGTCTACATATGCACCCTGCTAAAAATCCTAAGTATGGCGTCCTTCGGAAGGGAAGTAAAGCCGTGGGTCCCGTGTCGTACATTTACGGCACGAAAAAGAACCTCAAACCTGAAAGAGAGGCCTCTGAGCAAAATTTGTCGGCCGTTTCACGCCCTGAGTTGAATGGGACGCTGATGACCTGAGATGTTAAAGAGCGTCCATAAATAAATCATTCAAAAAAAAAAAACCCTGCTAAAATTTTGCTATCTGTTGTTGAATATGTTGCTACCTGGTCACCTTATCGCAATATCACTTCATTCCATGCCAGCAGTACAGTAAAAAGTACTCTTTTCTGTTGCAATAATGCTCAGCATTCTGACGACCTTAAAAAAAATTACATACAAAATATGAATGAATCCTGGCAGTTACTTGAAATATCTTGACATGCATCAAGGTGAACACATTTTCACACTCTCATATGCTCATTTCAAAGTACAGCTGCTGGAAAGTTTGTGTATGCGCATGTTATAGTGATTGCGAGGTATACTATTGTTCTATTGTACCCTTAAATTAAATTATATTTTTTATCAAATCACTGTAACATTTGCATCATTAATAGAAGAATAATATCTGTAAACTGAGTTATTGGAAATTGCATTAATAAGTATGCATATTACATAATGTTTCTAGCTGATTAACCTACCCTTGATCTGAATTATATTTTTACTAAGTGTAAAATTAGTATCGATTATAGAATAATCGTATCTGTAGATAGAGTCATCGAAAATTTTGTGAACGAGCATGTGAAATTTAGTGATTAGTTTGTGCTATTGCTGTAACATACCCTTAACATAAATTATATTTTTTAAATGATTGAAAAATTTGCGCCAGTGATAAAATAATAATTATACCTATATAATAACTCTCTCTATATATAAATTATATAGATATATCTATTGGAAAGTTGGCAAATGTTAATGGACATTTTAAAGCAGCTGTGGGTTGCCTTTTGCCATAACATATATCATTAACATAAATTTTATTTTTTGTTAAATTATTGCCAAATTAGCATCATAAATTGAAAAGTAATACGACGATTGATAAGTATTATAAATGAGCACGTACAACGTTTTGCAACAGTGTTGATGAATGATATTGTACTACTCAAAATGATAATATAATATGGTAAAATAGTTATAGGGTAACTGAAAAAAACTGAATACTTTCCAAGTTAAAAGACAAAATTTAACACACTGGAAAAAGTGCTACTTAATAACATTCATCTTAGTTTGATACTTCACAAAAAATTCACACATATTGGCACAGTTTTTCATTAATCAGACATCTTAATATTATGGCAATATAATATATGACACACAAAGAATTAACGTACTAGGAGTTTTGATTTTATGTGTGTGCAATCTACTGTCGCCATTGCATGATGTACCTTGAACAAAGTCCAGCCAATGCGCAATGACTCCGTTCACAATTCTATGTGACATGGAGTTGCTCACACCACCATAATCTCTAATGCTAAGCTGGTCACAAGTAGTGTAACACCCGAGTGTTGTTAAAAGCTGGTTATTAGATGAAATAGCTTCATTCCTGCAAAGAATAATGTTTCCGTAATAAGAATTATGTTAGGTTTTTCACATTGATGTTAGAACTACAAACACTGGCCAATCCTTTTCTCTCTTACAATGTAAATATGTACAAGGAAAGGTGTCGCCATTCAAATCCAAAATTTTACACAGAAGAACCGTATTTATCATAAATTATTTAGTCAAAATTTTGCCACAAAATGCTTTTCATCATACAAATTGAAATATTCCAATTTTTAATCCATCTACATTATTTCATAAAACACCCTGTTCTCATCACTGTTATTATTTTCACACGCTAAGTACGCAAATATTTGCGGGAGATTTTGTAAATAAACCTAATTTTCCACTAGAAATTATCAAAAATTCGTCGATTATGTTTTAAACCAGAATAAATGCCTCGGCAACAGTTTCCCAAGCTAAAAGTGCTTGTTGAAACACCAGAATTTTCCCATATTTAAATCGAGTTAACAAAATTATCGTAGTAGGTACTATATTTTTTCACGTTCTCGTTGTGTCTGTTATATTTCATATTTAATATAAACTAATTAATTATATCAAAAATGATAAAGGGTGACTAAAACATATTACTTATGTTCTAAATGATCTCGGGGAGTAAATGTACAAACGTTATTGCACATGCTTAACAAGAATTCGGATAAAAAATATATTCCCATTAGTGGAACATAAATAAGAACAAATTGAATGCTATTGAATGTAAAACAACTTTAACAGAACAAATTAAACGAAAAAGAAAACATATGATTTTATAGTTACAACATGTCCTCTGAGCAAGATCTATTTTACATTTATCTGTTAAACGTACAAATTTGTAACAATTTTATAAAACAAGTTATGGACCATTTAAAATAGTTAACTAAAATATTATGATCCAAATGGAAAGATTAGCCATTATTCAGTTAATATAGCGTTTTAAAAACTCCGCTTTAGAGATCCTTTTTATTTTTAATTTTTCCTCTATCTCCGTGCACTGGAAGTTACCCCTGTGCTAAGTCATGTAAAATGCAGCTACCGATTTGTAATAGTGAGCTAACAGCAAAGTAAATACTACATTTATTTAATTATTTCGACTTATTATTATTATTATTATTATTATTATTATTATTATTATTATTATTATTATTTATAGTGATGCGTTAGGATGGCCTCCATTTTTAAAGCGGGTAAAATCGCCGTGACAGACAATTGACAGTCTAGACGCTTAGTCACAGGGTAAAAATGATGTAATACGAGCTTTGTTGTGGATAGGATAAGCAGAAAAAGAAAAAAAGAAGTCAGGTTTTTATATCACGAAAAGTCTTCTTAGCTATCAGTGTTACCGAAATATTAAGAAAAGAGGTATTAAAAATGGAAAAAGGTTAAAGCTTCTAAACGTGGTTGTAAGCCTCAGCAAGCTGACCGCTTCTACTGGTTGTCCCATTTGCCCTGCACGCCGAGAAGAGGAGTGATGGCAAAGGAGGGTGGGAAGGGAAGGAGAGAAGACTGAAAACTTAATCCGGGGTGTGTTCGTGTAACCTGAACCAAATATTAGTTACCGGATCTGCCACTCTTCTAAGTTAAAATACCTTTCTAGGACCTGTTTACTCTTCTAAAGTGGAATGTTTGATGAAGCGTGAGTTGTCAAATTTTCGTTTAAGGCTATGGGACAACAATTCTCCACTCAAGAGCCGACAGCCTCACACCACTGAACTGCCCAATAGCTTCGGGTAACGTTTAATGTTGCCTTTTTTCACTGTTCAGCGGTTCGTTACATAATACACCCACATCAACTCAATCAAGGAGTACCACAGCACTTCTTTGGCTCACCCGTCTGCAGACAACGTAAGAAGCATGCTCCAATTTGACAATGTTTCATGAATGTGCTAGGGGTGAACTGCAGATCAATTTGCAGTTTTGCTTTTGTCTACTAACTTCAAGAATGTACCCAGCGAGTCAATGTTGATTCCTATTGAATTGAATCTTATTTCTACAAATTTTGCATTTATTAAAATATATTTCAGTAATAAATCCCATGTTTTTTACTAATATGTAACAACTAAGATTTATTATGCAGTTATTGCACCTAGCTCACAATTAAAGTAGCAAGGAATGAAGGACCGGCAAAGCATGGTATGTATCTACAAAGACAATAACTAAACATCGGAATTCTTAAGCATTGAACAGCATGTTAGGTACACTCAAACTTCTAGGTAAATGCAAACAAAGCACGAAAGCAAGCTATCACCCACCGCCCGGCAGGTAAACAAGAACTGGAGAGTGACAGGCATAAGGGGAGAGGGTGATTTGTAGCTCGTGACATTTTGTCCCCCTTCCACTTGTTGTCTACAGACCAACGTAACTTCAATCCGGTTCATATTGGCGAAGTGCTTAGAAATTCTGATTTCTAATAGTAGCTGAACGTTTTCCTTCTGTCCTCTTGTTTCACAATATATATTATTGTTATTATTATTATTATTGATCAGCAACATAATGCATCGCTTATTGTCCATTTTAATGTTCAGTCTTTATACTTTCTAGTTCGGGGAAGAAAGATGTGTACCTATCAAAAAAAAAAAAAAAAAAAAAAAACATTAACTGTCTATGAAAAAATAAATATTTTAAATATTTTAAGTTAGATCAAGATTTTTTTGAAAAATATTGCTCAATGGCTGGGAATCCCACACTCCAAATATAGATTGATAATGGATGAAAAGAAAATAAGGGAAATTATATCAACGACTGGACGAAACTATAAAAATACCCACCGATAAGACAGTTTGCCGATACAGACAGATGTCTTATAATGAGGTTCATTCAACATCATGAACAATTATATAAGAAAAAACACTGGATTTAGAACACATGGTACATGTCTTAAGTTTTTGCTGACTGAGATATAAGCGGGCTCAGGGATTATGGAGAAGCAAGCTATATTTATGAGGGAACCTTGCGTCAATATAAAGAAAAATTATTGAATTTCAGAAAATATTTAATGTTTATTGACACTAAATATTGACGAATTAGGTTTTTTAACCTCTTACGAAATAAATACTCTCATAGTGAAAGATGAGCCTTGTCAGAGGAAGAAAAGTAGAGAAGTAACAATTTTGCTTACGACAAATTCAGATGAAACTGTTTTAACTCCTTCCATTAGTTGTCGGAAAATTAGAGAAGCACACGTTCCTAAAATGCGCGAGTCGCTTTCTGTTCAATACGGATCCAATAAGAATGTCTGAATCACCGAGCCATTTTCCCTGCATATTTAGAAAATTGGAATATTCGAATGCGTAATAAAAAGAAGGCTCCTGCTAACTTTGATCAAATGTCTTCCCTTGAATTTCAACAATATTAATTTTGTCTTCTTTCCGGTAAATTGTAGCATTCATCTATAAACTTTAGATCTGGGGATAACAGCTACATGAAGGAGGCGTTGATATAAAGATACACGTAGCAAATTCAGATGCCACAATATTCAATTCCTGCAAGTAAATATCATTGCTATTGTTTAAAACCATTCTTGTTTTCATTTCCTTGGTTTGTCACATTTGTAGTTCCTTAAAATTCTTAAATATATATGTACAGCTCTCGCATGAAAGTGAATTCCTTTTTCCGTATACTTGAAACGATCTGGTAGTTCTTAAAGAATATTTACGTAATGAATAATCAGTTAATTTATACATTACCATTTTTTGAATGTACTAGTTTTTTCTGTTTTTTTTGCATAAATAATGAAATTGTATTCATATGAAAAATAGGGATAATGACGTTACATCTGCATACTCAATGCCACCGAACATTTTCTGGATCATATGAATTTGCAAAGAAACACTTTCTACTTCCTTGATTTTAATTTATATACATTTCCTCTTACACGCTTAAGCTTACCGATAGCTTGATGATGTCACATATTATGAACTTTTGTCTTCCGATCCTACAGTCGAGTTTAACCAACATATAGCTTGGTTTATCGCTTCTTCTGGTAATGCAGAAGGACTTAGTCCCCAGGATATCACGCTATTGTTCCTAATGCCCCTCGTACTCCAAAAATATATTTCCTCCCTAAAATTCATATAAATAACTGTCAAGGTCGCCCGAAAGTAGGCAGTTTCAATGCATTACAGCCATTGAGGCTGACTGACTGAGGCTTTTTTCCAGGTTTTCCTCAGTCCTCATAATTGGCAAATGCCGGGGAACTTAGACCCGGAACGTTTCCTTCCTTAAAAAAAAATCCTTACCCAATTTATCATTTCGTCTCAAGTATCATCAGTGTCACCGCCTGTGATGCCTCAGTAGTAAAAACGGGCGTTAAAACTAATCAGAAATCAGAAAAAGAGAAATGAGATATATGTTTTTGCATAAAGCACGTACACTATAGGGTTTAAATCTTACATATTAATGTATTTTATATTCTCTCTCCCTCTCTCTCCCACACACACGCACTCTCTCTCTCTCTTGTTGCTTGTTTAATCTGTTTCAAAGCATTACGTTACCTTTGATATTCAATATTTTCAATATTTATTTTTACTACGTTCACTTGTCTTCTTGATTAAGAAAAACACGAGCTGTTCGAAATATTGCAATACTATATCTGTGACTTTCTAAGTGTTTTATCCTTTTTGTGCTGATCTAGTTAGTATATTATATATAACCTATTTAAAGCTAAATTAATAATAAATCCATTAAATCGTACTGAAAATAATTACTTATTTATTATTAAGTTAATTTACCAAGATTTTATTTACTTAAACAGAAAAAATCTTTAAGGCGTAAGTTTGAGAAAAGTATGAAGCATATTTTCTAATTGCTCGTATTTTCGTTATTTGTTCTGGAATAATGACTAAGAAAACCAATTTATTATAAAGTCAAAGACAATTTCTATAGTCTAGCTACGTGTTATTTGATCATTTAAAGCAACCTTCTTTAAAAAAAAAAAGACTAGGGGCAGTAGTTGTATTAGTATTTGTGACATTTGTAACATTTGGTATTTCTCTATATTCATGTGGGTTTCAGAAAAAATTTTCCAGGCTTCTGCTAGTATTTTCATGGTCTATTTGATTGAACTCAGACTATATATGATTTTATTACATCAGACATTAAGAAAAATTGTAAGTTATGAAATGTTGTAGAAGAAGTAATAAAGTAATAAAACGAAACCAGACCTATAGTATATAATGAATGGAGTATAGCCAGTTATATGTTCGGCAAACTCTGCTCATCTACTAGGAAACATCTACTGGGATAAATGAATATCCCAATCACGAAGGCAGTGTATACATTCATATTATCTAAATATCATCGCCAATTCTCGGTTGTTTAGGGTGCCGATCCGAAAAAAAAAAATTGTAAAAATCAGAAGACACCTAGGAAAAGCTGATTGTTCGGGGAGTGAAATACTGTTCTCTTTACTGCTATAGGGAAATGGAACCCTATGGTAGCTGCCTAATACATTGCGAATAGCATTCATTCTTTATCACCAACTAATGAGATTTAGACCATTGGCATAAGGTGTAAATAACGATTACGCCATTCAAACGACAAATCTACTGTATTAACATTGAAATTTTCGTTTTGAACCACAAAATAAACTTTATTTTCACAATGAATCAAAATTCAGAAGCAAATTGGAATAAAAACATAACTTTGATTTTCATTTGGGAAAAGCTACGTTGTGTGGTCTGTTCTATAATTTTTCATCTAAAACTCGGGAAATAAATTCCATCCTTTAATCATGTGTCACAGTTAAATTTATAAGCTTCACTTGAAAATGTTTACTCTATGCAAGACCTAACTATTATTGTTAAATACAAAATTTGAAGTAATTATAATAGAATAGTAAACAAACAATAAAATGGAAACCATTAAACCTTTCCTGTACAATAATTTAGAAAATCCGACAAGTTACAGATTCTGATGCAAACATATAATGTATTAATATGAGAAAATAAAATGTTAGCATCTGGTAATCTGAGGTTTGTAGATTCGAGGTATGGACAGGTTTTAAATATATTTGTTCGTTGTCTAGTGTTATCTATTAGGCATTTTTAAATAGTGTTTAATGCCTGTTTTTACTACCGAGGGACCACTGACGGTTAATAGGCGGTGGACATGCGTAATATAAAGCCATATTCATGGAGTCTTGCTGTTGTTTTTGTGTCTTATAGTAGTTGAAATAATATGATTCAGGTCTTCTAACAACCCCTGCAGTTGATGGTGATGATGATTTTATTCCAGAAATAATTTGAAGTTGGTCCTCTGCCATATTTTTAAAGGGTTATTCAGCTAAAAGATATGTATTAAGCGGTTTACTTTATAATCTATTCCAGCAATTCTCAAACTTTTTGATCGCAGAACTCCCTTTAAAGATATCTCCCTGTTGTGGTTCCATAAGATTAACTAAAACTTAAAATTCTAAGTTTGCTTCCTATTTTATTTAATTTTAATCACAATTTTACAATTTTAAAGATATAAACAAATAAATGCAATTTTTCAATATTTGTCATTGTATTGTACTTACATAATAGTAATAATTACAACAACACTAATACATTCAAATAGACACATAAAGGGCATAGAGCTATAATATTAATAATTGCTTAGGATATAACAAGGCTCAACTTATTCGTTAATTTTAATTTCTGAATGAGAAGGATGATGCTGCATTGCACCTAAAGCTATAATATATCTTAATAGGAAATTATTTTCCAAAAGTTTTAAATGTATACTTGTTTAATAGGAAATTATTTTCCAAAAGACTTTATATGTATACTTTTGGATAAACAAGTGCAGAGTGAGTAAGTGGTTCAGCAAGGCATCAATATGTAATAGCGTTTTTTGATAGTCAATTGTTTAAAGGAAGTAAAGAAAAGATATTTTCCTGCTGAGAAATTTTAGTAAATATTTACTAATATGATAATGCCAATGTGATCTGAGAATTTCGAATGAAGGTACTCACATCGTGTAATGAAATCGAATAAAATTGCAATAGTGAATGTATATATTTGCTGTCATTTTTTAAACCAAATCTAAGAATATGGTTCATTCAGCTTGAAGCACAATTCGGCACTAGTGACATAAAACACTACGAAACAAAAATGCGGTATGTTCATCAGTTCGATAGACGTGGAGATGTTAAATCAAACTTCAGATAATTTGATCAGACCACCTGATGATGAGAAGTATGATGCCATTAAGGAGATTAATATACATTTTAGGAGACGACGATATTCAAAGAAAACAAAATTGGAATTATTTTATTAAAACTCAAGCTTAAATAATTTAATCGCTCACAAACTGAAATATATTGAAAGTTTACCAAGTAGTATACCCAGTGAGGGCTTTATGGTAACTTGGCTAGACTGGCCGCATAACCCACTAAATATGACAACTTAAACAAACAAATACCACCTTATTAAATCACATCAGTCAACGTCACCTGAGCCGCACGTGTGCCTAGGTCGTTAAGGCGCGGAATCGTGAGCGGGAGGTCTGGGGTTCGATTGCCACCAGACTGGTCCTCACTGTTCTGAGGTTTTTTTTCCAGCTTTTCCTTAGTCCTTGTAAATGGCAAACGCCGGGTAGGTGCCCTAAACTTAGCCCTGGAACCCCCCCCCTTCCTTTAATAAAAACTCCTGTTCCAGTTTATCCTTTCATCTCGTGTTATCGTCAGTGTCCACCACCTGTGATGCCTCAGTAGTTAAAACGGGCGTTAAATAGCATTAACTTACCTACTTCCAAAGAATCCGGTACTACTAAAGATGAAATACAGTGTTTAGAAAAACGCATCTGAGAGCTCGCAGTGATAATAAAAGGAACTCGCTGTTAGCAAGAAAATACGGTTTCGTTTTCTTGAGCACCGTAGATCAAGGTCTAGACGTAAATCCAATAGCTCCTGCTTCAGCAATGCTCAAGACCACATTAGCTCATTCTAAATTTTATTTATTTGGGCTACACATTTTTGCACTCTGCGATAGAGTGCAAGTCTGCAGACTCCGAAAAAATTGGGCAACTAACTCCACGGCGACAGAGAACCAGGGGCTCATACTGAGTCGCCTGTATGTGAAAGAAAATAAATCAGCAATGTTTTATAGTCGATACCGCGGCAGATATTTCATGATTTTAGTTTCGACAAAAAAGAAGCATAGAAAGCATGCTATGCGCTACCAATCACTTAGAAATAAAGAATTTCGTAAAAATTATTACTAAGTCTTGACTTCGGAATGCGCAAAGCGTAACTTTTGTTAACAGGACTATCACAAGAAAATGGCTTCCTTGTTACATTTTAATTTCTTTGCTGGTAGCCAAACTTACCGACACTACATGTTATCATTGCATTGACGCTTTGTAAAACATAACTTCAAACTATTCAACAGAATAACCCTTGTAAGGTTATCAAGATGGAATTTTCTGATTTTCTTCAACCAAACATTATGAACAGGATAAAAATAAAATTAATAATATCGAAACTCAATGTTTCCCAGTTTAGGAGATTTTCAACCAATAAAATTGAAGTGTGCACTTAATAAATTTAAATGTATGTTGCAGCAAATTTATATGGACCGCCAAAAAGCTGTTTGGCAGCCCCATTACATTTAACAGAAAATAGACTGTGACTGGAGTAGGGAACTATAGAAACCTAAATCGCATCGCGGTTCCAGGCAGACACACATCCCTTGTCATATATTGTATATTTTAAAATTATCAACAGTTAAAATATTTTCATCCATTTATTTAAAACTTACTTCCGAACAAATTTCCATAATACAAGCTGACACTCCCAAACATCGGCCACAACTCCGTTTGGTTTATTTTCATTCTCTTAATGTCATGCGAATTGCGCACTGCTGCACATTTCTGAAGTTCAGGAATACTCTTAGTGGTGTTGGAACATTTTTTGGTATCTGGCAAACATTTTGATGGCCTCAGTAAATAGTGAAAACCGCAAACATGTTCTTCGCATTGTATTTAAATTTTTAAATAAATACCATCCATCCATCCATCCATCCATCCATCCATCCATCCATGCATCCATGCATGCATCCATGCATCCATGCATCCATCATCCATCCATCCATGCATCCATGCACCCATGCATCTATGCATCCATGCATGCATGCATGCATCCATTCATCCATCCATCCATCCATCCATCCATCCATCCATTCATCCATGCATCCATCAATGAATGCTATAGTTTCGCCATGGAAGAGTTACAGTTGTTAGGATATGGGATTAACGCACTAGCTATGAAACCATACAATTTATAAAACAATTTCCATGTCCTTAGTCCACCACTACTCAGAAACGGCATGTTTCAATTATAGGCTTATTCCATCATGCATGATTACAGCAGTCATTTAATATCATGTTGGAAGACCACACACACACACACCAAAAAAAAAACAAAAAACAAAAAAAAAAAAAAAACATTAAAACATTAAAACATTAAAATGCACTGAAAATAAACTGGAATCGTTTACATCGGTTAAAGATGTTTTTAGTACCCAGCATATCAATCAGATACAGCAATCAGAACAGTGCTCCAACAAAAAATAGAAAGTGTTCAACCACCGTTTAGTTTAATCTTAATTTCAAATAAAATGCAGTTCTTGTAATTGAGAGCTTCAATATATATGGAGTTATTAAATATTTGTAAAGGAAGGAACTTCATGGTCTTTAGGGCAACGAGTTACTTATATGTTTTGAAAAAAAATAAGCAAGGCACCAAAAAAATCACACGGCTACAATTCCGGATGTCTAATCTAAGCCGTTAATAAATTGTTTTAGGCATAACGCACAGCACAACTATGAGTGAACAAAGTTCGTGACACTGGCGACGATCCAGATTCATTTCTATCATACCTATTGGGGCAGATGGATTCAACAGGCCAATAAGTGACCCGCTGGATCGCCGGATTTGACTCATTTGGTTTTGATTCTTTGAGGTACCTATAACAAACCGAGGCCAGAAACACGAATCGTTCTCAAACGAAGTATATGAGCCGCATGTCTTTCTGTGACAACTGATATGCTGCGCCATGTTTATAAACGCTAAAGTATGTCTTCACCTGCAAGAACGTCACTTCTAGCTCTATCTCAGATATCATCACAGTTGTCACGTGGTTTTTCAGCCTGCACCCAAACTTTTTCTTGGTACACACAAGTTTTGGCGTTCTCATGGCAGTGCCACTATGGGTAATGTCTTCATAGTATCTTCAAATGAATAAATTATGTAAAAGCTTTAAGATGCCTGTTCCTTTGGGATACTCTCGTTCCTTGTTTCGAATAAAACCAAACAACATTGGGGAATTGGAGATTACTTGCGCATTAAGATACAATATTATTGTGATATATGAAAAGCAAATGATTCGATAAAAACGCTATCGTACTATAGACGTGACTAGAAGAAACGGTGAAACCCTCCCCAAAGAACAATATCATGGACTACACATGTATGACATAATTCATAACATTCACGGTACTGATGTCAAGTGAATACCCTTGATTTTACCTGTGTAACCAACGAACACATTCCTCATGCTACGATTGCTGTTGGAATTACCTGAATAGTTCTGAACGGCAGAGTTTAGACACTCAGTACGTTGATGAATTTAGCACTGACGTTCAGTTCTAGAATGCAAAATAATGTTGCACATGCCCAATCATGCTTTATTTAACTATTATGCTCCAAAACAAAGCACACCATCATTTACATTGTTGGTTCAGATTTTCTCTGCCATGGTTTCAGCCATTTTATACCGGTATGACAGCTTCACACCCTTGTTAGAACCGATGCCCATAGCAGACTGAACTGCGGTTTTAGTAACTAAAGCTTTTACTCTTGTTGGAATTCACAATTTGGCATCCGTCTCGTATAACCACTGATCATGGTCATCAACTTGAGAATTAGCCAAATAGTTACGTTTCCAAGGTAACACTAGTGCAGCCTGCCATCCTGTTCCTCGCCAGGCTTGAGTAGGCAAATAAAGAAGACCTTACCATCAGCTGAGGAAGGAATTGACCGCCACGGGTGGCCGAGGTCCTTAAAGCACTGACTTGTGAGCGGGATGTCTGGGGTTTGAATCCCATTAGGACCGTCCTCCCTGACTGAGATTTGTTCCATGTTTTCCTCAGTCCTCATAAATGGAAAATGCCGAGGAGGTACCCTTAAATTAAGCATGAAATGTTTCTTTCCTTATAAAAAAATCTTTTCCCAATATATAATTTCATCTCATGTGTCATCAATAAGCAAAACAAAAAACTGAGGAAAGCAATGGTCCACTTTAGGTTCTACCGCCCGAAAGTGGTCCACTCGCCACACTCCGAGCTCAGCCGATTCCACAGCGCAGCAGTCCGTTGCTCTAGCCACCATCACTCACTTTTACTGCCCTTATTGTCAGTCTTATCTCATCGACATCTAACCCAAAAACACTGTCTATCTTTTTGAATCGACTTTTGATCATGCAGTCTCTGTAGAACAACGCAGAGAGCACAATCAGCAGTTATTCCAAATTTGAGCCTCACAGGATAAGTAGCCATGCGGTTCCATTTCCACTTCAGTGATGCGGCTGGTTTTTTGGAGGAATGTGATTGTGCAGGAACCATTTATCACCGGATAGCTGATAGTCACTAAACCCAGCCCAAATCAACCATCGTTTCACTGCAAACGCTGCTGTCACCCTGCAATATGCCAATGACCCTAGGATACTTAAATGTGAGTACACATTAGTTCGTAACCGCATGTTCTGTGTGACATGCAAAACCTCGGACGCCTTCACGAACCAAGTTTGCGTATTTTCCGAGTTGTATTGCCCAAAGTTCGTAACAGCACCTGCACACTCGCAGCCATTACAAGCCAGCACACCAGTATTAGAACCCCTGCCGTATTTGCTCCTGCTAGTACTATCCTGTAACATCTTTTTTAAGTCCAAGAGCAGCTCCAGATAGAAGTCTCTCAGCAACTGTCTCCTCTCTTGCAAAGACCTGCACCTCATCAATACAAGACACCGCTTAAGACAGCAGGATCAGTTGCCTTCCAGCAGCAGATTACCTTCCGTAATGAAGCAACTCTTCTCTATCTCAGCAGCCTAGCAGAAGCCAACACGATACAGACCACCACCAAAAATTATAAACAGAAAACTGAATGCTTCTTATGCAGCATCAAGAAACACATTAACTACTGTGTAGCCTCTACAGCAAATTTCATACCTCCATCGAGACCATTCACCTTCTTCACTACAGCATTACAAGGTACAGGTTCACAGCAGAAGACTACCGCAACAATCCTTCGGACATCTTCCCCATATACCTCTCCGTAAATTTCTCTATTACCCTGCCTTCACTTTCCATAGGGTGTTTGTCAGGAACCTGTGTCATTGGTCTTACCGGGACAATACTCTCTTCCACTTCTTGCTATCAGTATTCCAACCCTCGCTTACTCTAAAGAGCGCTTAAACGGTGTCCCAATAATCTCCCTACTTCACTTCCTTCTCTCTTTTTACATTCTCAACTCAACTCAAGTAATTAAAATAATCCTAGGTAAAGGAATTGAATACCAGCATCTGCCCCTAAAAACAACTCATGCAAACGTTGAAAGTTTCCCAGTTGTTCTTCTTGGTATTCACAACGCTCTAAAGGAAAACCTAGAATACTCATTTACTGCAGTTGTCTACGGATGCACCCACCATAATTCAATTAGATTTCACAAAGCAAGATACAGTTCGCTGTCTTAAGATAACACACAGTTCACAACATGGAAACAGAGGAGTCTTGAAGAGTAAACAACTTCACAACTGTTCTCATGTCTATGTCTACCAAAAAGCCATTATTGTCACCAGTATACAATGGTTCGCATTTGGTGCAACGTCGAGCATTGACGTTTTTAAAACTTTTGCGAAAAATAATATGATCCATAGTTCCCTACGTTTTAAATTTGTTATACAATGCATACTAAACAACTAAAGAATTCTGTGACACATATTTATTGCATTCCTTAGTCTACTGTAAATATTAAACGAATGAATAAAATGCTACACTATTTCTTTTCATAAGTGGAGTTTTTCTCCATTCAATACACATTTCTCATCTTCTACTTATTTTATTTACTCATGTTTTACTACAATAACGGAAAGTATTTATGAGTGTGTAAAGAATACAATTTAATCACAAGCCTAATAAGGTTTTGTAAATGCTCTAATTTTGTATTCTTTTAATTAAGCTTAAACTTTTATCTTATCTGGGCCAAGCCAACCCTTAATTGCTTTACTGTGGATATTTATGTTTATCGCGCGCAAACTCCTGTGGAAATTTTGGTTATCTTCATAGGTTGGAAAAACAGCCAATATTGGTAGTTCTCAAACAAATGAATTTCTTTCTGTAGGTAAATATGGAGTAATATAAATAATCAGCCATACTGTACTATGTGACAGAATACTGGTTTGAATCTATAAACTTTAACTTTCCACATAACAAGGAGTAAAGTGAACAAAACGTAGCAGCTACACAGTAGGGATAGTTTTAAGTCAAACCGAAGTGAATAAACCAACGCTAAAACTAGGTAGTTATAGCTACCTCGAGTGAAGCAGTATCCGAAAAAACGGGAGACTCGCGATTCCGCACTGCTGCCTTTTCGGGATGAGAGCCGAAGTTTGCTTTCGGAAAGAAACATTAATCTTAAGAGATAAATATACTGATGAACATATTATTATTTACAGGAATTATAACACACCCCTTCTTACTTTAAACCTACAGTACTAAACCGAATCATCACACCAAAACTTCAAAAGAAAATTTCACCTAGAACAACTTTAAAATAATTGTTATATATTTCGCGCGATTCCGGCAATACGTCTAGACATGCATAAGCATAGTTAAAGGTTTTGTTTTGGCTTTTTGTATATTTCAGTCATAGATGCACGTAACAGTTTAAGCTGGTGTTCTGTCATCTTCAGCATGTCATCAAGTGAAGATGAAGGGGATGTTGAAAAGAAAGTTGCAACGGAGATTTATTCATCAAATTATTTTCGGAATGCCAAGTTTTGTCGAAAAGTCTAAAGTGACAAGAGCTCTGACTGCAAAATTGAAGGCAGGCCTATATAGCGCATATTCCTAAGGTACTGGGATAAAAGTGACCCAGGTGCAAATGAGTAAAACACTTCAAAACACGAAAATAAAAAAGAAAACAGACAAAAATACAACGGGGGAAAAAATCAAATTAACAGATTGTGAAAAGCGGTTTTTGTCAATATTGGGCGAGGCGGAAAGTCATGTTTTCTTCAAGGTGCCTGGAAGTTGTGGCTTAGGGGTATCACACTTAACCGAAGACAACACAACTGTGTTTAGCAACGATCAGTGTTGGGACTCTCTGGCATCTTCAAATTAACTCTTCTACGTCTTCAAAAGATAGCTCTCCTTCTACAAACCGCCACGAGGGGCCGAGGTCGTTAAGGCACGGACTCGTGAGCGGGAGGTCTGGGTTGGAATACCGCCAGGACCGTCCTCCCTGAATGAGGTTTTTTCCAGGTTTTCCTCAGTCCTCATAAATGGCAAATGTCGGGGAGATACCGTAAATTTAGGCCGGGAACCATTCCTTCCTTAAAAAATAAATCCTTTCCCAATATATCATTTCATCTCATCTATCATCGGTGTCCACCGCCTGTGGTGCCTCTGTAGCAAAAACGTTAAATGGCGCTAAACACCATTCATTCCTTCTACAACTTCCTATACAAGGTCCTGTGCAAAGAAGACATTGACATGGGAAAATAAAGACAATAAATATTTATCAACTCCTCAGATGCAGAGATTTGTTTATCCCTCAGCAATTCCAACTGCAAAAATTCCGGTACAAAAAGAGAAAAAATAGCTAGAAAAACTCAATAAAAGCTTAACGGAAAAATCAACCCAAACTGGGAAAATCTCACATTGTTTTGTTTATGCATGGTTAAAGCGAAATTGTGAAAACCTGCATTATCCTTTTTCCTTATCCTCAAAAATAAACTAAAAAATTCAGAAAGAAAAAAAAATAATAAAAAAGCAATTAAATGCTGACTGACTGCCGGCCAGTATGCTGGTAGCAGACCTATAATATATATAATCATTTATATGACTGTTTAGTGTTTTATAAACAGGAATACGTTATTTTATTTATTTCTCATTAAAAGTTTACATTCTAACATGCATATAAATAAAATGGAACATTTCCCGCCACTTCTGTTCACCACGAAGTATTGTTGCATTGATCTCATATATCTCTACACCAAATTCCTCTTCAACAAATTCTTTTTCATCCCCACCTTCTCCCATGTTTTCAAAATCATGTGTGTCGTTAAGGTATTTGGCAATATTGTGAAGCGAGTCACACGCATTTGCCAAGGATTGAGAACCTTTGTTTTAACTGACCAAACACTCTTTCTATTACTACCCTTTCTTTAGCGTGTTTGCAATGAAACTTTCACTGAATATCGTCCGCAGGCGGCTTGAATTGTGTTTTCAACCAGGGGAATTACCATAACCGGAGTGAGCAAGCAAAGAAGAAGAGCCTCATATTGTACAGCACTCCTTCTACTAGTTCTTGAGTCATGAACAGAGCCAGGCCACTTGGCGCTAACGCTCGTAAAATTTTCTTCAGCATCACATGTCACTTGAACATTAATACTGTTAACCTTTACGATTAAGTGTTCGTCCCCGAATTTGGTGGATTTTTTTTTGAATTCCTATCCGGGTGCAACCTAATGCACTTACGATATTTGGTAAATTAAAGTGTGTTACATCGACTTTGTATTATTCATTTCATGCATTGTACCGGAGAATGAATCAGTAATGAGCTCTTTCGAAAACACGACCCATAACGTAGTTAACATCTTTGCACAACGTGGAGCGGTCCACTGTAAAATCTTGCGACACTCCACTCCTAAATCCAGGATGAGCAACAAACCGTAAAATCATTTCCATGCAATTTCTTGGGGTTAGTGCTGAGATTCACCGCTATTTGGCAGAAATTCTGGTGTTCAAAAATCAATACTTTCAGTCTCAAAACTCATCAGTCCTTACACCTGCTCATACCTCACGTGCATGAACATCGCCATGGCGAATGTTATCAACTGATGGCAGGCATAACTGGAGTGGAGTGTGTCCTCCCTTAGCCACCAAAATAATGATGTTGTGGCTATACCTAAATTGTTGTATCTTCAATTTATTAACATCAAAAGTGAAGTTATAACTGCTGGTGCAGAAAAACGAAGTAAGGGGGTAGTTGTTGCTACTTTTACTCACACCAAAAATTGTTACAACTTAAAAATATCGAAGTGGTAGCTTCATCCATGTTTTATTCACTTTGCCCAAGGTCTGCCAGGATCCTAGTGGTCAAGTGGTAACCATAGTTGTTTCGTAGACCCAGGATGGCGGGTTCAATTTTGATCAGGCTCGAAGGACTTTTCAGGAGCAAAAATCCTAAATATGGCTTCCTTAGGAAAGGAAGTATAACCGTGAGTTCCTTGTCGTAGTTTTACAGCATTTAAAATAATCTTAAATCTGAAAGAAGAGGCCTCTGAGTAAAATATATCGGCCGTTTCAAGCCCTCAGCTAAATGAGACGCTCTTGAGGTGTTAATGAGCATCCCTAAATAAACCAAATGAATAAAAATATACGGAATACCTAGTGGAGTACAAGTGTATCCCGGTTTAAAATTGTGTTATGTTATGGTTATATTATTAATTTAAATTATTTAACTTATAAACATGCACCCATTAAATATGCTTAATAAATGATTTTCACTGTTATTATCTCACACAATCATGGAGAACAATAACACTGAAATCAGTTTTTGATGAGTTCACTTCAACAATTTTGCACATTTTGAATATTTTACTGTCTGAAACACAAATTATTTACTCGTATATCTTGTTGTTCTGCATTTTCTTTCTTTTTTCTTGCATTGTCCAGCATTTAAAATTTTGTTAAAGGGGTGTTGCTCGAATTGGTTGCACGTCGCAATCATCGTCGCATGCATCTTCATCTCCTGCATTCATCCCTTGTCCCAATTGTAATAAAATTCTCCTTCTTTAGTAAAGTTCACAACTTTCCCATTCATAATGCTTTGTTTTCTAAATTAGCATCCATTATTCCTCTATACCAATCACATATATGAACAAAAGAAACGGTCATCGCTTAGTTTACCTGTTGTGAGAGAACTCAACAACCATTTTGTCCATCCTTTGAAAGAATCCCTGCTTTATTACAGTGGAACATTATATCATGCTTTTCACCACACGGTTTCGTCTTTATGCTCTGAGCTCGAAAGAATTACTGGATTGTTCTTTTTCGGCATAGGATGGAGTTCTCGTGAAATTCCTTGTTTGTTTTACCTCAGAGTACCAGCCACAGCTGGCGCACGTTAATAAGGCCTTTTGCAAGAGGAATGCTTGTGACAAAGTTACCAGTCATAATGCTATATCCTCTTTCTATTGATAAAGTTAAATTGAAAATAACTCTATTTCCCTAAAGTTTTACTACTATGTCGATTTGTCTTATGTGCAAACCTGCAAATTCAAAATATGAAATCTCAACATCACAGAAGACCAAAATTGTGTGGCATATTTGGCAGGTTTAGATTTCGCGTACGCACAAAAGACATTTTGCACGAAGTTCACCAATCATTTCTCAACTGTCAAGTGACTTCTGGAAGATTAATGATTATGAAATTATATTACAAGGTGTAAATGTTTACCTGAATGCATAAAATTTATCTTCTTTTCTCTGCTCCTCTCTGGTCGATACATTATAAATTTTACATATGAAGAAATTAAAAAAATCTATTTCTAGAAAAAGAAGAGGGAAATATTCTTCTCTGAAACTTAAGGTCTATAATTCATAGTATTAACAGATGCTCTCGTGTCCCATAAGTAGTGACAATTCTGCTGTAAAAATCCATATATGCATATATGCTTATTTTGAGGATTCGCCGAATTCCATAATTCATAAACAAGCTTAGCCTTTTTTTTTACCGCTTACCTCTTCATTAGTGCTATATTTAATGGCATCTGCGTGTGATTTTCTTCTACTTTATTTATAACTTCTGGACACGGAAAACCTACATTACTTTCTATTTCCTATTTCAAAAATGTTATAAACTCATCTATGTCACAGTTGACACAAATTATAAACTCTCTGACTTTACTTCCATTCAACATCATTTTATTTTAATAGAAATGTAAATAAACTAAGACAGAAATGCTAGCATGTAGTTGGATAATGCTAGACTGTGTTTCAACAATCCTTTATATTTAATTTCAAACCTTTTCCAACACTTTAACTTTAGAAATAAATTTATAGCTTTTGTATTATTCAAACCATAATTTAGGTGACAAGGAATACTAAGTGGGTTTCAGGTATGCCCCAGTGACTATTTGGGGTGGTATGACCGAATTACTTAAACTATGTGTAATATGCGTTTGAGCAACATATGAACAATGTAAAGAAGTAACAATACCGTACTTGAACTGCATATACACCCATGGAAAGTAAATGCGTCAAAAGTGTCCCCGCGTCCTGGATGACTGCTGACATGAAACATCTGATGACATCGCGAGACTCAGCTTATCGCAAATACAGACTCACAATAACTTTGAGGATTATAAGTATTTAATGAACCAGACTATGAAACTTAGAAACTTTCATTCCCTTATCTCTCCCGACTCAAATCCAACAGATCTGTGGAAGGCTCTACGAAAACTCGGGATTGGGAGTAGCAAAACTATGGTAAACAACATACCATTCGTCCTTGATGCTCTTAATGATGTAAACTTTTTCAAGTGGATCCAATAACACAACAGGAGAAGTGGCAATTGAAGAACTGGCAAATGTCGCTTTGTCTGCAAGAGAGAAAATTCACTTTAAGTATATTTCAGCTGACGAGCACACAAGACTAAAATTATGATGCTGCAGAAAATTTTTGACATAATTATACTAACGCTAAGTCACATACTTAATGCTCCACTAATTACCCCGCAATGTGGACATTGACCTTAGTCCGTCTGGTGCCGAAGAATAAAGCACCCACATCTCCACAAGATTTCAGGCCAATCAGCATCATCTGTGCATTATCCAAATTGCTGGAACGCATTGTAAACAGACAACTGACAGATCACTTTAACGCGAATTGCATTCTTGACAAACACCAATCTGGTTTCAGAGCAGGACATAACATCGTCATGGCATGACATCCCTGATACTGCCTGCGTCAAGCAAAAACTAACTCTATTGTATTACTAGACTTCATTACTTTACACTATCGACTATGAACTCCTAGTGTACAAACTTTAAAACTATAATCTCTTCAACAGTGGGTATTAGCTGATGGATGTTTTTCCTCCTGGCGTCTCATTTAGGCAGGTTCACGGTCAGGGCCACTTCTTTTTATGCCCTATATCAATGACAATGCTAAAGAGATAAAACGCTCCAATTACCTGACAACTTACAACTCTACTCACTCAGCCCCTCGTTCCGTCCATGACGCCGTGACCGTAGTAAATGTAGATGTAACCCCTATCTCCCTTAATTTGGATTAAAACTGAATCCACTTAAAACGCAGACTATAGCCGTGGTATATAACGTGCACTACGAAAAATAAACTTAATCTATGTGCCGCGCACCATGAAAAACAACAATGTGAATAATTATACCAGCACGGCAAAAAATTTACGTGTTCATGTAGACTCCCATCTAGAACGACACAGGCAGGTTACCCACACATGCAATAAAATATTATCTTTGATTCACACATTAAAACATGTAGTAAATGATCTCTTTCAAGTGCATGTTATGCCTCACTTTGATTATTGTGATGTTTTGTACTCGAATCTGAATAGTGGGCAGATCAAAAGATTACAGCGTGTTTATAATACCTGTGTTCGTTTCGTCCCCAACATTCGTAAATTTGATCATGTGACTCCCCTACGTAATCAACTGTTATGGCTTTTTTTAAAGAACGTAGGGCTCTCCATTCATATGCTCTTGTTCAAAATCCTCTGCACCTTCACCTCTAAATATATCGCCTGTATGCCTAACCCTATCTCGGACCCGGAATATGACTTTACTGTCTATCCTTCGTCATGAACACATTCAGCGTGTCAGTTCCCAGAAAACTCCCCTTCCTGAAATCAGAGATTGTCAAACAATAAACCAATTTAAACGTAAATTAAATTGCCATGGCAACTCTAGGAATTACATCAGTTAGTCTGTCGCTGCTTCTGTTTTTACACATTTTCTTCTTGTTCTACTTCTTCTTCTTCTCTTCTTCCTTCTTCCTCCCCCTTTGTACGGAGAAAAATTATTGAACAACAAATGGAATTGTAACACTATCTTTATCAACATTCTAACTATATTAAAATTTGTAATATTCACAAAATTTTACCGTTTATGTTTTTTGTGTAACTATATATAATGTACTCTGTATTTTTGCTGGTTATTTGCATTGTAAAATGGAAGAGAAGGCCTGTTGGCCTTAACTCTTTCCAGGGTAAATAAATAATAAATAAATATGAAAGCATGGATTAAATGAACCCATGTTATTCATACAATTTCATCGGTGAAGTAATTGTTGGGAAAACTCTGGTAAATGCGAAATAAGAAATAGTTATCATTCCATTATGAAATTAAATGACTTTGGTTTGGAACGCTCCCTTCCCCAGTCTCCCCAAATAATTACTTTCCCAGTTAATTACTTCTTTTTATTTATCATCAGTTTCCAACTCCTATAATGTCTCAGTGAGGAAAACAGGTCATAAATAACAGTTCAATCTTATGTCGTATAAAATAAACAAGTCAGAAATTCAGTTTCGGATAAACATTTCAAAACAAACTGGGAGAATGGAGGTTGATAAAGTGCATCAACACTAATTTTAAGTTTATATTCGATGCATGTAAGACGTATGTAAAAACATACTGTATCTTGAAAACTAAGTTTTAAAAGGTTTTTTAATGCTGTGGATATTTCTAAGAATAAGAAATTATTTTCTCGAGAAATGCGTTGGAAATTACATTGAATGTTTTCTTAATCTTCATACTCATGTCGGTTATAACAAGGATTATTGTTAGGCCAAAAGAGGAGCTGATATTTTAAAAAAATCTTTGTTAATGATGCAATAATTTTAGGACTTATAGCTATTGAAGGCAGATCAATTAGCTAAGTTTAGCAGCTTAGCTGAAACTTCTGGCTGGGTTTTAGCAATAGAACATAGTACGCTTTTTAAGTACATTTATGTGTATATACGAGGACAGGGCATAATTTATCTCCAAATATACATTGCTACCATGAACTTTCTGCTCAAACAAAATCTGCCAAAGTCATGGTGGCTCACAAAACCTATCGGTGACCTACGTCACAAGCCATACTGCAAGAAACTCTTTGTCTAGTAAAACGCCCAAGAAGCATATTTAGAAAATTTACCAAGAGAAAAGACAACAAATGGAGTGGTTTTTTTTAAAAATTATGTAAGGGGACTTAAAGACATTAAGGAATCTATTGCATTTTTAATAAATATGGAAAAATTATTTCAAATGAAAAGGAAAAAGTAACTGTGGAAAATGCACAATTTATTGACATCATTCATTAAATGAAAGCTCATAAAAAATAAAATGTAACACTCAAGTTAAATATTATGAAATTACCGCGACAAACATAATGAAAAAATAAAAAATTGCAAAACTGACAATCGAGGGATCCGGAAGATATCCCAACCGAAATTTTAAAGCTAGTGCTGAAACGATGAATACATATTTGATGAGGTTATTTCATATATTGATTGACAAATAAAGTCTTCCCCGTGATCGTAAAATGAGAACTACTGTATCTATTTAAAGGGGGAACTTCTTTGATGCAAATAACTATGGGTCAGTGAGTCTCAGGTCTGTAGTGTTCAAAGTAAGGGTCCAAATTGTACTTTAATACATTAGCCAGGATTTAGAAACAAAGGAATGATTCTTTAGAGATCAGCGTGGACTTACATAGGGTTTCTCTTGAAAGCCAAATAGTGTCATTATTTCAGGGGTAATAGAGGAAGTTGATGAGAGAGGTTACTCTAAAGTCTTTGACTCAGTAGTACATCATGTGTTATTAAAATGATAGACGACAAAGGAATAAATAAGCGAGTGATCTTTCGATTTCTAGAGTTTTTAAGAGAAAGAACGCAGGGATAAAATAGGTCCCAGGCAATAAAAAATTTCAAAAATAACATCAGCACTCGGTTCCTTTCTTTCTATACACATCAAAGACATAGTCACCAATGCAAAATAAAAAATTGGATTATTTACCGATGATTTTATCATATCCAGAAAAATTAAAAACAATTCTATGTCGGAATTTCGCAGAAAGATGTAAACCAGATAAATAATTGGGGAAAAGATATCAGTACGATATTAAAAAAATATAATAGTAGCTCAATTGAATTTTGCAGGACGGTAGAGTAAATAAAATTTAAACGTAATCTCGATGGCATATTCATTCTATAATTAGACACCTATGAACACCTTGGGGTATACTTGTATGAGATAGACAAGTTATGTTTCAAGGAAGAGGGGGGGGGGAATATTTTTTTAGTGAAAATTTTTAAAAAAAATCAGAAGAATTGGCATAGACTGGTGCTTTTTTTTTTTAATTATTTATTTATGGACGCTCTTTAACAGCTCAGGTCATCAGCGTCCCATTCAACTCAGGGCGTGAAACGGCCGACAAATTTTGCTCAGAGGCCTCTCTTTCAGGCTTGAGGTTCTTACACTGGTGCGGCATACATATGTACATACATACACATAGAACTGTATCAGTAAATGAAATATCAAATAGCCTGACAACTGACCCATAACTCTTTGGAGGGTTTTGGTTAACAACTGCATCACGATTAAGTTTCATTCAAACATATGTTCCTTGAATGAACATGCTGTATACATTGAGGTCTTGCGTGTTCTCTACCACCTAATTCTGTTTTGGCCATTAGAGAGTATTATTAAAGCACGTTCTCTGTCAGTAGTGACTAAGAATATGGACAACACTTATCCTGAAAACGAAACCACACTGCGCCTCCACAAGAGACAGCACACTTTGTCACTGAATATTGATCTGTATCATAAGCTAATAGTTACAGACGAGAAAAGAGGGGGTGCAGATTAAAGACGGATAAAAGCAATTTCTTCTTTGAAATGGCCAAATAGGCGACTGGCTACGCAGGAGTACTATTTTTTTTATGAATAATACAATGATGATGATGATGATGATGATGATGATGATAATAATAATAATAATAATAATAATAATAATAATAATAATAATAATAATAATAATAATAGCAATAGTAGTAATGGTGGTGAGTGCTGCCTGAGGCTACATTTAAAAATGAAAGTAGTTATAAACGAAATTTATAAATCAGGCTAGTCTTCTATTTTTCATCCAAGTAAAAGCAACAGTGATATCGTAGGAACTGCCTATTTTCAGGTTTTCGCTGAGAATAGGATTGTTTTCGATTTAAGGAAAATAAGTAGTTTCTAATATGTCTTCATATATAACACGGTCATCAGCTAACAAAACTGCTCCCAAATTACCGCCAAAGCCCTGCTAAGCTGCTAATCGATGACTTTTGAAGAAA
This sequence comes from Metallyticus violacea, assembly GCA_030762175.1. Taxonomy (NCBI): domain Eukaryota; kingdom Metazoa; phylum Arthropoda; class Insecta; order Mantodea; family Metallyticidae; genus Metallyticus; species Metallyticus violacea. The sequence goes on along the minus strand of CM060846.1, from coordinate 224,294,456 downwards.
TTGTATATATACCTACCTCCTACTTCCTACTACAGAACACACCGTAGATTTAGATTACTATAAGGCCTTTGCACTGCTTGAAATATAAAATATAAAAAGCGAGTAAGTACGCAAGCTTTCTGAGCGTATGAAGAAAGACCATTTATATTAGAGGCTGTACAAAAGCAAATAATGTTTTAAAAGAAAACTAAATAACTCGCTTAAAAATATTTTATCGAAAGCAAACGAATTTAAACGTTTTAATGGAGAATTGTCAAGGAAAGAAGCGAAATATATTGGTAAGAAAAGAGGGGGGAGGGGAGAATATGCACGGATTATTTCCATATGCACCGTTTTTGTATTGCTGGCTACTGTGAGGTTTTTCAGTTTTGGAGCTGAGAAGAGCACAGCCTCATCGTCAGTTTACATCTTGGCACAAGGTGGTGTGGCCCACTCCTCACTTTCACGTTTTCCTCTGCCTGTTGGCCCCAGTCTTCCATACAGGACTAAGGAGACCACCGCGCAAGTAAGATATCCGGTCTCCCGTGTTTATCGACATCTTCATCTTCCTGTCTCACAGATACAACCCATCTCTCACTGGGATCGTGTTCCACTGCTCGGACAGGCGAAAGATCACACAGGTATAATTTGGCTGGAATTACACGAAACGAGGTGTTTTTTTATCCTTACTTTCTCTCTCTATCCTACAGAATAAGAAAGGAGTTGGGGAAGCAAAAACTCGCCTATGAAGAAGTAGCCTGGAAACCTGTTTATTCCTACCACCATAAAGTTAAACGCGCGTTTAATATATTTTTTTAATTGTATTATTTTCATCAAATTATATATATATTGGTAAAATATGTTAAACCTAGAGATGATAGGAAGAAATTGTTTAATTTATAAAAGACAAAGAATTTTTTGTGTTATATGATTTAGGTCTGAAGATCTGACATCTTTATGGACAAATTAAGGAAATGAATGTTACTATTTTCTTGCCGGACTTGCAATAACTGCAATGAAGTTCAAAAGCTTATCTTTAAATATGCCATCTGCACATATCGTCACCTATAACATTAATGTGCTCGATAACAAAGATATGCTCAGTTAACTGGGCAGAAAGTTAAAGAACGGGGGAAAATGTCATTCGTTTCAATGCGTACAACATCAATATTTTCATGTTACCGATTCTGTTGCAGCTGATGTTATTTCCTTATCAGCAAATGTTCTTATTTTATTTCACTGTATTGTTATATTCATAAATAAAGCTTCAAGATGGACATATTTTATATCTTAATTGCTATTACAGTATTGCAATATCAATAGCTTCCTTCGAGTTCAGTGTTTGGGAAAACATTATCTCCTCTGCTATAAAATAGGGAATGTTAGGGGAAATATATAACGTAACTAGCTATTGTATGCCAATAATGATGTTTCGTTGCTTCGCAAGAGAGGAAAGCGCAGTAATATGGAATGCAAGAGTATTAAAGATGTATGCTTTCAGATATTATTACTAATGTTGATATACTATTGATTGTATTTTATGTTACTTGAATATAATTGGTGGAAGGAAAGAAAACCTCACCTATGACTGAAACCATGAAAGTCACAAGCTCGATACTTAGTAAAATTAATAAGTAACATTTATATTTATTTTAGAATATTTAGCATAAAAGTAATACTTAACAAGCCCAATAAGACACACTGCCACATATTTTTTATGTCAATTGAGGATTCACTTTCCTTTCGATAGTCAATTATATGTTATATTTCATTATTTTATTGTTATTATTGCATAGGAATGGTTGATGTACCCAGTGAGCCCCATGACAGGTGTATGCCGTTCAAAGATATGATTAACAGTTCGGTATATAAGTGTAGACTTGTATCCGTAATGATATATTCATTCTGGGTTATTTGCCACTGAAATGAACACTCGTACAAGTAATGGGATACCGGCCAGAAATATAAAATAATTTGGTTTCTTATAATAATATAAGGATTCATGTAGGAAATTTAATCCCATGGTATTTCACATTTATACTTTTTAATAGTGTTTAACGCCCGTTTTAGCTACTGAGGCATCACATATTTAGATTTGAAAACAATTTCCTCTATATTGTTATTGTTCCTCTATACTTATATAATAATATTGTTGGTGATTTGATTTATTTATGGGTGCTCTTTAACATCTCAGGTCATCAGCGTCCCATTCAATTCAGGGCGTGAAACGGCCCACAATTTTTCTCAGAGGCCTCTTCTTTCAGACTTGAGGTTATTTTACGTGCCGTAAATTTACAACATGGGACTCATGGCTTTACTTCCATTCCGAAGGAAGTCATACCTAGGAAGGAAGCTGGAAAAAATGTATTGATCATGGCGGGGATTGAACCCGCGATCTTGGGTCTACGAGGTAAGTATGATGAGCACTAGACCACTAGGACCGACATATCATAATATATATACAGTGACTGGAATTTGAAAATGAAAAACGGGATAATCAGGCGCATCGCGCGGATTGTCCACAAAGCCGATCCTATAATTAGGGAAGTGTTGTACAATATTTGTCTTAAATTTAAAACAATTCTTGAATCACATCATCCCTACAGTTATTGTCAAACTTTAAACTTTGCAAATACATTACAAAAATACCGTTATTTTACGAAATCCTTGCCTAAGAAATATTTTCACATTTCACGTATCCGGGATCAGAACTAATTTGCTTTGTTATTTCTATGAGTTCTGTATTATCAGCAAATAGGTTTGGGTGTTCTAACAAAACGATAGAAACTCATGCAATATATATATATATATATATATATATATATATGATTTTTATATCAAACCCATAGCCTCTTCCAGACCCTCCTATATTAAAGACTCTTTTCATTTTCTAGAAATTCTGAAGTCTGTGGATTTAAATATTTATGATGACGTATTATTAGTTACTCTAGATGTGTCTTCACTTTACACCAATATCCCCCACAATAAGGGGTTAGAAGCTTTAGCCTACTTTTTAGATAAATCACATTTAGCTCAGACTCCTTCCAATGATTTTATTTGCCAATTAGCATTTTTTGTCCTCACTCATAATGTGTTTGTATTTGAGGGTCAATATTTTCTTCAAGTCAAGGGGACAGCCATGGGGACCAGAATGGCTCCATCTTACGCCAACCTGTTTATGGCCAAACTTAAAGAAGAATTTCTACATTCAGAACCCTTAGCACCGTTGGTGTGGCGCAGATTTATTGACGATATTTTCATCATTTGGACCCATGGTATTACAGCATTTGATAGTTTCTTCAATAGGTTGAACACCAAATATCCAGTTAAGTTCACATCCACAGTTTCCCGTACTCAAGCTGTCTTCCTGGATGTGGAAATTCAGTTAATCATAAGCAATTTCTGACATCAATTCATGTTAAACCTACTAAACTACAGCAGTACTTACATTTCGAAAGTTGCCATCCATCACATATAAAAAAGGCCATACCCTTTTCTTTGTCACTACGAGGACACCGAATCTGCAATAATGACTCAGCTCTTGATAGATACATCACCCAATTAACTGACAAATTAGTCAACAGGGGTTACCCCCCTTCCCTAGTAAAATCAAAAGTCCAGGCCTCTCATCAAAAGCATACTCCTAAGACTCATAAAACAGCAGATATTGATCCATTGAATTTCACAGTGACATACTTTCCAGGCATTGAAAGACTCAAACCTGTCCTAAAAGACAGCTTCAATATCCTCACGCAAAACCAACTAACTGCATCATTTTTTCAAACATTACCAAAGCTATGTTTCCGGTCGGCTCGCAACCTCAGAAGCATTTTTCGCAAAAATATTGATTATCCTCAGCCCTCCTTCTCGACACTTGACTCATATCCGTGCAACCGCCCTAAATGTAAAACCTGTGCCTTGATATCCCCATGCTCATCTTATGTTCGTCCAAATCTGAAATCAGAATTTAAAATTCACTCTTTTTTCAACTGTACCTCCACAAATGTTGTGTATTTACTTAAATGCCAATTTTGTCCCGCTTTTTACATTGGACTAACGTCCACTAAGGTATCTATTAGAATGAACAATCACAGGCATTCAGTTAAAACTTGTTCCCCATTACCGGTATCACATCATGCCAATTTTCACCAGGCCACGTTCGATAACTGTTTCTCCCTTATTCTCATAGATGCCGCTCCTCCATCTAAACACACCTTACTTAGAGACGTAGAGATGGCAGCAATAGTTTTACATAAAGCCCGTATTCCTCCAGGCCTCAACATCTCCCTGTAATACTGCCAGGTTTGCCAAACTACTTTGTTCAGCTAGAGTTGGCAGTTTTGCTGCCACGTCACATCTCTATGCCTCACAACGACAGACGCTGCCTGCCAGAGCTCAGTTCATTTTCATCACGTGACCAAGAGCCAAGCTCGAAATATAGTGTGATTTTAGTGTTCAATTTTACGGTTTTTAGTGTGAAATTTTATGTGAACCTTTTTATATTGCACTCTGAGTGTTTTTTATGAGTTTATATATATATCATGGAAATGTGTTTTGACCTTGATAGTTTTTCAACATTAAACCCATTCTTCTCATCTCGCCACATACAACTGACAGTTAGAATCACTCTCACTATCTCTGTATTCGTTCCTGGAATCTTAAAAGTAAAGCTCAAAAGACGTACACTTTTCTAAATGAAATGCTTTTATTGTATCTCAAAAGTAAAGCTCAACAGACACACACTTTTCTTAAATGAAATACTTTTATTGTCCATAGCACTAAAAATATCAACCTACTTATCTGCATTTGCAGTTCTACTATCCTTCTACTATCCTTCAAAATTCTTTTGTGCATGCCCTACTTAATAAAAGTGTTGAACTTCGTCTATTACTTTTTCTATTCCGTTGTCAATTTCCACATTCCACTGCGCATCCTTCTGAATCTGGTTCCACGATGGAGGTCTTATTTGAAAATCCTCTGAATTTCTTTGAGTTTACCAAAGGCTGCAGCTCAGTTCTCCATGCACTATAGGAAAGTTCCATGAAAATTGTTACAGTTTCTAAAAAATTACGATCGCTAATCAAACCATACTATATTAGCTCTTATAGTAAGGATATTATTACTGAAGTTCCAAAATTCTGTGTTTTCTGTATAGAAATTTGCTTTTCAAGATATGAAATTTGTCTGGCAACCGCCATCATCCCTGAAAAGATTATATCGGCATTTAAATGGATTCCACACTCTTTTAAAAATTCATAGAGCACTACGAATTTCATCACCGGCTGTCAATATCCTCCCCAGCAATTCTTCGTCAGAGGCAACTGGCGTTTCGAGCACGAGTTGTCCCCATAAAAAGAAATCTATGGATTGATATCCGGGAAGCGCGGTGGCAGGCTACTGGACCCTCTTCCAATTCAACTGTCAGAAAAAACGCTGTCCAGGTGCTGTGAAAAGTTTCTATGAAAATGGGGTGAAGTCCCATCATGCTGGAACCATATTTGATGTCATATATTTCGAGGGAGTCTTCCGAGAACACAAGCAGTACGTTAATCAAAAAACTGAAGGTACATCTATCCATTTAGCCGCAGAGGAAGAAGTTACGGGCTAGTTAAATGGTCACCAAATATGTTAGCCATATGTTCATACTGAACCTTGCTGACTACTTGTTTTGACCGAGGCGTATGGATTTTTCGTAGTCCCTTATGTGGCTGTTCCTGTGGTTAAGACATGCTCATCCTGGTGAAAGTGGCTTCATCGGTGAACAGCACTGAGGAAAAAGGTGGATATTTATCATAATGCTCTAACGCCTAGTCCCGAAGTCCGCTGGTACAAATGTCTTCAGGACTTGCCAAACACGACTGGACGGGTACTCGTTGAAGTATGAGTTGCAGTCTCTTGCTCAAAGCCTGTAGTGTGTCGGGTTTAATATGCACCAGCATTAGGTCCATGAACTGACAGGAGTTCAGTCTCTCATAGACACTGATGGATAGACTGAAAGGTGCTACGACATGTATATGGAAATATAACGTATAGCATTTATGTATTTCACACCGTCTATTGATCTGCGCTGGGAGATCTAACCGATTATATGTGACCGATTTGGTACAAGACGCACCACTGCTCCATCCATTTTGTCGATAAACCAAGGATAAACCTTTATCAACCGTGTAATCCAAATTTCAGGTTTGCCATACGGCACAGGGCAGAGACCGCCACGTTGGCCGAGATCGTTAAAGCGCGGAGTTGTGAGCGGGAGGTCTCGGGTTTGAATCCCACCAGGACCGTCCTCCCTGACTGAAGTTTTTCCCGGTTTTCCTTAGTCCTCATAAATGGCAAATGCCGGGGAGGTACCCTAAACTTAGGCCTGAAACATTTCCTTCCTTAAAAATGTGCCATTTCATTTCATGTATCATCAGTGTCCAACGCCTGTGATGCCTCTGTAGCAAAACCGGTCTTTAAAGACCATTCATTCATACAGGGCAGAGGACACGTCTCGTGAAAATTCAGGATTTAATGCTGCCCAAAACGGACAGGACTGCCATGAAACATGGTGGCTTTCAGTGTAGATACCCGCGTCTTCACAAGAAGAGCCGTTACGGAAGGGCGTCGAGAATTTATCAGAACAGAAAACTGGCATGCAACGTTCTTACAGTAATGTGAGTCACATCTGTTTACAGAACATCGTAGGATAATTATGGCTTCATTTGTTCATTGTTGATTTACCTGTCACGCAGCAACGCTATCATAATGTATGTAAGTCACATCTGTTTACAGAACATCATACTACACATTACTGTTGTTTTTTCGGTCCAACTTTGAAATATATTAAATTGATATCTACTGTGAAATTGTTTATACATTTTTCGGCACCCTCGGTACATACAGTCTGGTAGCAAATGTACTTTACTCATAATACCAAGGACAGAATATAAAAGAAGAACATCATGACCAAGTGGAAGGATTTATGTTGGAAACATTGAATGCAGAAGGTCTCGTCAGCTTTCGACAGTTCAAGAAAAAGTATGAATATTTGGGGAACTTTTGGATAAGGGTGTTACATCCCCAAATTTTTTTTGGTTCTTTGCTAAGAGGCACCACAACTGGGGAGGGTATTTTCCAACTTGTACTTTGTCTATAGCTTTTAATACCCTCAGTAACATGATTTGTTCGATTGTGAAAAATAAGCACCTGTCTGAGCTTTTAACCTCACCATTTAATGCGAACCTTCGTCCACCCAGCCATTTCTTCAGGTTTTGAAGCAAAATGTAATCCCTGGGAGCCTAATCCGCCAAATACGGAGGATGCGGAAGCACTTGGAAGCGAAGGCCATGCAGTTGCATCGACGGCATGTTTGAAGGCGTGTTATCGTGATGAAAGATCATTTATTTTTGGCAAGGTGTGGACGTTCAGCCTGAGGTGCATCCTTCAGTTGGTCCAGTAGTGAAGCGGATGTAGTCTATGAGCACCACACAATGGGAATCCCAGAAAACTGTAGCCAACACTTTTCCTGCAGATGAAACCGTTTTTGCCTACTTTGGTGCACTCCATCCACTGTTTGGACTGCTCTTTCATCTCTGGTGTGTAGAGATGAATCCATGTTACATCTAATGTTTTGAAACGTCGGCTGGAATTGCGTTTGAACAAGTCTAAACTCTCTTGCGAAATGTTCATTCAAATGCGTCTTTGGTTCATTGTTAACAAAGGGGACATGCATTGAGCGGACAGCTTTCTCATACCCAAAACTTCGCGTAAAATATAGTGGACAACACCTATCCACATATTTGCTATGTAAACAAACTTACGTAGCTTCAATTGGTGACCATCGAGTACAGCATTATGACTTTTTGTCATCTTCTCGCCAGTCGTGGCAGTTTTGGAACGCCTTGAGCGCTCATCATTTTGAATACTTGTAAGACCTCGCTTAAATTCTGTGGGGTTAAACCCTTCAAAACGAAGTACTTTATCACAGCTCTTATTGCAATTTTATCTATTTTGTAAAAAATGTTCATACTAGTTTGTTTACACTATCGTCACAAATAAGTGCTACATTTTACAGCGCGCCATCTAAAGGATGATACTTAACAACTATCATAGCAATTTTGCCATCTTCACGACATGTGTGAGTCAGGCCGAGACTCTTCCGTCACTTTATGCTGCTCTTGTGACAAGAAATTCGTGAAAACCATGGTTCAAGTGCAAGCCCACTGATGCTTCAAGACATGACTGAATCTCAAGAATTATTAGAAGTGAGATGAGATTAACAGGTTACATTTTTAAAACAGTATCCATATACATATACATATGAGGTATGTGTAGGATACTACGCTAGTTAAAAACATTTGTTAGATCGGAGCTCATTAAGGATTTATGAGTGTCCAATATTATTTTGCTTTAGAATGATTTTTTCTTATTAATAGTTCTCGATCATTAAATAAATTATATTTACGAAGCAGAGTACAGTGAACACAATAAGCACATTAGGGAATCTTTAAGAGAAAGTACAAAACAAACAAATCAATAGAATTTCGGCATTCCCAAAGGGAGAAAAGGAAATATTTTCTGAATTGATAACAAACACATAGGGGCGTTACAGGATCGTAGTTCAACAACTGCAGTTAGGTTTCTTTTTTATCAGAATAAAAATATAGCCACATCAGATTATTTAATAAGACAGTCTGTGAAAATAACGGGAATAAGCCGATACACTTTCCGAAGAATGTAATATCGTATGGAACGTAGATTTAAATTAGTCAAAATATTTCCAAATTCCTTCTCATGATATATGCTAAGGCCATACAAATGTATTTGAAATTAATACATTTTGCAATTAGTGTGCAATATCGTGTACCGTTTTTGTGCATATCTCCTTCTCCGTGGTCGATATATGTAGTTATGTTTCTCCTTCTTACCCTTCTATCTGTTTCCCTTCTCCGAGCTATCACTTATTCCTAGCTCAATTTTTAGCTTCCTTGTCTATTGGCTGTAACGTATCGCTTGGTAACTGATTTAAGGATGGATGGTTGTGCAACGTAGTTTGTTGACCAGACACGTCCTCTCTTCCGTTAAGACGTAGCAAAGAAGTTCCAGTGGTTGGGCACCATTTGACCTTATAACTTTTACTTCTTGTTGGAAGACATTACTCTATGTATCCAGTGACTCAGGTATTCTGTATTAGCAAAATCGTTTCAATTGTAAAGGTTGCATTTAGTTATCAGTTTTGTTTATGATTGACTTTTATAAAGTTTTGTCAAGAAGTGTAGTGTTAGAGTAAATATAAGTCTATTTGTTATTTGTTCTAAAATGAAATGATTTATTAAGTTTTTACGTTTCCAATTTGTTTGCCCACTATTTATTCTCTTTTGCCAATCCAATGAGTCAACTTTTTTAGATTCATTATATGAACATTTGTTATTTAATGTTTGCATTTAAAATCCTTAATCTAATGCATTATTGCTGCTATGCTATTTTCCTATTGCTATATGTAGAAGTAATATGCAGCTTTCCACACTTTATAATTTTTAATAAAATTTTTGCACTTATTTTGTTGTTCAGCAAATTAGAATTTAGCGGTTGTTCTTTAATCTTGTAAGCATTTAATATTCTTCTCCAGTATTTTTGGGCCACCTTTTCATGGTTACATCCTGGAAGTTTTCCTGCAGCATCTCCCTAGACGAGAACTTGCAGACATCAACAAGAGTACATTATTTTCAGATTATTCATACACAATGCAATTGAGTGGCTTAAATATAGTCAAATAACCACTTGTGTCCAGGTATTATTAAGTTCTTAGGGACACCTGTTTAGAAATGTATGATTTTAACTATGCTGCCAATTTGTACATCTGATAGTCTTTCTCTTCTAATATGGTTAGAAGTAGCTCAAATTATGAGAAAGTAAAAAAACTATCTGCAGTCCGGTTTTTCCAATTTATCTACACAATAGAAGGGGTTGACCAAGTACGTCATTTTAAACACAGTTCCATTCCGTTTTCTATGCACTTGGTCCAGCTTGATTATTCTCTCCAAGGTTTTGGTGGTCGCGCAACCATTTATACACCGCTTCCCTCATACTTCGTCTGTAGAAAATCAACGACCTCATTAAAATCTTTGAGCGGTCCAAAGAAATGATAGTTGGAAGGGGCGAAGTCTGGCCTATAGGCAAAGTTTTATGGCACTTCAAATCCTAAAGGGTTATTGGTTTCAACGGTCTGGCCGGCCGTATGTGACATTGCATTTTCATGCAGCAACACTTTCTTCAACAATAGGTCTCAACTTTTGGTATGAATTGTTGGCTTCAGATTGTTGGCCAGCAAATCTGGCACTGTTGATCACATTGCATTTTTCAGGTAATTTTCCAATATAGGCCCCTTTGAGTCATCGAAACTGTTAGCAACCGCTTTCCGCTGAAGGCTGAGAATTCAATTTCTACTTAGTTGGCCATCCGGAAGACCCACTTCATATTCTACCGTTTGGATTCTGATGGACTGAGTTTCATCTCCTGTGAATGCTCTGCTTAAATTTCCGTGCTTCCATTATTGTAGCGGTCGAGTAAGTGTTGGCAGATTTCAACATGCTTGAGTTTTTGCACTGTGGTAAGATCTCTTAGCACCCATCTCGCACAGACTTTATGGAAAGCAAGCTAATTGTGGATGATTTTATAGGCAGAACCATGACTTATCTGCAGAAAATTCGCTACCTCATTGATGGCAACTCGCTGGTTTTCCAGTATCATCTCTCGAGCTTGTTGAACTTTCTCGTCTGTATACTGCGTCCTGCTTCTTCTTCGTGCTTCGTGCTTGTTCGTCACTTTTGAATTTCTCGATTCACAAATACATACACGGTAAAGCACCACCCCAGTATTGAGTTGAAAACTTCTGACATATTTTGGAACTAGAGAAATTGGATCACTATGCTTTGTTGCTTTTTAGTGCACACTGTTAAAGGAGCGGCACAGTGTCACAGCAGCAATGATAATGGTGGGAGTAAGGTCAAAGTTCGATTGCTTAACCAACGTAGTACCTATTCTAAGCATTCATACGCTGAAACTATTGTGGCAAACGCAGTTAAAATTTAAAAGGGTTAACGAAGATTTTTACAATTTGCATCTGTATTGAGATAACATAAGACAAAATAAGTTATAATTATATAAAGGATAATTTTTTATTTAAGAAAAAGTAGATAAGCTTGGAATTTTATGCATTTCGCAATAGTTACAGTGCAATAGACTAAATTATGTTACGTTCCTTTAATTTTAATTATCCTTCATAAAAGCATACAATATGGTGCAACATTACATTATTGTGATGAATATTATTCAGCATTATTTGAAGTAAATTCAAAATAAGTAATTAAACTTCTAAAGCATATCTGAAGAAACAATAAATTTGTGTCCATAACTCATAATAAAATAAAAACCCAATCCAACTAAACATACTTTACTCTATTTTGGTGTACTTTTGAGACACCTACTGATACTTTTTCTACAGTAATTTTGAGTACGCGGTAGTAAGCACTTAATAAGTACCGAATGATAAAAGAACCAGGTTGAGTGGACCAGCGCTATAATCTCAAATGTATATCTTTCCCCATGTTTCTTTTGTTCTATGTGTTGAGGAGATTTATTTGCACTGTCTAATTGAACAAAATCATCTTTTTATCGAGTAATTAATGGTCCCTGTAGTTGAGTGCAACAAAATCGCTCACTTTCAAAATCCAGCTCGATTTAGAAAAATTTACACTGAAACCTATGCAACCAAAACTCACATGTTCAAAAAGTTGGTTGCACTTATTTCGTATATAATGGAGGCCAGCATAGTGCTGACAACGAATTACTCTGTAGGCCTTTGCATTTACGATATAAAGGCTGCAAAAATAATTGAATCCAGGATGAAAAAAGAAATGCAGCAAGCTTGTTGGGAAGAAGATCACTCTTTCCGCAGACATAGCTGTGTATGAACAACCATATCGCTGGAGATTATTAACGAACCAAGTTCTGTCAACCTTGACTGTAAAAGCAGTTCACCTGTGTAGTGTTAACCCACAACATTCTTCGTATATGAGTGTTATCTTTACCTTTAATCAGAAATATGTAACCTGCAATTTCAAAATTGTAAGGAAAAACATTATATATAGTCGGGAGCGAGAAATTGTTTAAAATGTTCATAAATATGTGTATTTAATTTTGGAAAGACGACATTTAATAGCATTTCCGGAATATCACAAAGAATTAAAGACGTATGCAAAAGAGAGTATTAGTAACTACAGGACCTACAGGAGCTGCGGAGAACTGACAGGAAAAGTATAAGGCATGAGAAAGTGGCATTTCTGTTGACACACCAGGAAATATTGTTCATTGTTCCAAAGCGTGTAACATCTGGATGATGGTGATAGACATGTTATCAGATGCAAAATTCACAATTTTTATTTCAATAAAGGCGCAGCCTCTACATATCAACATTACTTATTGGATTAGAAAAAAAACCTTAATTTGAGAAGTGGGAACACAAGCTAAAGATGTCACTCCTGACTTCAACATAGAAATAGCGTTTTTGGTTTCTGCTAGAGCTCCATTAGAAGGCTTTAATAAAACTGACATTACACTGTTAACACCAGTTTCTCCCCGCACACCTTCTCTATATTTTTTTTTATCTAAAATACATCAAACAGGCTGCCCAGGACGACCTATAGTAGCCAGTTATGGCAGCCCCACTGAGAGAATTTCAGCCCTTGTTGATTTTTATATCAAACCCATAGCCTCTTCCAGACCCTCTTATATTAAAGACTCCTTTCATTTTTTTAGAAATTTTGAAGTCTGTGGATTTAAATAATTATGATGGCGTGTTATTAGTTACTGTAGTTGTGTCTTCGCTTTACACCAATATCCCCCACAACAAGGGTTAGGAAGCTTTAGCCTACTTTTTAAATAGATCTAACTTAGCTCAGACTCCTTCCAATGATTTTATTTGCCAATTAGCATATTTTGTCCCCACACAATGTGTTTGTATTTGAGGGTCAATATTTTCTTCAAGTCAAGGGGACAGCCATGGGGACCAGAATGGCCCCATCTTACGCCAATCTGTATATGGCCAAACTTGAAGAGGAATTTCTACGTTCAGAACCCTTAGCACCGTTGGTGTGGTGCAAATTCATTCACGACATTTTCATCATTTGGACCCATGGTATTACGGCATTTGATGGTTTCTTCAATAGGCTGAACACCAAATATCCAGTTAAGTTCACATCCACAGTTTCCCGTACTCAAGCTATCTTCCTGGAAAATATTGTTAGGCTCACTCTCAATGGGGAATTTCTAGAATCCTTTAAGTCTAAAAAATAGTAGAATTATATGAACTTATGAAGTCAAAAGGCCTAAAGAAAGGAACTACGTTATTGATGTGATGTTAATGAAGCATGCTAATGACGTATTCAGATTACTTCCTTACCACCCAGACCTCAACCTTATAGAACCTATAAGGACTGGTATGAAACAGGGGATTACTGCGAGGAATATAACTTTTAAAATTAAAAACGTGAAGCATTTATACCGAGAATCTACTACCCATGTAAAGGCAAGGAAAGATGAAGAATGCCTGTGATCATATCCAAGACATAGCATTTGAGTACTAGAGTAAGAAGCGAGGAGGTTTCATGAAGAAGTGGAAACCAGCACTTGTAGTGACGGTTAAGGCGATTCTGCAAGTGGCGGAACAATATCAGGAATCGAAGTATTGGTGGACAGTGACTGTTGTTCATCATGTATTCCGTTCCCCGTACCTATGCTCCAATAAGACATCAGGGATGAAGCGACGTACTTAGATGTCTCGCACCTCGGCTTATATTTTGATATTTATTTCATCACTGAGAGGCATTTTTGTTTCTCAGAATTTGTAGTAATACACTGAAAATCTTAAGTTTCTGCCATGTATTTGACTTATGCTGTTAAAGGATGAATGTGAAGTCGGTAGCAAAGATTTCCTTTTCCATACTTTACAGAAATAAACATAATTTTTCATATAAAATTAATGACAAGGAAGGGACGACTTTTAAATGTGTGGAATAGCATAATAAACTAAGAAAATGCTGAAGGGAACAAGTAAATGGTTTCTTGTCTGTTATACCTTTCAAAGCCCAATTTTTGCTTTTGCTTTAGCGAACCCAAGTCATCACAGTTATACTGTTTATGCCCACGCTTTGGATGACCGTTTTTGTTTTCCCTGCTTTTCTTTAGTATTTTTTTCTAATCTCCACGATCTTCGTCTGAAGGGTGCCACGCGTAACCGTGTAATGCGGTGACTAGACACAAGCGCAACTGTCATCATTCTGTTATCATATAAGACGTACGCTATTTATATGTGATGTTGAGGTTCAATCCATACAATATTACACCCAAGTTAAGGTTACAGTGTAACTACCTGTATCAAATTTCTCGTCTGGTGTTTGAAGTTAAAGCGTGCATCTAACATTTTCAAGCCCTAATTCAAGTTATCAGTTCCTAATGACCAAATGAAAGGTTTAGTGCTCAATCCCAAGTGGGTGCACAGAGACGTTCTACGTCCGGTCGTTTCAAGCCTGGTTCACGTTCACAAGTCTTCAATTGAAATGATAGTCTGAAAAGCTAATTTTCATACAACATTCTTTGCTGACTAAGCTATGTCTATTTCATGCCACCAAGAATATTGCCAGAACTGAGAAAATTGTTTGTGGGACTCAGCGAAGCGAATAACACATTACTATAAAAATGAAGTCTTTAAAAATAAAACAAGCTATTATTAGCATAATGAGTAAACTCTTGCGTCAAAATAACACCAGAAATACAAATTTTAAAGTTGTACTATATTTATAAATAACCAAATAATATGTATGTATATGTAGATAAATATTTTCTGTGCAAACGAAGAAATGAACGGCTAACAATATTGTATTTTGAAATGTAGGTGGTATGTTTCGTGAACAAAGTGCGCTTTTGTACTTTAAACTCTAGAGGGGTGTACTTTCTATTTTTACATAAGCAGGCACGCCTAACATTATGCACACCATTCCTTTATACTTCACACCTCAGGTTCACACATTTTATGACCTTGTACAATATTGGTAATATTTTTAGTTGGAACACGGGATATTTTTTGTACATTTCAGTTTTAATACATTTTGTTCTGTTCCTAATAATATAACAATCCCGACTGTGTACCGTGTACATACGAGGTGGTATCCACAATATTCGGGACTGGTGCTGCCATCTCGACAGCAGTTGCAGTACAGTTTTGTACCGCTAGGTGGCAACACTAGCATATCTGATGAGTGAGTTTAAAGTTTCATGCAGCTGGGCAGATGTGTTGAGATTCTATAGTACTTTTCATGATAATCTGTGTGTAGTGTGTGGCGATTTTACGATGGATCCAAGATAAGAACAGACGCTATGCATCAAGTTATGTGCAAATCTCGGGAAAAATGCTACGGAGACCCTCGCAATAATTCAACAAGTAATTGTGGGACAAAGCATGAGCCGCACACACGCATGAGTGGCATGCTCGGTTCAGGGCCGGCCGTACAGCTAGCTATTGAAGACGAATCTCACACCGGTAGGACCGTCAGCTGCACAAAGCCTGACATTGTTGCCATAGTTCAACATCTCGTTCGTGAGGATCGACGTCGATCCACTGAAGACCTTGCTCATGAAGTGGGAATTGGTTACGGGACATGCCAACGAACTTCAACTGATAAATTTGGCATACATCGTGTCGCCGCAAAATTTGTGCCCAAGGATCCTGACTGCTGATCAGAAGGCACAGCGTGTGGAAGTTTGCACGGAGCTTCATCAGACCGTGTACGATGACCCATCCTTCTCGTCCAGGATCATCACAGGCGACGAGAGCTGGATGTACGCTTATGACCCTGAGACAAAACAACAATCCTCCCAGTAGAAGAGCCCGAACTCACCAAGACCAAAAGTGAAAAACAAAGTTCTAGTTTTCCTTGATACCAAGGGGTTTGTGCACAAAGAATTCGTCCCACATAATCAAACAGTAAATTCCATGTACTACTGTGACTTTTGCGACGGCTCTGTGAAAATGTGCGGAGACGACGGCCCGAACTTTGGCGAGAAGGGAAGTGGCTATTACATCACGATAATGCGCCCTGTCACAATTCCTTGTTCACTAGGAGCTTTTTGACGAAAAACAACATGACGATTGTCCCCCACCCAGCGTACTCGTCTGATTTGACACCCTGCTACTATTCCCCAAACTAAAAATCAAGTTGAAAGGACGTCGGTTCGACACAATTGAGAGGATTCAAGAAGAAACCTGTTGTGCTAAACACCCTCAAAGAACATGACTTCCAAGATGCACTTGGAAAATGGCAGAATCGCTGGGACCGGTGTATATGCGTGGAAGGGAACTACTTCCAGGGTTACGGCGGTTATTAGTCACAAAGTAACTTTTTGACCAGATGGAGCACCAGTCCCGAATGTTCTGGATACCACCTCGTACAATCACGCGGCTTTCTAGATTAAAGAACGTTACCTCTCTATCAGGTAGCTCCCCAGGTGTCCTCACGGGGTTGAATGGACTCCGTTTCAGACCTCCATAACTTACAACATTTCTAAGCAGGTACCGGGTAACCACCAGTCCAAGTGGGCGGTTAACTGAAATATCATTACTTGTAGTGATGTTTATATTTACAAATGTTTGTGCAGTATATACAGTTATGAAAATGTAGCTTTTAAATGCATACAAATAGATATATCATTCAACCATTAATATTTCACAATGAAATATATTAGAAAACTATGATGGTTAAAACGATGGTTCCAATACCCGATTCATGGTTATTGGTAAACGAGGGAAAAGACGGGGAATGTTCTGTTCCCATTTGTTAATGTCTAAAGTACATCTGAATATATATCTTTGCTTTTGAGAACATTAACTTGCGCGTAGTTAAATTAATTCTTATTTCTTGTTTTAAAAACATCTTACACTTAGTATAAGAAACAGAACATTAAATAATAACATTAGTTTTAAATATGAAAAAAAAAAAAAGAGTCTTTTCCAGTGAAAGAAAAAGCACAGTGTTCTATAGTTAACAAATTGAAAGTTCGCAAGTACTGAACAGAGAAGTTTCATTTTGTCACCTTATTCATTCTTAGGTTTATACTAACAACTAAAATTCCTTGATCCATCAATGCTAACCTCTATTTGGCGCGTTGGGAGTATATTCTGTTCCTATGCAGGCAGCTAGAACCATGGTTACGTGAACGCATTTCTAACTGGTAGACATGGTGAAAATACCTCGTAAATTCCTTCTTGCCAAGTCAACTGGTTTCTAGTTAAGCGTATAAATGGATTATTATTATTATTATTATTATTATTATTATTATTATTATTATTATTATTACCACTACTACTACTATTGTTGTTGTTTTGCATGCACAATTTAGTTGGTATCTACTTAACGTTACTGGGAATCTGTGAGGCTATGGATTCGAGTGATCTGACTACTAACTCTAATTGACTTTTCAGTTAATATAAATGAGGTACTTTCAGAACTTAAAGTCACTGCATTTATTAGTAGGAGGTCAGCAGAGTGTGGAGTGCCGCAAGGGTCAGGACTGGGACCAATATTATTTTCCATTTATATAAATGACGTTACTAAACGCTAATGCTGACGTCCTACAACTGTATACGCACTCAACTCCATAGCCGAACTTAATGAAGACTTATACTCAGTATCAACATCGGTTATACAAAACGACTTTATCATAAATCCGGGAAAATCGCAGCTGATCAGAATAGAGCATAATCAATTATTAAACAATACTCATTATCGTGAAACTAATTGAAACAATAGGTGCCAATAAAATGTTTTGTCAAAATCTTGGTGTCTATCTTGCAGTAATCTTAGTTGTCCAATTCTAACAAATGAAACAAATATTGTCAATGTTCCATTCTTGAAACGGCTGAAGAATTTTCTCACATTCAACATGAAAAAATAAATCACCTATATATTGTGCCGCATTTTCATTACTGTTGCATTCTGTTAACTGATATCATGACCAATCTTGACTAAGACTACATGTTCACAGTCCCTTCGATAGTTACGTATGCAACGTACGTAAAACAAATTCATATAAGCCCAGTTTTTGAGCTGTTATCTTAGCATCGATTGGATTCTAGAAGAAAGTTGCACTTCCTCGTTCCTCTGGGTCGAATTCTATGCACCTCAACTCCGAAGTATATTTCCCGTTTTCACTTCGATCAACATTTGATCGAATATAAATTCCATTCTGCATTTACCCTTACTCCGAACCTGTTACATTTCTTCACCCTTTAAGTTGTTACTACTAATCTTTGGAACTTCTGGCTTCTCATATCAAGGGCTGATGATATCGCAACGACAATTTAGTACATTGTTCGAATATTATTTATTTGGAGAAGATAGCATGACACATGTATTGTGCTCAAAATTTAAAATGTATTGTATATACTCGTATTATGATCGTAATTGACTTTGGAGGAGTTGAAGATGGGACCTTACGATGTTAACTTCGCTAGGTAAAACGAAATATATATACATATGTATATTTAATGTTATATACTGCTTTAAAATATATAAAAAGTAAGTGCAAAACAATTCGTACTTTAATATTTACCATTCCAATGTAGTTGGCGTTTGTATTTGTTGATAATTTATGTTCAGTTTGTTTATCTCCAAGTCAGTTTTTCTTATTGGTAGGTATATATTTTGCATTAATAAGCTGCCTTGCTACATGTTTATTACACGAATTCTCAAGTAGTTCAGCTTGATAGTGTATGTACCACAGATTCAGTCTGTTTTGGAGATAAGCGCCATGAAAATAAAAGAACAAAAAATTTACCTATAATTATTAATTTACTATTTTACATACATTATTATAATGTCAAAGTTCTCATCCATTGTAACAATATGTATGCATTAGGGTCTTTTAATGTGGGGAAAACGTTCATTACAAAAACTCGTATCCAAAATCCGTAAACTTACTTTATCTACACAGAAATATTTAAACAGTCTATGTACGTTTATACAATTGCATTTATGGATAGTAAAGTAAAGAAATATGATTATGAAGTAAAATTGCAATATTGTTTTAACTAGGTAAATTTTTAAAATAATTGCAGTAATTTACATTTCTTTGATTAGAGATGGCAAAAATAGTAAAACGACATAGAAAAATATAAATATAGTTATCGAAATAATAAGTTGTTCTTACATGAAAATCATATTAAGAAGCAGATTAAGAAGGAAATCACATGTGCACCAATTTGCATTCATTTATGTTTCTCAACTTTTTATTAATTTAATACTTATAATTTTTAATTCATTAATGCTAATTATTATGCTTGTTATATTACTTTTTAATATTTTCCGATTTTGTATTTTTAGCAAACTTTTATTCGTTTATTTTCTATTCATTAATATTACTGTAATATGGGTTATTATTTATTTAATACATTCATTTTTGTTCATTTCCGAATTTTTATTAATTTATTATTTGTTTTCATACTTATATCTTACATTTATGTACATTTAATTTTATTAATTTATTAATTTATTTATTTTACATTCTTTAATGTTACTTATAATCGTATTATATTACTTTTATTTAATTCCGACTTTGAATTCTTTTGCTTACTAATTTATTGCTTAAGTCATTTATTTTCTTTAGCTCTTTATTCATTTTTACATTCATTTATTCATTTATTTATTTATTTCCCATTCATTAATGTTCCTGAAAACCAAAATAGACCTATTTTATTAACAAAACATTCACTTTGAAAACAAAAAGAAATAATTTATGAATAATTTGTAAACTATGAAACCAGAAAGTGCTATTTTATAAACAAAATATTAACTTAAAAACAAATTTTATAAACAAAAATACACATTGAAAATCGAAATATAAGCTGTGAAAGCAAAAAAGAACTGTATTATAAACTAAATATTATACTTTGATAACTAAAAAGAGCTATTTCATATCAAGTATTAATTAAAAAAAGGAACATTTATATAACCAAAAGTACATGTTGAGAAATTAAATATTTCCTTTGAAAGTTAATAAGAACTAATTTAAAAACATAATATTAACTTTGAAAAAAAATTTATAAATTAAAGCACATGTTCAGATACAAAATATTAACTTAGAAAACAAACAGATATTTTATAAAAAATACATGTTCATAAACAAAGAAATTAAACAAAAATGAACAGTTCTATAAAAAATATTAACCTGGAAAACAAAAAAGGACAATTTTATATTAAAACCTAAATGCTAAGATACAAAATATTAACTTGAAATACAAAAAAGAACTTTTATTAACAAAATATTAATTTCGAAAATTAAAACGAAACCAGTTTTTAAATTAAATACATGTTGGGTGTAAAATATTAACTGTGAAAAGAAACACTTACACTATTTATATTTTTAAAAAGTTTGTGGAAAAAAATGCTACGTTACAATTGCAAATACCTATTGAAAACAAAATATTAACTTTGAATACAAAAAAGAAGCATTTTATAAATAGTATATATTGACAAACAATATTTCACTTTAAAAACAAAAACAACTATTTTTATAAACAAAAATAAATGTTTGAAAAATATTTTTTAGAAAAAAAGAACTATTTTATAAACAAAATATTAACTTTGAATTCCAAAAAGAAGAATTTTATAATAAAGCATATGTTGAGAAACGAAATATTATCTTTGGAAAAAAGAAATTAAACTAAATATTAACTTTTAAAAGAAAAAGAACTATTTTTTAACTAAAGTGCATTTTGAGAAACTAATTATTAACTTTCGAAACAAAATAATATTTAACCTATTTACCTTTGTAAAAAAGTTTGTTTTGGAAAAAGATGTTACATTGCTTTAAAAAAAAATCTATATTCAAAACAAAATATTAATTTTGAAAACAAAAAAGAAGTATTAAAAATGAAAGTACATATTGAGAAAAAATATTAATTTTAAAACCATAAAGAAACATTTTATAAACAATATGTTAATTATGAAACAAAACAGCAAATTTATAAATAAAATATACATTTAGAAACAAAGTATAAACTTTCAAATCAAAAGCGAACTACAAAATAAATAAAATATTAACTGAAAAATTTACGTTTTAAGCAAAAGTATACGTTGGGACACACAATGTTAACTTTGAAAGAAAAACTTTTTACACTCTTTAACTTTGTGAAATAAAAGTGTATTGCGGAAAGAGAAGTTATGTTTGAATAAAAGAATTCATATTGAAAGAAAAATGTAAACTTATAATGATATGTATATATGTGTGTGTGTGTGTGTGTGTGTGTGTATTTTATAAATAAATGTACATATTGAAAGCAAATATTAACTTTTAAAATTAAATAGATATATTTCATAAACAAAAGAACATATTAAGTAACAAAACATTACCTTTGAAAACAAAAAGGAATTAATTTATATAAAAAATGTTGACTATAAAACAAAAAGAACTAATTTATGATGAAAGTACATACTGAGGAACAAAGTATAAACTTTGAAAACAAAAACCAAAACTATTTTATAAATAAAATATCATTTTTGAAAAGCAAACAATAACTATTTTACAAACCAAAGTACACAATGAGACACAAAATATTAAGTTTCAAAAAACACTATGTTAACTTTGAAAACAAAAGAGAACTATTTTATTAATAAAATATGAACTAATTAAAACAAAAATAATAATATAAACAAAAATACCTATTGAGAAACAAAGTTTAACATTTAAAATGTATTATTTTGCAAATAAAATATTCAGTTGGAAAACAAAAGGAACTATTTTATAGAACAAATTACATATTGAGAAACAAAACGTTAACTTTGAAAAAAGATTATTTACACTATTGAACTTACTACAATAAAAGTATGATGTGGAAAGTGAAGCAATTATAGAATTATAGAATTCATAGATTAAACAAAATATTAGCTTTAGAAAATAAAAATAAGTATTTTATAAGGAAACGCACATGTTTATATACAAATATTAACTTGGAAAACTAAAAAGAACTATTTTATTAACAAACACATAATTAGTAACAAAACATTAACATGAACACAAAAGAAACTATGTTTATAAAGAACAATGCTATTTGATAAACAAAATATTAACTTTTAAAAACAAAAAAGAGCTGTTTAATAGACAAAACTAATAAGAAATAAAATATTAACTTTAAAAATAAATAAAGGAAAAATAAAGGAACTATTTTATAAATAAAATATTAACTATAAAACTTTAAAGAAAAATTATGAACATAAAGTACATTTTGAGAAAAAATATATTAATTTCGCAAACCCAAACTAGTAACACAATTTAAATTTACTAAAAGAAATTATGTTGTGCAAAAATGATGTTACGTTCCAATAAACAAATCCATATTAGAAACAAAATATTAATTCTGAAACAAAATGTTAACTTTGTAAATAAAACGAACGATTTTATTATCAGAACATTAAATTGAAAAATAAAATACAGCACCTTTATTAACATAACTACATGTGAAGAAATAAAATAATAACTTTAAAAATTGAAAATATTACCTATGATAACAAAAATAAATTTTTTAAAAATAAAGTTTTTGTTGATAAACAAAACATTAACTTTGAAAACAACAAAACTATTTACACTATTTAACATTGTATAAAAAGTTATGTTGTGCAAAAAGTTGTTACGTTGCAATAAAAATCCATATTAGAAACAAAATATTTACCCTAAATATAAGAAAATCTTTTATAAACAAAACAACAAACTTCAAAACAAAAACAAACAAACGTAGAAACAACTTTTAAATTTGAAAACATAACAGAAATATTTTATAAACAAGTGTACGAATTCAGATACAAAATATAATTTCAAAACAAAATACCTATTATATAACAAAAAAAATATTCATAAATAAAACATGAAGTATGAAAAACAAAGCAAGTAGAGTATTTTATAAATAATAATACATGTTAAGAAACAATTTATTAACGTTGAGTACATATTGAGAATCAAAACATTATCTTTGAAAAAAAAAATTAACTATTTAACTTTAAAAGAAACCACGTACAATATCTTACTTTACCTGTGCAAGGTAGGTGAGATCTTGTAGTACTTTATGTTAAATGTTCACACAAGGATGTACAACAACGTACAAGGAGAGAGTGAGGGAAGAGGATGTCGAATATAGTAGTGAGACTGTAACACGCTGTCATGTGAACTCACGTTTAGCCTGGACATGTTTGAACTAGTTAGCCGTGTTTGCTCCACTAGGATCTGCAAAGCAAGTTGTTACACGCTCAAGGCCATATGACGTCACCAACCAGGATGAAGCGGATAGGGCATGTGTGACGGGATCACCAAGCAGTTCGAAACCTGTCTGATGCGAACATGTTAACTGGTTATTGCACAAGGAAGATACATTTCTGGGAAGTAGTCAAGGTTACGCGGACTTAAATTTATAATGGAACCCATGACCACCGTGTTACCGGTACGATCAAATTAATATTTAAGTTACCACGATGCCAAAATATGTTTCCGTTTTTTTTCTGTTTTTTTTTTTGTTTTTTTGTTTTTTTTAACGATGCACGGTTTAGAAGTTACGCGGATTTAAAGTTATGAGGAGGTAATGGGTTAAATTAGAGCAACAGTACTCTAGAAATTAACATTTTTTATTACCTTGTTGCCAGAATACTGTTTGATTTTTCTCTACAGCACACGGTTTAGAAGTTACCCAGACTTAAATTTAATAGGTGAAGGAGAAGATGGGTGGATGGCTTAGTACTACTGGCCCCCTCAGCGGCAAACAAAATTTTCACAACTTCAAGGACAACTGACCGCCTCGGGCCCAAAAAAAAAAAAAAAAAAAAAAACTGAGCTATCCTTCCTCACTTCCTTCATCTATAAATTTTAAGTTCACGTAACTTCTAAACCGTGCGTTAGGGAAGAACCGAAAAGTATTTTGATACGGGTAACAGAAAAATATTAATTTGACAGTAGTGATAACCCCATTAACCCAATATAACTAATTACATCCTTCCTAACTTAAAGTCCGCGTAACATTTAAACCACGTGTTGTAGAAAACACCGAAAAGTTTTTTGGTATCGGTATAACTTTAGGGGTAACTTAAATATTAATTTGACAGTACGAATATCCCGATTAACCCAATTTAACACCCTCCCTCCTCATAAATTTAAATCCACGAAACTTCAAAAAGGTGTGTCATAGAGAAGAACCGAAAATTGTTTTAACGTCAACGTATCTAAAAAATTAATTTGACACTACTCTTACCCTCATTACCCCAATGTAACTCCTTATCCCCAATAACTTAAAGTCCGCGTAATTTTTAAACCTTGCGACGTGTAAAGGAAACTACAAGTATTTTGAAATGGGAGACACTTAAAACATTAGTTTGACAGTACGGTTACATATTTT
Organism: Metallyticus violacea; assembly: GCA_030762175.1. NCBI lineage: Eukaryota > Metazoa > Arthropoda > Insecta > Mantodea > Metallyticidae > Metallyticus > Metallyticus violacea. The sequence continues at coordinate 224,270,011 of CM060846.1, read as the reverse complement.
ACCCCAATTTAACGCCCTATCCTCTCATAATTTTAATTTCTAAACCGTGTGTCGTAAAGAAAAACCGAAGTGTTTTGGCATCGGGTTTAACTAAGAATATGAATGTGATCGATGGTCGTGGGTTCGAATTCCTCATAAATTTAATTCCGCATAACCTTGACTACGTCCCAGAAATGTGTCTTCATTTTGACATAACCGGTTAACACGTTCGGGCCATACAGGCTTAGAAATGCTTTGTGAGGTCAGTCACGCCTGCTCTGCGCGCTTCATCCTGTTTGGTACAATCATATGACCTTGGGCATGTGCAAAATGGCTTTGCAGAACCTGGCGGAGCAGGTATAGTTAGGTTGTTCAAACCTGTTCAGGCTATGACTTCATATGTTAGCGTGTGACAATCTGAGTTCTATATTCAACTTCCTTCAATGTGTGAAATGTAACGTGAACTGACACTAGATCTCACCTATTTTACAGAAGTGTAAAGTTAGATATTGGACATATTTTTTTCAAAGTTGAAAAGTATAACTAATTTTTTCAAAGCAAATATTTTGATTTGCAACATGCACTCAAAGTTAATGAATTATTTTTCAACTTGTACTTCTTTTTATGAAATGAATATTTTTGTTTTTCAGGGTTATCATTCAGTTTATCAACATGAATTTATCGGTATACAATAGATATTTTGTTTTCAATGGAAATATTTTGTCAAAATGTACGTTTGTTTATGAAATAGATCTTTTATCTTTTGAATGTTTATTTTTTGTTTTATAAATAGTCATTTTTTGTTTTCAAATTTCTTATTTTGTTTATAAACAGTAATTTTTTGTTTCAGGGTCAATATTTTGTTTCTAAAATAGATTTCTTAATTGCAAAGTAAATTTTTTGCACAACTTAACTGTAATTTTGTACAAATTTAATAGTATTTTTTTCCACTGTAAATATTTTGTTTCTCAGCCTAAATTTTTATTTATAAAAACTTAATTTTGTTTTCATAACTAATATTTAATTTATAAAATACTTTTTTCAAAGTTAATGTTTTGTTTCTTTATATGTACTTTTATTTATAAAACTATTCATTTTCGTTTTGACATTTCATATTTTGTTTATACAATGATACATTTTTGTTTTCACAGCTAATTTTCTATCTTAACATGCTCTTTTGTTTACAAAATATTGTTTCTTTATTTACAAAGTTAAGATTTTGCTTCTCTGTGTTTACGCTGGCTTGTAAAACACTTCTGTTTTATTTTCAAAGTGAATATTTTGTTTTCATTGTGGGTTTATTAATTCCAACGTAACATTTTTTCACATCATATTTTTACAAAGATAAATACAGTGAAAAGTTTTTTTTCAATGTTAATATATTGTATCTCAAACGTAGTTTTGTGTATAAAATAATTCTTTCTTATTTATAAAGTTAATATTGTGTTTATAAAATACTTTTTTCGAATTTATTAATTTGTTTATGAAACTTATTTTTCTGTATAAAAATAAAATTTTTGTTTTCAAAGTTAATATTTTGTTTCCCAACATGTACTTTTGTTTATTCAATAGTTCTATTTTGTTTTCAAAGTTAATATATGTTTATGCATTTGTCCTTTTTTGCTCTCAAAGTAAACATTTCTCTGTTAAGTTTTTTTTTTCAGTGTTAATATTCTTTCGATATGTAATTTAGTTTTCATTAATGGTTTTTGTTTTGTTTTCGAAGTTAACATTTGGATTATAAAATAATTCCATTTGGTTTTCAAAGTTTTTTGTTATTTTGTCAAAGTTAATATTTTGTTTCTCAATATGTACTTTGCTTATAAAGTTGTTATATTTTTTCATATTTAGTCTGTTATTTATAAAATATTTCCTTTTTTCTCAAATTGAATATTTTCTTTCTAAAATAGTTTTTTTTTTGTTTTTTTAGAGTTAATATTTTGTTTGCAATATGAATTTTTCATTGCTAGGTAATATAATTTTGCCCAACATTTGTTTGTTTATAATACATTTTTCACACATAACCTTAACCGTGTAACAAATCACCGTGCTACATCATCCTCTTTCCAACACACCGGTACGTTTGAAGCCGCATGCCGAATACTGCACGGCGGACTCCGTCCGTCCATGTGTCCAATCATATTCTTTCACACTCCTCCTTATTTGCATCAATCGCGTCACTTCCTTACATTCAGTCAGTTAACTCAGTAGGTTGCCAACAATCCACCTACTTGTCTCCGGTAAGTTAACATTGAATTATTTTAATGTTTATCTAAATCAAATGAATTGATATTTATGATTCCCATCATATTAGTTCAAATTTACGCCATCATAAAACATGTATATTACGTAAAATAAAAACAACGTGTATCTTCAAAATATAAAACCTATAATCACTCTCTGTGCCAACATATTTGTTCATAAATACCCCACCAAAATAAAAACAACAATAAAAGTAATATAACTATCTATCAATAAACAAAAAAGTTACAACAAAAAAAATAAATTGCCAGTAACCCACCTATATATAATAAATAATATTACATAACGGTAATAACAAATGCACAATAACCCGCATGTACGTACTTGTCAAAATTCTATAAAATTAAAATAAATATATTGTGTAAAATAAAAAAGTATATAACGTTAAAAGAAATACTCTGTTAACATTTAAAAATGAAACGCCTGCAAATTAACTTGAAATATCCTGTACAATTGAAATGAAACATCTTTTAAAATTAAAAAAAAAATGTACATTTATGTGAAGAATGGTGTTTGCTATAGAAGGGGTCTTTACTACTTGTGTTTTTTCTATATTTGCTCCGAAATTCATTATTACAATAACTCGATACAGAATCGTACTGGCTTTATCAGAGAACCATCAATCAGAAATATTTAACATCATGCTGATTTTCCTTATACACAGAAGGGAGAAATATTTTGTAAGCTTATTTCACTGACCACATATTTCTTTTTCAATCTTTAGGAACTCAGATACAATGGATTTCAGACTATCCACACAAGCGATATTTGCGAAAAAAAAATAATTAGATTATCCTAGCACTCTGATACCTAGTATAAAGCTATTCAGTCTATCATCATTCTTTTGTTTTTAACGAACTTGGTTTTCTTTAACCACAGTGCATGGGTATGATACAAAGGTAGGGAAATAAGAAAATATTGGGTTTGTGATTACCTACCAGAAATTTGGAAGATTTGTGTATATATTACTATGCTGCTTCATGAAGAAGCATTGTATTATACCAGTTTTATTCAGGAATCCTTGAGTGTATAAACATTTCACCCTCTACCACTAGGATTAAGACATCGGACCTGTTCCGAATTCCAGAATGTTGAATTGGTCTTGCCATGTTAAAAACGGTCTGCCTAAGGTTGTGTAACCTTGGGGTACACAATTTTCGAAAATCAGCTTGCGGGCATTTTCCTTATATGTTGTTACCAGTCCGTTCTTAATTTCTGTATTTGTTCATTCAAATTGTAGATCAGCAATTCTTCTCTCTTCTCATCAATTAATCCATATCTAGCTAATGATCGATTTTTGAACCTTCTATGCTTATTCTGTTCTGTCTGCAAATTGTCCAGTTTTCACTTCCATAACAGAAAATAATAAAAGTTCTAGGACATAAATTTTTCATCTCTTCTATAATGTCTTATCATAAAATATATAAGATATTTTCTCTTAACTCGTTTCTACACTTGAAGCTATTTTTTCAGTCTAAGCAGCCTGTATATTTGTACAAATTTTTAAAACGTTAGAAATAAGAACGGCAGTCTAATTGTAAATGAATTTCTGTTTTACATTTTTGATACTCAGAAGCCTGTAAGGACTTCACAATACTTCTATTCTTCACACTCCCTTAATTTGTAATAGCACCATTAGGAAAATATAGCTGGTAATTATTATTCACCTCTTTTTCGTGTTTTCTGAAACTGCTGAATATGTCCTACTATTTCGTTCTGTAAAAGATATCTCATTTAATTTATTAATACTTGGTATCTAGGGCAATCACTCAATGCTTCTCTAGTATTTTATTAAATAAAAATAGGAAAGGCAACCATTTATCTTATGTTCACAGGTTGTATACTATATCCGCACTTTAATGCGTTAAATTTTATACCCATACAAGAACCCGGGAAGCTACTGAAAATCACGAGATCATGGGTAGGAATATAATCGAACCGGAATCGAGATCGGGGATACCAGCGGGATATTAGGGGTGTAATTAATTCTTATACATATTAATTGACTACTCCCTAAAATTAGAGCAAATAGAAAATGTATCATGTCTGGTACGCGCATTTGTCATGTTTCGCTTCCTTCCTTATATATCTAATATTTTAGTATTTTTCTACGTTATGCGCTTATTAGAGCGGATTGTTTTGATGGGTTTTATTTAAGGACGCTCTTTAACATCTCAGGTCATCAGCGTATCATTCAATTCCGGGCGTGAAACGGCCGACAAATTTTTACTCAGAGGCCTCTTCTTTCAGGCTTGAGGTTCTTTTTCGTGCCGTAAATGTACGACACGGGACCCACGGCTTTACTTCCCTTACGAAGGAAGCCATACTTTGCATTTTTACGCCCGAAAATATCCATAGGTCCTGGCTGGGTTCGAACCCGCGACCTTGGTTTTAGAAAGCAAGCATCTTTACCATTATACCATCAGGACCGACATTTGAGCGGAGGGGGAGAGAGAGAGAGAAAGATAAAGAGAGAAAGAGAGAGAGAGAGAAAGAGAGAAAGAGAGTGAGTGCGGGAAAATGGAGAAATTGAAAGAGTGTGATGTCTTTGAAATTTTGACTTAAGTATTGGTAATTAGGTTAAAAGGAATGATCCTGAAATTTCGTACTATTAGCCTTTCATTAGAGTGAGATTTCTACCATTCAAAGAATTGTAAATAATTAATACATTTGTTAGATATAAACACATTCACCAATTTACGGGGGGGCTACAGGGTAGTATTATAAACTACATTCTTATAAATAAAAAGTTAGCATCCCAAGTAATGAATTCCTGATTATACATACGTTTTGATATCCATTCAGGTCATTTTACACTGATAATAGATTTAAAACTATTGTGAAGATGGATTAATTTATAAAGATAAAAAGCTAACAGTACAATAAAACGATTCTAAGCCCATCTCTTCAGAAAAAACACCATTAGTGATTTTGGAATTTATATGATTAAATGAACATACTAATATGAGTGATCATTCTAGAATTAAATACAGAATGGAATTACTTGAACAATACGATTAAAAAGTAGTAACAGAAGCTGTTAAAAACTAGGAAAATAAATTAAAGGAAAAGTGTGTTAAACATCTGGAAAAAAATATAGCAGCCCTCATTAGAGAAAAGAAGAAAGATTATTTTGAATTATTAAATAGGAATTCAATGCAGAATTAAATCAAATATGAAATACCATATTCACCCCAAAAGAACAATGTAAATAAGACAATTCATAGAGAAGGTTATCAGTAATAACAGGTGTAAATGGATTCCAATTGAAAGCATATACTAATCGGAGAAAGATATATCGATTTAAAAAAATATTTCTTTAAAGGAATGGGTGCAACTTTTTAAAATTTATGGATACACTTGACAATGTATAATAAGGATAAAATAAAATATACTTTTTTAATATTAATCTTATAACAATAGCTGAAATCAACCTACCGTTAAAACGTTTAAATGTTATAATGCTTCTGAAATAAATAAATATACAGCTTCTAAAATATCCGTTTGACACCACAAAATGAAGACTGCAATATTTTTAATGTATGCTGTTCAATGTTACAAAATACCAAAAGAATAGAAAATAGAATTGGGAAACCTATTGTTGTAATAATATTTGTTTTTTATATAGTAGATAAAATATTTCAACAATAATGGAAGTATTATTTTTCAAAATTTTCTTACAAATTATTTGCAAAACTTAGAACCAAAATACTAAATGGTGTAGGAGAAGTGTTTCTTAATGCGAAAAACGCTAATTTCAAAATGGACGGTTATATGCGGATTCTGTCTTTACAGAAAATTGGACAAAAGGGAGGGGAATTTAACTGGAGACACATTCACTATTAGTAGAACATACAAAGGTTTTTGACAGAGTACTTAGTGAGAAACTTTGAAATGCAATGTTAGAAAAGGATTACCCAAAAGACCTTAGTAAATTTGATAAAAGCATGAGAATACAGCAATAAGAATTGTGAATGGAAACTATAGTGTAATCGTTAAAACGAGGTTTATGGCAGGACTGCCCATTGTTGCTCAGGTTTTTTTATTGTATGTGTATATATAACAAAATCTAGAAAAAATAAATAGATAAAACACTTAAATAGTCACACTTTCGATACATTTAAAACAGCTCGTGTTCTTTCTGAAAAACAGAGGGCTTATCCTTTTATCTCTTTCTCGTTATTTTAATTTGATTGTTACAGTTGTTTTACTTTTCATTTTTATTATATATAAAGCCCCTATATATAGGAAGAATGGCGGACACAATTAACTATAAGTAAAATAGGGACACTAACAATTGATACAGTTCTGTTTTCTTGAAAGAACCATTTATTTTTGCAGAATCAGAAAATGAACTGCAGATTGCTACATAGCTGTTTAATATAATCATATGAAATACAAAATTGAACAATGAGATTTTAGATTGTTTTGAATAATAAAATAAAGGAACAGATACAGAGTTTTAACTATTCAGAATGTCAGGCATCTTATATATGACAAACTGATCGGAAGTAAAAATTAAAACATTCCAAAGCATGTGGGGCACCATTATAAGAACCCTATGAAATAAAACAATGAAACGGAAAATGATAAAAAAACGTTATAACGTTATGGCGGTTTTAATATGGAGCAGAAAACTGGGTCATGAATAGATCGGAACAAAAATAATAGAGATAATGGAATTTAATGTACTTAGTTTGTTGCAGGCCATACTTTAATTCCATAAAGGTCACCTCCAAATGAAGAAATTAGATACAAACTATATTTCATTAAACTTGAACATCACAATTCTACAATTGAAAAACAGTGGCATATATAGGATGGAAATAATAAGACTAACAACGCAGACATTACAATGCACACACCGGCAGCGATGGTAGGCAAAACGTACACGAGAACTAACTAGCTAGTCTAGTATATATTTTATATTTTTTATAGAGTTTAACCCCTGTTTTTACTACCGAGGCACACAGGCGGTGATTCAATATGCATTTACAGATGTTGCACATTATCAAGGAAATAATTACACCTGTGACTAATTGACAAAAATATCCACTACCCCTCTAATAAGGCAGTTCAAATATACTCCCTAAGTGACATGTATTCAGATGTTCGGCAGCAAATCGAAGCTCAATGCGGTGGAGCACAATCTCCAGCGAACTTCAGATCCATTCATGACCGTATTTACTTTCCAATCAATTGCCTAAAAAGCCTGTGGGAACCAGTATAGAGGAAAAACTGTATAAGTAGGGGGAAGTGCAGAAAGGTTGGCTTACCGCTTATCTGCTCGTTGTATCTTGCAATATTCAGATATACCACGCATGACATTCATGCATTAATTGCTTATTTTCCGAGTTTTCGTGGCAAATATTTGCTTTGTTTTATGTCTGGTAAACCAAAATAAAGAAATGGCAAGAGATAACTGCGCAAACATAAACACTGATATTGCTTATATACAACAAAAACGGGGGTGTCCTCGAGAGGGCAATTGTCCCTATTAAAACTATTGAGATGTTATTTAATGCGCATTGATAGAAAAGTATAAGACATTTTGTTCTATTCTATACAACGGGGGAAGTTAAGTGATCTTAGTTGTCTTGCTGTAGATCGTGCACTTGTTAACAACAATTGAAGAATCTAAGAGCTCATTGCTAAGGGGCATCCCACCACCTACAAATTTCTCAGCCTCAATGGATGCATTTTCATGTTTACATTTTACAATATAATGGAGAAAAGGGGAACAGGAAATTGAGCTAGTAAAATATTGAAAAAGGCTTATTGCGATCGCCTCACGACTGCAAACCATGTGAATACGTGGACACATTGTCCATAGGTTTATAAAGAAATTGCGTTTTATGAATATTCGTACTTGACTGCTGAATTCTAGAAAATTTCCTCATGTACAGCCACCAAGAATTTGAAGAAGTAAATAGGAATATGACCTTTTTATTCCCCTTTAAACAGCAATGTTTGAGAATTTTACGTTTTTTTCAATAATTTAGTCGGGCAGCAATATTTTATTATGACACGCAAATTCAACGTCGGCATATCAAAGGTAAAGCCTATTTTCATCTTTAGATTTGAAAGATAGAGCTGTTTTTAGACAAACCAGTCAAATTTCATTTATACAGACTTTGCAAAACACTAAGATAGTTAGTTGATCAACTCATTTAACCTCTAAGAAGGGACGGAATATCTTGACGTATATATACTTAAGTTTTATTTTGCAATAGTTCAACGTCAGCAGTTTAAGTGCTAGTGCACTAGGAGCAACTGTGTGTGGCATTGTTCACTAATATTTAAAAATACGGGTTGTCAGCACTGAGAGCTATAATATTAAGTTTATATTATTTTTACTTTAGACTTGCTCTAAACACTTTCCAAGTAGAATGATATAAAAAGATATACTAGGTCTTAACGCGTTTTGTTTGTAGTAGGTGCCTGAAAACATGGCTAGAAACAACCATGATAGCTGTTTATGTATATTATCAACAAATAATACAATCACAGATCAAATTTAAAGAGAGAAAAATTACATATCATTATAAATTTATGTATCATTATGGAAAGGAGCAAAATTTAACCAGTTTTTAAAAATAATTCTTACATAAATGTATGTAAAGCAATTTTACTTTCTATTATAACGGAATTCCAAATCCCATGTTCTTTGTTGTTCATAAACATTGCAAAAAGATAGTATTTCAATGCTCAAACTGAAATTTAATTTACTATATAAGAAATAATTTACGTCAATCTTACCTAAGACTTCTCTGTTACACTATCTCAAAGCTTATCTATGCATTCGTTATCAGGTTTTGATTTTGTAATCCATTTCTAATTAAGTGGATAGAAACAACATGTCTTTTACATATCTCAAAACGACCTGCCAAGTCGTAAGCGCACAACATGTATTTAACCCTTAAGTACTAACTTTGGGGTCAGAACAACCCGCCGGTTTACATGTTTAGCGATGTTTCTTTGATGATGTTGGTCAAACTGTTCTGTCTTACAGTACCTTTCTAGAATTTAATTGTCACTCGGCTGCGATTATTGTTGACAGTGAAGCTGACATGAATTGCAAGTTAAGACAAACATGCTTGTTTATCCCTGGATCAACTGACTCTGTGTGGATTTCCATTAATTCAGTGTGAAGCCAATTCCAGTTACTTTTAAGGAGAGATTTGACGTCATTTTCCTTTCTCCACAAGGTTTAAATTGGACTCGTTATTTTAGTTTAAAATACATTTAATGGTGAGGCTGAAAACTTGGATATTTCAGATCACATGTCTAAAATTTTTACGCTTTTTATAAATTATATAATGTTGAGGTGTATAATAAACAGCGCTAATTGATACATTCATAGATTTCTACAAATTTTTAAAAGGAGCTGGACACAAACCTAACTAATGAAATATAAACAAGAGCAGATAAAAGACTGCTCTACAACCGGGTAATAAAAATTAACAAGATCTATGCGGCCAACGGCTGTTTGGACATGACAATTTCATTTGTACAATGAGTCTTCTCTGTTTCTTGTTTTTATCACGGTGTATACGATTTTATTATGTTAACGACAATGGAGAAAGAAGAACAGTAGATAAATTAGCTCCTTGCTGGAAGTTTTGGAAAATTTTGTTACAAACTGTGAGAAATGCTACACCACAGGAGAAATGACCACTGTAGATGAGGAGCTTGTTGATTGATTGATTTATTTATTTATGGACGCTCTTTAACATCTCAGGTCATCAGCGTCCCATTCAACTCAGGGCGTGAAACGACCAACTTATTTTGCTCAGAGGCCTCTCTTTCAGGTTCTTTTTCGTGCCGTAAATATACGACACGGGACCCACGACTTTACTTCCCTTCCGAAGGAAGCCATACTTAGAATTTTTACGCCCCGAAAAAATCCATCCGTCCTGGCAGGGTTCGAAACCGCGATCTTGGGTTTAGGAGGCAAGTATGGTAACCACTACACCACCAGGACCGACGAGGAGCTTGTTCCACATCAGGGCAAATAACAAAATTTTCAATATCTTCCCAGCAATCCTGCAAGCAAGGGACTAAATTTTATACTCCAACTATACCGGAACTTTCTACACAAAAATACTAGAAGTGTACCTTGCCAAGCACTCTGAGGGGACCTATTACCAGTCTGACTGCTCACAGGGTGTTGTTTGGCGCATCGTGAAACACCTATGGAGGGAACAGGCTGAAACAGCATTGCCGAAAACTGTTTTCTAACCTATCCTTCTGTAATGAATTGTTGAAATTGAAAAGTACTTATGTTCGAACTTTGATAAAGAATAAGCGAAAAATACCTCCAAAACTAACATGTATAAAGAGCGTGGAAGCCAACAGCTCTATATTAAGTTTTCAAAGATATATGCTTTTGGTCTCATGTGTTCTCAGAAATAAGAAAAATGTTTTTGTTTTATCTGCCATGCATCACGGAGGAGAAGTTGGAACATTCAACAGGCAAGCTTTAGAAAGCTGAAATTATTACCTGCTGTAATAGTGCACTTCCTTGGTCTAGTGGCTAGCGTTGCTGACTGATGGTCGGGAGGCACGGGTACGATTTCAGATACCTGCTTAGGGATTATTCTAAGTTAGGGGTGTTTGGAATAGAATCCATCTAACCTCGTGAGGACAATTGGGAAGCTACCCGATGGAGAGTTGGCGTTCTTCGATCACGAAAGCAGCATGATAGGCGACCTGCAAGGCGCCGGCATGCTGATCACATGCAATACGGCCCTCTATCAATGAGTCGTAAGACGGAAATAGAGGATGCAGAGGTCGCCGCGGCAAGCCAAGACCCACCCGGAGCTATAGTGCCAAATGAAGAAAAGGAAATACTCTAAGAGTAGTGTTGACATTGTTGATCAAATGTGTGAAACATTTTCAGTAGCGAGGCGATGCAGAAAATGGTCATTATCATTGTTAATTAGAATAGTTAACATTGTAGGCTCACATACAATAACCTTCAAACTACAATGATAAGGGTTCTCCAAGAAATATGAACCGATGGAAAATCCCACACTAGCCAGATTCATTGCTTGCCTAAGAAATAAAGACAATAAATTCACTAATTTTTGCATTGCATGCAGAAAAATATGCGTAAATTACATTTTAAACCTTTGTGTAAAGTCCCATGAGTACGTGAAAAACAATTAATAACGAAGTAAAACGATGACTGTGATGTAACACTTCGTTATTTGATGACGTTCGTGTCATAGAAGTATCACTTGACATTTAATTAAGGATGACAGATATAGCTCCATGATATTAACAGTAGTTTTGGTATGCATTTTGTTTTTGTGCATGTTTTGTGTATTACATTAAGATTAATACTACCTTTTTTCTGTAATAATGTAAGCCACTGTAAGCCACTGAGTAAAGAATAAACAATGGATATTAACTTTTAATATATAAAAGTGGGTCATAATAACCCCACGCGTATATTTATATTAATCACTTAGGGGTTAAACATGACGGAAACATTATTTACCTTAAAATAATCGCAAGATTAATCAACAGTGAGAAATGATAATCTGAAAAACAAGAGAAGTTTTACCGTTACTTCTGGACCTATGTGGCATTAGGGTTTAATTTTCAGTTGTACGTTAAAGTAGAACCGTTTTTATGCATAAAGACTGCCTGTGGTTGTTGAAAATCCCTTCATGGCGCGATTTAGTGACTTGTAAATAAGCAACACATGTCCGCTTAAAGAGATTCGAAACCTAGGCCTACATGATTTTTGGAGCATAAAACATTATTTCTAAAATGTATGTACACAAGTAAAACTTTTGGTAACCCTGGAATTTTGTAGAACCTGAATAAAAATTATAATATGCGATCTCTACTTTGTACATACCTGAGAGTTACTTCATTGCAATAAAAGCTAACTTTTAAACTGCGATTTACTATAATATATAAAGAAAAGAAAACAATAAAACAGCATTTAAATTTGCAATTATATCCCACTAAAATATGTTTAAAAACGCTACACCCGCCGCGATATTAGTAACATTCACAATTTGTGAAACGCTTTTCCATGCTCCTTCAGTGAGAAAATGCGAAACATTTCTTTGAAACAACGAACATTTCGGAATGGCTGGAATACACTAAATTTATAATTACTAATTTATCTATAAATATTACACTATGAAAACAGTGTATGAGACGCATGAATTAAAAGACATTTCGTAAACATCCTACCCAGAAAATAAATGACACTTTTAACACTTGCATCGTAGCTATTTATCATTGTGTTAAAAGTGATTTACTTTTAACGCGTTACTTATAAAATCTGAATTTTAACATTATCGTCATCTTTTTACCTAAAGCTGTCTAACATACAAATTCACGATATTTACCAGGGACAGTCATAAAGCTTTAACAATTGTAACCATCGTTCTTTGTAGGTAGAAATAACTTTTCTAAATTTGCCGGGCCATCTTGACAAAGGGAGCCACCAGGCGATCGCAAACACAAAATAGGGGCGTTATTTGAGAAAATAAAGGCTGGCATTGTGATAAGTTTCCTGTATTTGTAAGGGAAATCGGACAGGGAAATTCATGATCAAATGACACCGTGCATCAGGAAAATGTACCATCCTATGAAACCAATGGCGAATGGCTGTTTTATAAGGTAGGCTGAGAACGTGATGTTGAAATTTATGGAAAATATAATTTTATTACATCACGAAAATGACTTTGTGATGTTAACAATATTTTTTTCATTTTCAAAATTATGGCATTTTATAATAAAAATTCAAGCGATAATTAAATTAAAGTACATGATACATTAAAAATGTTTCTCCCTTAAATTTGCTTGTGTATGAACTTAATTCTCCGGACATTGTTCTGTACATATACAATAAAAGCAACCTAATCAAAATAAGATAAACAATTCTAACCATCCTAATTGTTTTTCATTCTAAGTATAATTATAACTAATCAAGCTACTGTCTGCGTTCCTGGTGGTGTAGTGGTAACCATGCTTGCCTCCTAAACCCAAGATCGCGGGCTCGAACTTGGCCAGGACCGATGGATACTTTCGGGCGTAAAAATCCTAAGTATGGCTTCCTTCAGAAGGGAAGTAAAGCCGTGGGTCCCGTATCGTATATTTACGGCACCAAAAAGAACCTCAAACTGGAAAAAAGAAGCCTTTGAGCAAAAGTTTTCGTCAGTTTCGCGCCCTGAATTGATTTGAAGACCTGGGATGTTAAAGAGTATCCGAAAAAAAAAAAAAAAAACTAGTTTTGGCGGGGGGGGGAGGTATTCAGTATAAATAAAACTCAGTCTATATTTCTCTAGTGTATGAACTTAAAGGAACATAACTATCTGTGGAGAAATTCGGTCCTTGGTACCGAGACGCGTACTACGATACGAAAACAATGGGGTAGGATGTATTTCATAATCTAATTGCCGCAAACCATGACCAGGGAGAGCGCATGTGCGCATTTTAATGTGTCGTTATCACTGGTAGGGACATGTTGCGTATCATCAATCAAGAAAGTGTGTTTTTCTCACATATAATGGACATTATAAATACATTTCTGGAAGGGAAAAAAAAAAAAAAAAAAAAAAAGGATTGCATTACTTAAATGCCCAAAGTTTGATAAATGCATTTTTTTTATATTATACAGAACATTGACATTATTTTCATTATTATTGTAAATATTGGCATTTACTGCTGAGTCATTTGAAATCTGAGCATTAAATGGCTAGTCATGCAAAATGGTGAACGATTATGAGCCAATACTATGACGGATGTGTATTACTATTAAGTTACGGAAAAATAACAATTTTAATTGTTGATAAGAAAGCATTGGGATGTTTGGTTAGACATCGGTTTTGCAAAGACCTGCCCGTCGTTATAAATCTTGTCCGCTAACGTGTTATTTTACTTCTCGGCTACTAAGCCTGCAATAGTCGGTGGCGTTCTATTCAACCCCGCGTCCTAAAACGTGACAACTAGCTTGCCTTATTGTCCTCCTTAGGCTATGAACAGGTGTTCTGATTGACACGAATATGTTGGGCAACAGTAATATTTCTGATATCATTGCTGATGTTTCCTTTTACGTTCTGAAACTTCCACTTGTGCTGGTTATTTCAAATGATTTTTTTAGCGAACATTCAACACCTGTGCCAATTTCGTTCATTTTTCCTCTGTTCAAAGATCCATTTTTTGCTTTCTACTTAACCAGTTGATTCAAATTTGTACACAAAATTGTGAACTGCAGTCCTGAAAGGAGGCAGTAATGAAATACAATTAACTTCAGGGCACCATTCCGCTACATAATACAATCTAATCGCAATATAGATATGAATAACAGGTCAAAGTTGTCGCCTTGTTCTGTATATCTAAACGCTAAAGGTATAAAGAGTTTTTAAGCAATGTTGTATTAAAACACAACACAGGCAACGTAAGCACAGATTTTGTGTTACTCGATAAAATGCATTTGCTCTTTCACGTACCATGACATCAGCTACCGAAGGATTATCGGACCTGGGCTTGTACATCTGTATCTGTTCCTCTATTTTCCTTTTATTACCTGATTGTTAGCTGCATCAATCCTCTCGTTCTCGTCTATTTACTAATCCTGCACCTGTCAACAACTCGCCTCCTGCTTGCTTCGTTTAATGCTTTATTCTTCTCTCTTTCCCGCCTCGGCTAATTCCTGTATCTCCCGTCTCTACGTCTCTTATTTTTATCCTCATATCTATCTTGTTAATCATTTGATCTCCTCCCGCATACTTTCCCTTGTACCAACAAGGTAGTCCACCCCCCCCCCCGCCCTTATATTTTGCTTGCTCCCTGTATTACTTTCATTTATTATGGGGCTATGTGCTAGTTACTTTCTTTATTTCCTTTTCTGTCACGTTTGCTCAGTGTTCTTTCCTCTTTTCTTCAACCTTCTCTATCATTTATCTGTTAGCTTTCTTTTCCTGTCTTTCCGTTATGTGCACCAGGTTGTTTACTGGTATCTAGTGCGCTTTTATTCTTCTTCCCATTCTGCCTTACCTATTGTTCTGTGATGCCCTCTTCTGCATACTAGGACATAGTTTCTGCAAATTATTTTATTTGTCTTTACATACTCTGTGCTGATTGTTCCTTCCTTCTCTGCTTTACATTGTTCTGTAACTTTCCATTATTACTTGATTCCTACCGGTTTTTTTTGAGTAGTGTTTAACGCTCGTTTTTACTACTGAGGCACCACAGGCGGTGGACACTGATGATACATGAGATGAAATGATAAATTGGGAAAGGATATTTTTTTTTAGGGAAGGAAGCGTTCCAGGCCTAATTTTAGGTACCTCCACGGCATTTGCCAGTTATGAAGACTGAGGAAAACCTGGAAAAAACCCCAGTCAGGGAGGACGGTCCTGGCGGGATTCGAACCGCAGACCTCCCGTTCACGAGCCCGTGCCTTAACGACCTCGGCCACCCGTGGCGGTGATTCCTACCGTGCTTCCCGTGATCCGTTACCTGATGGAGCTTGTGCTCGCCAGCTATCTAGTGCATCTGTATTCACTGACATCAAATTCCAACATCTAAGAACCTAAGTGTTTTTTATGCAATGTACATAACGTTTACACGATACATAGCATTAAGTGAAAGACAGCAACTTTCAGAAGGTCGTCAGTGTAGTTAGCACAGCAGCTGTTCTTGTTTGCTTAAAGTACAACAAATTAGCACTACAAGCGCTGATGTACTGAGTTAAATGAAGTCTTTAATAAGAAAACTAGCAAATGGGGATGAACAATGTGTAACTTAGGCTTACTTTTATTGTTGTTGTAGTTATTGCTGTTGTAACTTCTAGCTTTGAAACACGCATTTCATTTTATTGGTTGTTATATAATGATAATATTTCTCAAATAAATGTGCAATAATTAGCCAAAGCGAAGTGATATGCTCATACTAGCCTTAAATCTGCCTCACTTAGGTGCTTCTTGCTCTATGTAGAATTTATTACAAGTTGTTTGCCCTGCCGATTATAATACAGAAGCGGGCCTTTCAAACAATGAAAAGTGTGCCTTTTATAATGCATTATGGTAAACATGGTTGGTCATCACACTCGCGAGCTGCCCCTCCCCTAGGTCCCTAGAGACGGAGCGAACCGATCCATTGATTCCTGCCTTACCCTCGGCGCTCCCAGGGCACACTTTTCATTGTATTGTCACGGGCTATACAGAATCTGATCCAATTAGTCCATTGTCAGTCAAACCTACACGACCCGGTCACAACTGCTTTTTAAATATTCGGCCAACGATCAACCAGCATCAATAAATCTTTCAACTCTATAATTCAGCGGATGATCAAGTGTAAACATCCCCCTGTTCACTCCATCAATTTATATCAGAAATAAAGGAATTGTTAATGAAATACCTAATTTTCAAGCGAATGCCTTTTAGCTGCAATACGTTCCTCGAAACGAAGGCCGGAGGCTGAAGCCCAGTTGTATTACGTGGTTCAAAATCTACTTGTCGAAACGCAACAAAATAATCGGATTATTTAACGCAGTTATGAGAAAAATTAAAAGTTCTTTCAGATTAAACGCAATGTCCGTATCAAATACGTGCGCAGCTGGGATTTCGGAACATTAAGATTGGAGTATTTCTACCCTGTTCCTCATCTTGAAAACCCGCCTTAAAATAAGTTTCATAGACCCCACCATCTCTCTCATTTTGAAGAAAAAACAGTCATTCTATATAGAAATCAATTGGTCGCAAACAGAGTCATGAAATTGCGGTTTGCCTAATAGTTATCTAATTACTCTTAAATTTTTAGCTCACCTTTATCAAAGATTAGAGGAATACTGGTTTAAATCTCGTCACACTCCATGAACTCATTGGTAATGTGAACCAAATATCGGTGGCTCCATTTCTTACAGTTACATTGCATTATTTGATTCACAATTTCAACCGCCAATTACATGCGATTCAAATGAAAGAATCATTTCCAAACATACTATTTCCTTCATCATTGGTCTGTTTTCTATAAGATATCTATGCTATTATTAAATATTGAGTTTATGAAACCAAAAATTGTATTGAAATAAATTTCAGAAAAAAATTATGTTGGAATTATTTATCTAACGCAGTTTCAATAACTGCATAGCAAGATGTACGCTCTTTCGTGTAGAAATCTGACTGTTTTGCACAAGTAATAAGTTTAATTAACATAAAAAGAATGCTTATATTGCAGAATATCACCATCTCTTGAGGCTAAATCATTGAGTATAAAGTACAATATTGTTTATCCAGTAAAATATTGATGGCGAAGAAATGGCAATGCTGATTTGGAAGAGCTATAAACACCTGTGTGAATTATGTACATTTTCATGTATGAAATAAGGACAGACGTTTTATATTGCATTTAAATAAAATTAGGTACGCAGTTTGCATAAAAAGGTTAATCACTTATAGCCAGAGACGCGTCCATTTTATTCCACTATCTCTTCTCCATATGAGTGTTCTTGATATATTTCTTTATTCGTTGGCATTTTACAAGTGAAATATTAAGCTTTATGTTAATAAAATGCTATTTTTTTTTGCCTTAGGTTATGTTTACACGAACTTTTTATTTATATATCCTACTTCATGTTTGTAAGGAAATCAAAAAAAAATCTCCAGTTGGAAGAAACATTGCTTGAAACATTCACACTAGAACACAATGAAATAATACAGTTTCTATGTTTTCGAAACAACCGGAGTAAATATGAATGTAGGTAAGACTAATAGCTGTGAATAAAATAAACTTTTGAGTTTCATTTTCATTTATAATCCACTCAAAACGAAACTTCCATTTTCAGAAAACGAAGAGTTATGTGTAATAAGCTAGGATGCAGATTAAATGACAGGTATATTAAAAGTGTTTTTGGCATTTATATGTTTCACTAGTTCCAAACTTAAATTAGTGTTTCTTAGATTTTCGTTTTTCGCTGTTATTCTTAAGCATCTTAATAATGTAATATCAGATGTGGAGCAGTGAATAAACACAAATAATTTGCTTTTGTTTGAAGATGGTTAGAATTCTTTTCCTCTGTTTTTTTGGAACTGATCATGAATAAAATGAATAATATTTTTATAATTAAATTCCTGTTTTTAAAGCTAACAGGACAATGTAATAGACTGAAAAACTTAATGCATATTTATTTAGTAGCTTTTAAGTTTTGTACTTTTTGAAATATAATGAATTATAATTATTCCTTTAAGCGAGAATGTTTCATCTTAAATGAAGAAAATCAATATACTGCGAACGTTATTCACATTTGTTTTAATTTCTTAAATTGGTAGAAATATATTTCTTAATTTATTATATATCTGTATTGTGAATATCAGGATTGGGTTAGCACACACTATTTTGTTATTGCCCCTTGTAAACCTCTATATGACTTTGCGAAGTCAGAAATATTTTTTATTTATTTTATATTAATAGTTCTTGTATTATTTGATGCAATACGGATATATTTGCACATATCTAATGAGTATATATCGCTTACATTTACAATTTTTATTTGCAATTTAATATTAAATGTAGAAAATTTAAAATAAAGTGTCAATCATTTTCTTGTGATACTTCTAGTAGGAAATCACGCTAGTAATTCAATTTTCATTAAGATCTTTAATAACGAGAGATATCTGCTATCATCTTGACTAAATTTGCAGCTTTAAAAAATTTACACATTTCTGTCAAGCCAACAGATTGGGGCATTCTCTCGCTTACGGAACTTTTTTCTGGGCCAAGCATGCTCACAAACTTCCTTACCTTTGAATCACTTCTCTGGTAAGACAAAAGTAAGCCAATGCCGTGTGTTGTTAATATTTTTATTACCCTTTACGTCTTTCATGGTTTCTTATTTTCATTTTACTTTTTGTGATTTTCCTTACTCTTCTCCTAGTTCCTTAAATTTCCTCTCGCGTTTTCTTTCCTTATCTTTAGTTTAATTTTTAGTCTGTAGGCTAGAAAAAGATAATCCACGAAACTGAGCAATAAAATATGCACGATGCTGCGTCATTAATTTCCATTACTGTGAATGAGCATTCTTTTTAAATGTGCGGTTAAAATATATTTATAATTTGCGAAGTTTAGTAATATGATCGAAGAGTATTTGTCAAGATGACTGTACAAGAACCGCCTCCATGACGCCTAGTTCTGCAGTTATTGTACCAGGGAGCAAACATTCACGCAAAAAAAAAAAAGTTTTGTTGATAATATTGCTGCATAGTTTAGACTTACAGAAAACAGTTGAATGCTTTTCCTTTCGAGAGTAAAGAAATCAACCAACAGTTCCATTGAATAAAATGAAAAAATAGTATGCTTACTGGCGAAAATGTGATTGTAGTATATATACATGTATAAATTAATTAGGAGTGAATTGTTTTCAATTAAGGTAAGAGTAAAGCAAGAGTAATGTTTTCAGTAAACTCAAATAAAGCAAAAATGATGGATTTTGCATGACAGGCAAAATTGTTCATAAACAAAGGAGGAGTATGCTGTATAAAATGTGCATTAAAAAAAATCTTCTGATGTTGCAAGAAGTGTCCACATTTTACTAAAAGCCAGAAACCAAATGTACATGCTTGTGGAGCTAATGTGCTTATCGTTTTCCAAATTCTTGATGAATAAAACGTGTGAACTTTGTCCAGATCCCAGAGCAAGAACTGGATACACTAATTAGGATGATAGGTCACAATCCTCTGTTGTACCATGGTAACTATTACGTTTTGATTAAGAGGAGCGCTTTTGACCAGTTGCGTATGAAGTTGGAAGTGAGGTGTGATGCTTGTTTTAATGGTGAAAAAAATTATTGCTTGTACTCAACAAGAATAAACTGGGTCAGTCATTTTGATGAGTGGGATTATTTTATAAAATGGTATGGAATGCATGCATTTTTAATGTTGGCATTATTATTATTGATGATATTATTATTATTATTATTATTATTATTATTATTATTATTATTATTATTATTATTGTTATTATTATTATTATTATTATTATTATTATTATAGATGTTGTTGTTTTTTATTCTAGAACTATTTCTTCTACAAAAAGTTTGTCGTCTGCATTCAATTCTGTCTATTCACAGCTTCTCAACAATACACAGTTTAAAATATTTGTTTTAGATACAAAACCAAACAAATGTAAAATGCTTCTAAACCGTGTGATGACGTGAATCAAATGAATTTGACTTATAATGATATTTAAAAGGCAGAACAGTTTTCTTCCACATTGCACATGTTTTGGTTTGTCTATGAATGAATGATTAATGATCTAAAAAGCAGAAATAAATATTATTTAACTTTTTATGCTCTACCAATATAATTTCTTTTTAATTGTAATTTTTTCCTTATTTTTCTGCTTGTTTTTATTTCTTTTTTTCTTTCTTATTTCATTCTCTCTTTTCTACTAATGCAATAATTCTCGCAAACATACTGAAACCAAATATGCTTAACCTATCAGTGCAAATTGAGGAAATTGGGGGAAACTTTTTTGTAAGGTAAATTTCTATAGAACTGACGGAAATTCCTGTTGTTATTTCTTATTTAGTCACATAATTAGTCAATATGCTTCAGCTGTAGGTCAGAAGCAACAAAATCAGGATCAAAAAGCCCCTTGTATCAAATTCTGTACACAGATTTATACCGCCTGTGTACATTGTTCGAACTTTTCATTTACAGATTTAATTTCGAATAATGACAAAGTATTTTCCTTTGTTAACGAGCTCCCTCACCCACAATTTTAACCTTCCGTTATATCATTCTGTGATTATTATTTATGTACCTTTAATGTTGCCATTCAGGCAAATCAAACGACTTTTTAATTTGTAAGTTAAGCTAGGTCCCAAATCCATCTAATAAATAATTTCAGTTAAGGAATTAATAGGTTATGTCGCTGTATAGTTGTAACATGTATTCGCCATTAGCTACTCTCACAACAAATAATTTGCACAATATGTGTGTGATATAATGAACTACCCTTTATGTAAAGGTTCTCAGTTCCACTATTTTATTGCTTCATCACCTGCCGTAACGGTTATTAACTTACCACATGATGTCAAAGACCTTTATCATACACGGAGGAATAGCTACTGATTTCGTGGAGAAACTACTTTAACATTGCATCTTATCTTGCTTCAGTATCAATCGTTGTAATGGATTTTATGAAACAGGCGTTTTCAGTTAACTACATCACGCATTTGAAAATATGCATCTAGTTATATGCTAATTATTCTTCATAAATACCATAGAGAGATGTAAGTTTTACGTGTACGTCAAGGAAATCTCGAACCCAGAGAAGCACTGTTTTTGTGGCAAAACTCAAAACTTCAAAGTATTTTTATTAAATTTGGGCTATTCTTACGCTGCAGAGCATAGAAATTGCTTTAATCGCAAGCGTTTTTGCTTTAGCTTCTTCTACTTTTTTTCAATGGATATCCATACTTTTAATTCAACCGCACGCACTGATGAAGGGATCAACAGAACTTTATTACCCTTCTTAGGTACACACGATCTGTCAAATTGTAAAGTTGATTCTGACGGATTTAACTTTGTTTTTGTTTTTTTTTTTATTGTTTCTTTCATTAGTCCTGTCCTTGTGGAACGTGAGCTTCACGGCCGGTGTCAATTACGTCTTCGGGGTTCAATGGGGTTCTTCTCCTTCATCTTTTCAGATGTTTCGTACACGACTGCGGTGGACATCATCAATGGTGTGCTCAGCATAAACTTTTTGTGGGCCATACACATGCTGACTTTTTTTTTAATTACTTAATGTTATTTTATGGGTGAGGCTCTCCTCCGCCCTCCCTGGTTACGACCATTCGAAAGGCAGCTACATCGCCTCCCCTACCATGCACTAGCTACTGTCTGCATGGAAAGTTGGGATACCTGGTGTGGTGTTGTCAGGTGCCGCCGTAGTAACCTAAGGTTAGTGGGTAGGCACTACAAAAGACGTCACTCTTACAAGAGAGTAAGTGTAACAGAGTGGGGCTAGGTACTACACTTGGCATAACCCAGAGAGGACCTACGTATTAGTGGAGGAAGTTCAGCTGCTGACAGCTGAGGAGGAGCATTTGACTTTCTTATAGGGCAGCCTGAAACAAGGATAGGTTGTGATAGTATCGCGTTTTGTTATGTAAGTTTGTTATTTATTACAGTAGATTTGAAGAAAAGCGTTAAACTTACATTGAGTTTGAAATTCAAAGTCAGTTACAGTGGTTTTGAGTTTAATCTTGGTCATGAACTACTAAAGTGTGCAATTTACTTAATTGTATATCTAGGAGTAGTCCTAGTGAGGTCTGTACTACCTGCTTATACATATAGTTCTTGGGTTAGTAGTTCTGTGTATGACGTATATATATATATATATATATATATATATATATATATATATATATATATATATGCGACTGCAATATGCAGTTTGTCAGTATTATGGCCTAATGTAATAATGTATGTCTAAATTACTAGTACTATTGTATACTACTATTTTGTTACACAAAAATGTATAAAAGGAGAAGAATCCCATTGAACCATGGTCTTACAGCCCGGAAGACTCACATAAAAGTCCTGTCCTTCTTTGCTCTCCTAAGTAGGGTCTGAGCTTAGATGTTATAATTCATAAAAATATAAGATGGACGAATCTGGCCTACATTATAAGAAGAAAGAAAATTTCTTCCTCAATGTAAGCAGAAACTACTGAAGGAACATTCAATTATCACACATCGGATATTTGTATACAAGTTCAAGAGAGATAGGAGTTTGTACATACCAGTAAAAGTACACCATTTTACAGCACATGGTTATTAGTGGAAGAACGGGTTAGGAACTTCAAATTCAGCAAGAAGTAGCTATTTGAGATGGAATTAAACTTGTCTTACATTTGAGTCACACCAATTTTCATTTTAGTGCATATAATTATCTGTGAATTATGACCCTGAAAATAATTAAAATTTTCCTGATAATTCTTAAAATATCAGCTCACATTCACATCGTTAGACACAATTTCTATATTGCAGTTCTGCTATATATAGTATATTTATATATTATATTTGTGAATATGTTTTACGTTTAGAATATAATTTGTTATATATGGGTACTTTCTGAATTAAAATCTGAAGCACTCACTTTATGAAATATCTGCTGATTTTATAAACTACATTATTAAAAGCAGCAACAAAAATATGTTTAAGATATGTAAACATTAATATGTTAATTTACATTATAAATTTTTCTCAACATTCATACATGATCAAGCGACGAAACTTCAAAACCACAGTTGTTGGATACATCTATAATAACAACTTTAAATGCATACATAATACAATAAGGAATGGGAGATCACTTATGTGATACGAACCATTACGCTCACTTTAACTCCAACTATTTACAGGTTTGCATTACTGTGTATCGGTATTTCAATTGCTTGGTTACTTATATAAGTTTTCGAAATTGAATATGGATATCAATATCAAGGTGCTGATTTTAAAACACACATAATGCTTTTCTTAGAAACATGTCAAGATAATGTTTTTCACTTTTAAGTTAATTTCCTTCTTCTCAAACACCTCGGTGGTGCAACACTCCAGCAGCTGTCTGTACAATATCACTATAGAAGAGGAAGTGTTTAATAATATGTACTGCTTTCTTAACATGCAATCTCTTGATAGAAACTCTTCATTTGAGCAATTAGTTTAATCTTTCCCATTATGCAAACCACAGTATATAGCTCTCTGCTATCATGATAATTTTCAAAATAACCTTACATTTCTGGGCAAAGCATTTCCAAAGCTATGCCTGCTCTTGCAAGGACTTACTACTGTATTTTTTCGACAAACACCATTATCAACAAAGCTGCTTGCAATTTTTCTATAGCCTCTCTTGATCTCTCATACTTCGCTCTGCTCCAAACATTTTTCTTTCTTTTCAGTTCTTTAAACCTTACATTGTTTTTTTGCCTGGAGTTCTGGATCTTCCATCTTCTTTTATCTTAATTTTCTTTATCCATTTAACACTATTGTTCCTCTTATTTTTGTTGATATATTGATTGTAAACCATTAAAATAAATATGTCAATATGGGGCAGCAAATTAAGGGCTCATATTTTTAAAATATAAAGTTAAAATTTTTACTCTGTGGGTATTGTTATTTTTTGCTTTACGTCTGCTGGACTATACTATACTTTAAATGCTACAAATAACACACATATTATTTAAAAAGTAATTTTCCTAACACGTTTTCCTCAACAACACTATAAGCACAATTATTTTATATTTCCCAATAAATATTTAATTTACAATATCTTAACATGTAGTCAGCTGCTTTAGGACCTCATATTTGCTAACATATTGAAAATAATAGTTAATAACAATTCACCGTACAAATTAATGATGACACAATCATTGACCTCAACTGTAGCATATGATATGTGTTTACAATGGTACAACTTTCAAAGTTAAGTTTTGCAATACTAGTGAAAAAATATTTCTATGATCATAAAAATGCCTTCTTTCCATTATAATTATATTACAAACACAATAAACGAATAGCTAATTTTTCATTTTGCATTCCCGCGTGTTTTTGTCTTGTTTCAATGGAATGTCCAGTCCCATGACAACTCTAATACTGTTTGCAAGCACTGCTCCAGTCTCATTAGGTCTGAAATAAAATAATCCTAACATTTATCTAATTCAATGGTTTTTCCCACCGCCTGTGATGCCTCAATATTTAAACCGGGCGTTAAACACCGTAAAAAAAGTTATTTCTCATTATTACACAAGTGAACTGATTCATACTCTGTAAAGGTTCAATAAAAGTTTGTGATAATAAAAACCTGTACACTGAAGTGTGGCATTTGGAAAGCTGTTGTTATAATGTATACGCCTTTCTCTGGATCTAAGACAATGAGTTCATAAGTAATTGTTCATTGCAAATATAGGAATTTCACACCTTTTCGTGGTAAGCTGTTAACTTTTTCCGATAAGATTTCATGGCATTTCAGTAGCAAAAATGCCCAGTGTACTACAGCTTGAAATACCATGGACGGTATAAATTGTGCCATCTGCTAAAACAGACATGTTGAACGGGCGAGTAGGGGACATACGATATCTGCATCACCGCACTTCTGTTTATGGATGATTGACATCTGTGTACATTTGTTTACTTTCTTTGCTAGTCCAAATTGTGTCAGTGGTGGCTGGTGACACAGTGATTTCTAATTAAGATTGTATTGATTAGTTGCACTTATGAATTATAAGATGAGCGTATAAAACGATTTCTTTATACACACAATAATATAAAGAAACCATAAAATTGATTTACGCAGCAATCATGCCTTCTATATGCGTAATTATTCCTTGAAGAAGTCGATCTTTGACATCTTTATCGCAAATTTCTCAATATATTGGTGTAAAAGGTTAGTACGTAGGTGCAAAGTAGACACAAGATGCTCTATGTTAATCTGCAGCTTCCAACCGTTTTACATTAATTTAATTTAGAAAAAGATGTTCACAAGGATACGCAGAGCTAAAAATTGCAATAATACTGCCTGAAAACTCTTCTAAATTAGTAGTTAATACCCAATAAAGTTTTTAATGAACCGAGTTAGTTTACAAGAAGTTGCATATTCTTCATCGAAAGTATTACTTTCTGAAACTTTGATCTCCAATTTCTCATGTAGAGTTTCCGATTCGGAGATGTAGGTTTCATATAATAATCAGGTTTTTTATTTTCCATTCTCTCTAGAGAATATAAGTGAGGTATACTCTGTGATGATTTCTCCATATACTTAATGTTTTTTACTGACGAGATACGCAGAGCTGAAAATTGCAATTGGAATAATACTACTTGCAAACTCTTCTAAATTAGTAGTTAATACCCGATAAAGTTTTTAATGAGCCAAATTGAGTTTACAAGAAGTTGCATATCCATCGTCCATCCCGCCAGGACCGTCCATCGCCTATGGTGCCTCAGTAGTAATAAAGGGGGTTAAACACCATTCATTCATACTGTCGAATACGACTACTATTATATTGTCTTTTCATGTTAAGCCCATGAAAGCGGCCTATCAGACCTAATAAAAAAGAAGCCGCTGGTCCAGTAGGAGTTTGACAATTCTTGGATAGTCGTTCCCTGGGAAAAGACCATATCCTTATATATATATATACTGCATTTATTTCTAGGTTGCAGGTAAATATATGAGTAAAAGTGTGAGTGAGCTTAAGATTTGAAAATGTAAAATAATTTTAATACTAATCTCTAATTCCAAAATTCTGCAAATTTCAGAAATCAGTTTGAAAAACCTGTAAGCAATGTGCACCACCGAGATCTTAAAGAAGTTGGGAAATTCACGATGGAGCAAGGAATGTGATTAGTAAATTGTGAATTTTTATAATTACATTCATTATTTTCTTTCGTTTTTTTTCAGACAGTATATCGTGCAGTGTATGGCCTTAAATTCATGGGTGTCCCTGCTTCTTTCATTAGAAAACATCCTGAATTACTCTACAAAGCCTTTCAATTTCTATACATTGATGTGTTTCCGGGCGCTAGTTTCTCCACTGTAACTCAAATTTTGCAGCAAAATGAAAGACATGCTCATAAATATCAATAATACAAATTCGGTCCTTTAGCTCAACTAAATCTAAAATCTTCCTTCACAGTCTATTTTTCAGTAACTCCCCTCCAAATGTATTCAACCGAGCAGTGTTAATAATATCAATGCCCTTATTCAAAGCCAAATAAGGGTGTAAAAATCTTTATATTTTTTATTATTTGTGTGTCTATATTCAAACTCATTCCCACTACTACTTGTGTCACTGTGGCACGTGATAAGCTTATAGATGTGAACGTTTCCAGTACATCGGGACATATATCTTCAGCAGCCAAAGTTAAGCAGTCTTGTTCCTTATGTGAAAGCTCTAAATTTGACATCCTGTAGTTGACACAACTAAACTCCCTTCCCGTAGTTTCTTGCGCCTTGCCCGCTTATCATCACTAGGGAAACAAACAACAAATGTAGCAACCGGGAAGGAGGCTTTACGTGTTAATATCAGCAATATATTTGCATTAAAAATTAACAAATCTAATGATGTCCTATCTTCGTTAAGAATACACCTGAACAATAAATTACTATTCTTAATAATGAACTTGCCTGATAACCTGTATTTCCCATATTCTTTTCAAATAGGATGTGTTGAAATGCCGTTTTATATTATAATGATGCAGTGACTGAAACAGAACGGAATACAATAAATAAGACATTATTTTGTCTCCTTGAAATGTAAAATAATCACATTCTCATTTCTACTGGATATTGTATTGTTTAAGTTAAGATAGCGCCATTGAAGTATAAAGAACGTTGCTTCTGGGAGCATCAGTTCTACGTGATTGTGCTAAACTATTTTATCGTCTTTCACTAAAATTATACATTTGCATAACATTCAAGAGTAAAACAGAATCATTCGGTACTGGTGGTCTAGTGGTTACCATACTTGCTTCGTTGACCCAAGATCGCGGGTTTAATCCCGGTCAGGATCGGTGTAATTTTTCGGGCGAGGCTTCTTTTGAAAGGGAAATAAAGCCGCGGAGTCCATATCCTAGACTTACGGCACGTAAAATAACCTCAAGCTTGAAAGAAGGGGCCTCTGAGCAAAATTTATCGTCCGTTTCACGCCCTTAATTGAATGGAACTCTTGATTGCTTAAGATGTTAAAGAGCGTCAGTAAATAAACCAAATAAATAATATAAATATAAAATGGAAGAGAAGCATCCTTACATATTGCCATAAATGTATGTGTATATGTGTGTATGTGTGTGTATTGTACATGATTCAAAGCATCTTGCAATGTATATGACTGATTTTTCACTCCCATTCCCAGCAGATAGCTTGTCTTATATTATTAATGTGCACATGCGTTATATTGGAATATGAAAAGTGTGCTAAATATTCACTGTTTTTTTTATTTTAAAAATGTCGGAAATAATACATTTTTCATTCACCACTCGCTAAGTTGGCAAGATTGTGTACAATTTTGACAGTTCTTGCAACACGCTGCCTTATTATGGTATCGAATAATTCATTTTCTCAAAAACGAAATATTACTTCGTCTGCTCTCTGAGGTAAAGTGCTCAGTCCAAATTCGTACGACTTGAAGCGTGCTTCATAACCTAAAAAAAAAAAAAAAAAAAAGCGCGATTTTGGTGCAGAATCTTCGAATGAAAGACAAAAACTACAAACACATATTAAAGTGGTATACTACGAAAGGAGTCAATGGAAAAAATGGAATTTTCTAGATATAGTTTCTAGACAAGAACGAAGTTAATAAGGAAAAACCAAACAAATTAAAAATGCACTGCTGAAAACTATCACCTAACAAAACGGACAATGCCCCTAAGAGATGCGTTTAAACCACCCCACCTTTTCTCATATCTTTTCGGAAATACGACAGCAATACCAGGAGATGTCTGAATTTGATCAAGGGAAAATTGTGATATACCGAGAGTGCAAGATATTTGTGCTCGTGTTGATGAAATACGGTCACAGCGAAACAAATATGACATCAGTGCATCGAAGCAGGCGAACACATAGATGTGAAGGGTTCAAACGGCCCCGTCAAACAACCAAAGGAGAAGACAGATATAATTTCTGCATGATTATTATGAGTTTATAGCAATTTAAATGACCAGCAGCTGTTTTACTTCTAAATCTAATGTATTTCTTTTTATTTTAAAAGTTCATTAAGATGTGTTTTAGTGCGCTGTGTAAATGGAAGGATGTTAAAAATTAATGAACCAGAAAAAATCCAAACTTTTTGCTTTGTATAGTTCCCGAGAATTCCACGAGTTTTCTGCACGCCTTCTTTGCGTAATGCAAACCAATTTCAGAGCGTTTGCTATTGCGTAGCATGTAATTTATAACTTCTTCCACTACCGCCAAGGGTGGCCGAGGTCGTTAAGGTATGGACTTGTTAGGGAGAGCTCTGGGGTCGATTCCCACCAAGACCGTCCTCCCTGACTAAGGTTTTTTCCAGGTTTCTCTCAATCATAAATACCAAGTGTCGGGGAGGTACCCAAACTTAGGCCTGGAACACTTCCCTCCTTAAAATAATACTTCTTTCCCAATTTATCACTTCATTCCAGTACCATCAGTGTCCACCGCCTGTGATGCCTCAGTAGTAAAAACGGGCGTTAAACATAATTAAAAAAAATCTTCCGCGCCCCTCAGTTTATAGCTAAACCATGATATCGGCATGCTGGGTGATTTTTCCTTCGCGGGATCTCTCCACATGCAGTTGGCCGCAGTTAACCGAGCTCTTTGATCTCGTCTCTCTCCCACGCTTGAAAGCCGGTCGGGGAGCTGGAGATGAGTTCAGTACGAGTTTGACTCTATAAGGCATTGTAGCTCATTTCAGGTATTCAATTTTCTAAAGAGTATTTATTTATGATTCATACCTGCGTACGAAATAGTCTAGTGATGTACGGAGATTGTTTCAAAAGAAGTTCCGTAATATCCAACTTCCTAGTCGCAGTTCGATTTACAGATTGGTAAATAAACTTCGTGAAACGGGAAGAATTCTTGATAAAACCGTACATAGTCATGTACAGTGCTTCAGAAGAGACGTTAGATAACATTGAACATGCTTTGAAACGCTCCCCTAAAAATCATTTCGACGTCTTTCTCAACAAAGGGGAATTTCCTAGTCATTTGTTCGAACGTCTAAAATAGTACTGAAGTTAAATCAATATAAAATTACTGTAGTGCAAGAACTTAAACAAACAGGGTAAACCAGCATTCAGAAGCAGATTTTGTGAATGAATTTTGAACAGTATGCATGATGAAGAACTTGACCCAAATCTCATTTTCTGTAAGGACGAATCGTGGTTCCACCTAAGTGCATATGTTAATTCACAAAACGGATACTGGTGTTCACAAAAACCTAACTTGCTTCATGAAGATCCCCTACATGATCATGCGCCAGTAGCAGCGAATGAATATACATATAGTGAAGAAACAATAGTGATAAACATATGCGCAACATTTTGCAACTCTTTTTCTATAAATTAACTGTGAGGGAGCGTAGGTTCGTGATTTTCCAACAGGACTATGTGCCACGGCACATGCAGCCCATGTCTCCTTGCATACAATTCATGAAATATTCGATGATAAATTATCAGTAACAGTATATGCTAATCCCCGATTTAAGCCCTGCGATGTTTATCTCGGGAGGAATTAAAGGAAAAAGTGTACAAGACAAATCCACATACATTAGATGAACTGAAAAATAACATTCGTGAAGAAATTTGTTGCATTTCTCAGAGAGAACTACAGAGAGTGGTTATTTATATCATAAGCTGATTCCAGAAATCAATGGAAAATGAAGCGAACCAGTTCCAACATCTTCTTGCTTAATGACGGTGAGTAAATATACCTTTTAAATGTTTAAGGGTTACGCGAAAATCACAGCTGCGGACTTTCTGACTCCAGTTCACCATAGTCTTAGCTTGAACCACCCGACCGACGTTTGTTGCTCCCCGCGAAGGAAAATTCACCCTATTACTTTGAGTTAAACTACATGATTAAAGTATTACTTGTGTGTTGTCGTTAGCCTTTTCTATTTAAGTGATAACAGTGTTTTTAATGCCCCAATACGTAGTTTTGGGATGTAGCAATTGCTGAGAACAGGTGCAAATAAATAAACTTGAGCTTTTACCGCTTCCCTTACAAAGATAAATTAACTGTTTAGTATTCAGCCTGGATAAATTAAATAAGCAGTGATTATTTTGTACCAAGCAAAGCTTCCGTAGTGGTCCAATTCATCAAGCTAATGAAAAAAATAATAAATAAAAATAAAACAAACACTTTTTGATATGAAAATCCTAGGAATTTTAAAATAAAAATCTGTCATTACACATGAAAGGACTAGAAAAATAGAGGAGTTATAAAAGTTAACAGGCGAGGGAAATTATATTCTGAAGAAGTTTGTTATAGAAGCAGTGGGGAAAACCGAAACAAGCGTAAGTTTCGATATCTGTGAACTAGTCCTGAAGACTCGGTGACACAGACTACGACTACTGAAAAATGAGGGCGTTGCTATACAAGTGACTGGGGAATGAGTCCTATCGCAGTGTCTGTGAAACTGATAATGAAGTTAGTAGAAAAGGAACATGTTTCATTATTATGTTGGAGTATTAACTATTTCTATTTCAATTCTGTCATCGATGCGAAAAAACTGTGGCGCAGTGAAGTCATCAGAATGAACTACAGCACTACGGTTGGAACTGCAAAGCTTCGGTGGGCACAAGTGTACGTGCTGTTGGCAAAAATATATTAATAAACATAAACAATCTTCTCTTGTTACACTGACAGCGATAATAGTGTGAGCTATTTGCTATTTACGGGTTTTGCAACACACTTGACCTGGGTTTCATGAGTGAGGACTTTTTCTGCCGAGTGGCGAAACCTAATATTTCTCCAGTCATCAAACTAATGTGGCATGAAACACTACAGAAAAGCATAGAAGAATTAAAATCCAATAACATCGTTTGGTTAGCAGGGATGGACAATACGACATTCCTGGTTTCTGTACTAAATATGTAACCTACACTATAATAGCTGTTCACAGTGATAAAATTATTGATTTCATTGTGCTTCAGAAAGATATGGTGAAAGGGCAGTTGGAAAAATCAGCATATGAACGGTTATTAGGGAGACTAATTGAGGCAGGTATAATAAACAATTCAATTGATTCTCTGGGATAGGTATCGCGGGGTAAGTAAATGTTGCGTATATTCTTTCCAAATTTAATGCATTTTTGGCATATGGCGAAGTCGTTACAAAATATAAATAAACAAAACAAAATATGTTAAAAGTAAATTCCCTCACTCAGGACTAGAAACGATTTTAAATCACTGTTGGTGGCTATCACAAAGTTATGGAGGGGATGAAGTTCTTATAGAAATGTTTGCATCAGCTTTAAAGTACATATGCAATATTCATAGTTAGACTTGGAATACAATCATTAATACACGTGATCACTAATTTTTAGAGAAACAGCAGAATTTCACAAATTGGATGAAACTTAATACTCATGATCACTGCCTTCTGTAATCCGTAATAAAAAATGCCACATTTTTAGAAGACAAGAACACAAACAGGAAACTTGGAGCCATTTCAAAATTTTGCTCTGAAATACAAATCCAAGAATACCCAATAAACTTTTAAATGATATGGCATGCACACTACCTATTACGGATTTTGCATTATAACACAATTCTGTGACCTGGGATTAAAGGAAAAAAACAAACAAACATAAATATTCGAAATCGTCAAAGAAATGGGTCAATGCTGTTTTTTTTGGGGGGGATGGTAGTGTTTAATGCCCATTTTAACTTCTGAGGTACCATAGGCGGCGGACACTGATAATATATGAGATGAAATGATTTAATGGAAAAGGATTATTTTTTTAAGGAAGGAAGCGTTCCAAGCCTAAGTTTAGGGTACCTCCCCGGCATTTGCCATTTATGAAGACTGAGGAAAACTTGAAAAAAAAAAAAAAACAAAACAAAACAAAACTCAGTCAGGGAGGACGATCCTGGTGGGAATCGAACTCCAGATCTACCGCTCACGAGTCCGCGCCTTAACGACCTTGGCTATCCTTGGCGGTATTGCTGCAGTGTACGAAGAAATAAAATCTGTGAAAGAGTAACAATGGACATAGTTGTTAAAGATATTAAAGGTGAGATTTCCTTTCGTTTGGTCAGTTAAAATAACAATATTACCTATATCATATTATAACTAACAATCTTGAGCATTTTTCAACAATAAAAATGTTTAAAACTTCCATAGGTTGTTATGTATGGTCCCTCGAAATGTTAATGCTATTAATAACATAATAATAATAATAATAATAATAATAATAATAATAATAATAATGAGGATAATAATAATAACAATAATGATGATGATAAACCAACCTGTTAGTTTAATCAAAATAATACGCGTCTGTATCAGGAGACCTTTTAAAATTAACGTATTTTTCTTCGGTTTAGAGTGCCCTTTTTTGATTCTGCTCACGACACACGTTGAATGAATTTCCCTTATTTTCTCTATAGGAGTCCAAGAATTCATCTAGTATACGATGTCTGTACGCTACACAATGGAAATTTAAATTTTTTGCATTTTTAATTCAATTTTTATTCAAAATCAGATAACGCCGTCGCCATCATTAATTGCCTAACTGTATTTAAAGTATCTAAATTCAATACAACTATTTCGAAGTATTCATAGAACGTTATGCATTCTACACTAACACTTATTTTTTTTATTAATTACCTTACGTGGCAACAATGGCGTTCGTCATTGTTGATATTGTTCGCACTAATCACACTAGAGACTAACCACACTAGAGCTACCATATAGCTATGGCTTTTAGATCAGCAATATCCACTTTTTTATATTATCATCATCATTCTTCCTTTTCCGAGGCTCGCACTAACATGGTTTAATCCCAACCATCGTAAAACTGGTGACTGTTCAATGCAGCACATGCAGTCTTGCTATCAGAAGAGGGCGAGTACGGGCTGAAGTACGAGGATAGCTTGAATTGTTTATCTGCACACTACGAGTATATGTGGAATATCCATGCTGCCCGTAATACCCATCTCAGACTCAGATCTAGCACTCTCGCTGGACTTTTAACAATGGGCGAGTATCCACTCATTATTTTTATCGGCATGAACATAATGAACGGGGTAGAAATTGTTTCGCAGCTCATTCCTCTCGCTTGCCTTCTTCTGATCGCCAGACAGTACAAGTCGCTAGGAGAGAAGTGTTTTCCGTATACGCTCATATCATGTGAGTCAGCCAGGCGTCACGCGCTCCAAGGACAATATAAACAAAGCTGAAACTTCCTCTCTGTTGTTTTCACCATTATTTAGATGAAAACGGATGCTATTACAATAAAATGTTCTGAATACATTAGTTTTTATCGGAGTGGGCCTCTAATTACATAGTGCATAATGCCATTGTATATTACTGATTGAGGAAAAACAGTTTTAAGGAACTTTTGGGAAACAACATAGAATTACGAACTGCGTAATTGAAGGTAGTTTATCTCAGTTAGCTTCACAGAGCACTATATTTTAACCACGCACTGAAGTTGTATTGTTAAAGATTGGGTTATCTATCTATACATTTATTATTGTGACATATAAGAATGAAAAACAGATTGATGGGTTTAGTTTTTTGTTTTTATTACCACTTATCTCCTGTCTTAATAACAACATACAATTCTTATGTGCGTAATAAAAAACACACTTGGAAAACTGAGTTAATTATATTATTTGGAAAATACTTGTAAACGCGAAATCTTGACTGTTCTTTGTTTCCAACGCCACTACGCGCAACCTTTCATGTTAGACGATGTCACCCTCCCACATTATGAACTGCCCGACTAAACGCACTCTATTCGTTCTCCCATGCCCGTCAACAACCTCGGAAATCATGAAATCGATAAAGGTTAATACCTCTAATAATCAGACTTTCTCAAACCGATCTAATAGATCAAACAGGGAATTATTACGATGAATGTGTGTTAAAAATGGAAATGTCTCTTTGTAAACTTTCTCTTCTATAGGCGCTGAAACGGCCGGAAACAATTATTTTCTAATTTGCTCCCATTAGTTACTTTATTTAAGCTATTTCAAATATTTTAGGATGAAAGATTGGGTAAAATAACGTAACTTTTTCTCTTTGAGCCATGCATTTTGTTCACGCTATGTTGATCTTGCCTAACCAGATTCATTAATACAAAGTCGCTCGGTTGCCACTTACAACAGTCGCAATGCAGTCGCGAATACGCCGGGTTTTTCATGCTTTTGTCGCCCTTTTCACGGCAACTGGCAGGTCGGCAGTCAAAGAAGTAACTTCCGGCAAAGCGCAAGTAATATTCGCGTAATTAATTCCAGTTTTTGCATTTACAATTACAAATTAGATGGAAATAACCGCATACCTTATGATGCGAGAGGTTGGAAATGTTGTTCTGCTACATCAACACATTTCTGCACCTTTTTTGAAAATTATCATTAACACGGTTCAGTTCATCTCACCCAAATTCCGTCAATTTAAACTTGAAGACATACAAGGTCACTGTTGACCCAAATTGCAGGTAGGTGATTCTGATATTGAAGTAAATTTCTATAGTTGGATGTTACGTATAGAGTAATTTATCCACGCTAAATATTATTCACTAATAAGGTATGGTTTCATTTACGTGATTCTACAGAAAACCCCGATTTTACAAATGAAACGCACGTGCATGACGAGAAAATCGGTGTATAGTGCGCAGCATTTATGGGAGAAGTTCAAAGCTAAAGCATATGGTACGAAACATTTTGAAACTTTTTTTCAGCTATGGGACAGAATGGTGACCAATTTTTAAACCACCTTCAATATAAAAATTGTCCGTTCGAACCGTGACAAGTCTGAGAACGTCAGCCGTGATTTCAATTCACTCATATACCAGAGGGTTGATAAATAGTGTATTATTTTGGTCGACCACCGAACTGTCATTGCATGCATGGCAGGCAACTGTTTCATGGAACAATTGAAACTAAAATGATGAGAAATGTTTAACAGTCAATAACTCTCTGCCAGATATATAACGCATTAAAATTAAAATTTATTTAACCTAAGTGAACATTAGAAACACTATATTTAGCTCCTTGTCTAGCTGCAAAATACGTTATGCATTCTGAAATAATAATTATGAATGTTGGCACAGCCTCGAATATCTGACAACTCGTATGCTAGATATTCAGGCAGAGGTGTCCATGGAATACCAACAGCACCGCCGCCGCCTGGTCCTACCAGCATCTCAGGGCTAGAGCTATCTGTTGTTCAATGTATCCCACGTTCGTTTTTACAGTTGTTTCGCAGTTACATATATGTATATACAGATCCAATATTTTATCTCCGTTAACTAAGCGAATTAAATTTATTATGACTGAAAACTGGAACAGACGCGACCTTCCCCATCAGTAAATAGTATTTCTGGTAGTATATCCGGTATATGCGTAGAGCAGGTCTACTCACCTTGTGATTTCATTCTCATTAAAGCATAAACCAAATAAATATATTAACTTAAATTATCATTAAGAATGAAGTAGTATTACTCCATTTATAAATAAAATGGAATTATGCATAATATTTAATCTTGTCATGTATGACATTCTATATTGATTACTTCATTATATTTTTCTTTCCCCTAACCTACGTCTTTGAAAAGTTGTCATTTTCTTGTTATTATAGCATTAAACTAAATAAACGTATTAACCCAAAGTTGCCTTACGAACAAAGTAATATCCTCTATTAATAAAAAAATAATATTGTGTAAAATGTTCCATATTTTCATGTATGGCACTCCACATTTGCCGCTTCATCTTCATCTCTTTTCCCCTTACCTACACCTTTAAAACGTTTCTATTTTCTTCTCATTATAGTATTAAAATAAATACATATCATAACCTAAATCACCGCCACGGGTGGCCGAGGTCGTTAAGGCATGGACTCGTGAGCGGGAGGTCTGCGGTTCGAATCCCGCCAGGACCGTCCTCCCTGACTGGGGTTTTTTCCAGGTTTTCCTCAGTCTTCATAACTGGCAAATGCCGGGGAGGTACCTAAACTTAGGCCTGGAACGCTTCCTTCCTTAAAAAAAAAATCCTTTCCCAATATATCATTTCATTTCATGTATCATCAGTGTCCACCGCCTGTGGTGCCTCAGTAGTAAAAACGGGCGTTAAACACTACTCAAAAAAAAAAAAAAATAACCTAAATCAACATTACCAATAAATTATTACTACTCCATTAACAAATAAAATATAATTTACCACTAGTACGATAATAAAGGTAAAAAATTGCTCTGCGAATTCAATAGGCAGACATTTTCCAGTATACATGACGGATATCATCGCAATTTCGATGGAAAAAATCAGGTTTTTTTGTCACCAATGATTAAACTTTACACAATGAAGACCTTACAGTTCACAGTTCTTTTCAGTTAAGGAAAGCGTTACTAAAATACTAGAAAAAATACATTTCATGTGACTGAAACTCCCAAAAAGTTAACGTGTAATTATAAGCGTAAAATAAAGCACAAATACTACAAAAGTAATAGCTTCAATCTTTCACTGTGCTTATAGATACATGTGAGTTTACATGGATTAATATTTTTATTCATTGTATTGATAACGTCTAAGACTTTGGAAGCAGGTTTAATGTCATACACGACAATCAATAATTATCATAAATAACATAATGGTTAGTATATGCTAAAGGCATATGACAAATAAAATTGTTATTAAACATTATAGTGTTATAAATAAATAAATATATACGTTAAAGATTGGTGTTTACTGAAAGGAATTTTGAATAAAAACTAATAAACGTTATCATTGTATATAAACATATATAGTATTATAATAATTTACCTCGTTGCCTTGTATGATGTTCTACACATTTCACTGAAATAAATGACTAGCATAGTAGCTAATGAAAAGAAAGTGGGTTCGCATATTTACGGACACAGTCACGTAGGAGTATATTTAAATACTTAACATAATTACAAGTAATACATTTTCAATAATAATTTCTTCATAAATTTATTTTAGGGAAGTAAATTCATTTTATATGATACTATAATGAGAATAAAACCAAGTTTTAAAAATGAAGTTAAGGGGAAAGAAGAAGAAATAGAAAAATGTGGAATGCCTTACATGAAAAGATTAAATGTTGTATAGATTCTTTTATTTGTCAATGGAGCAATATTATTTTATTCCTAATGCTAATTTTGGTTAATATATTTATTAGTTTTAATGCTATAATGAGAAGAAAATCGCAACTTGTCAAAGATATAAGTACGGGGAAAGAAGAGGAACATGAAGTAGTAAATGTGCAATGCAATACAGGACAAGATTACATATTTTTCACATTGTATTTTGTTTATTTATTCAGTAATATTACTTCATTCATAATGCTATTTAGGTAAATATATTTATGTATTTTAATGTCATAATGGGAAACATCCAATTTTAAAAAGTGTAGGTAAGGAGAAAGAGGATGAAGAAGTGAATGTGGAATTGTCATACACACCAAAGCTAAAGAGTATACATAATTGTATTTTATTAATTATTGAAATAATATTAGTTTATTAGTAATACTGATTAAGGTTAATATATTTATTTATTTTAATGGCATAATGAGAAGAAAATTGAAACTTTTCAAAGATGTAGGTAACGGAAAGAAGATGAAGATAAAGTATTAAATGTGGAATGCGATATATCACAAAGTTAAACATTATACATAGGTTTATTTTAATTATAAATGGGATAATATTACTTTATTGGTTAATATATTTATTTAATTTTATGCTATAATGGGAAACGCGAAGGAAAGTACAAGGTGAGTAGGCCGGCTCTACACTTATACAAAATATACCACCAGAAATAACACTAACTGCTTATAGCGATGTGGAAAGTCGCCTTCTTTCCAGTTTTCCATTTAAATATATTTTATTTAAGTGAGTTGACCGAAATAAATAATTAGATATGTATATGCATATATACTCTTTAAATCGCACTAAGGAATGCCAAAAGATTAACACATATAACTGTACAATACTAATTAAAAGAACACGAGCCGGGTCTTGATACGAACAATGAACACTGAGATGGGCGGTGCTGCATCTAGTCTACTATCAAGGTTACTAAGAAGGCTTGCAGATCATTCAACACAAGAAGGCTTTATTTGAATAGTGTTTAACGCCCGTTTTTACTACTGAGGCACCATAGGCGGTGATACTGATGATACATGAGATAAAATGATATATTGGGAAAGGATATTTTTTAAGGAAGGAAGCGTTCCAGGCCTAAGTTTAGGTACCTCCCCGGCATTTGCCAGTTATGAAGACTGAGGAATATTCGGAAAAAACCCCAGTCAAGGAGGACGGTCCTGGCGGGATTCGAACCCCAGACCTCCCGCTTACGAGTCCGTGCCTTAACGACTTCGGCCACCCGTGGCGGTGCACAAGAAGGCTAAAACAAATATTAGCCAGTAGGGGACATTTAAAATGAAAAGATTTTAGGCCCCTTCTTTGACAAATCCCTGGATGATTAGTCTTCCTGATGTTGCTCTGCTGAAAAGATATGAAAAGATAATCTTCTCTCCACTCAGAGAATTTTGTTACGAAGATTATGGTCTAATCCAGATATTATTGTTTTGCCGACTGATAAAGACTCCTCAGTTGTAATTATGGATCGGGCCTATATTCAAGAAGTGTTTAAGCAGCTATACAACGGTGAATGTTACTCTATCTTAACCCAGAATTTATCTAATGACTTTAAATTAAAATTGAACCCGAGCCCTCACTGAAGGTTTTAGCAAAATGAAATGTCACTCTTAACTACTCCAGTTTCTCCACGTACTCCCATATGTTTACTTTGTTCCAAAAATTCACAAGGAAGGCTGTCCTGGGCGCCATATAGTACCACATTATGACAGTCATACCGACAGAATCTCAGCTTTGGTTGATTTTTATAATAAGACTATAGCTTCTTCCATACCTTTCAACTCAAAAACTCATTCCAATTATTAGAAATTTTAAAGATAGTCAAGTTGAACGAATTTCAAGACATCTTATTGGCCACAGTGGATGTCTCTTCCTTATATATCAATATCCCACACAGTGTAGGTTTAGAAGCAATGAAATATTTCTTGGTCATGCATATTCCTTCTTAGGTTCCATCCACTGAATTTATTTGCCAACTTGCACCTCTTGACCTTACCCAGAACATCATCTTTGGTCAGCAATTTCTTCAAATTAAAGGGACAGCCATGGGAAATGGAATGGCCCCTTCTTATGCCATCCTATTCATGGCTAGATTAGAGGATGAATTTTCTTAATTCAGAACCCAAAGCTCTTTTGGTGCGGCGTGCATTAATTGACGACATCTTCATTATCACGGGATTGCCTCTTTTGATGCTCTTTTTACTAGGTTAATACGTAAAGTTTACCTCTTGAGTATTCTGTACCAAAGCCATCATTTTTGGACAATCAGTTAGTTGACAAATGGTTTTTAACGTGATTTAATATCAAACTGACTAACTTGCAGCAATATTAACATTTGGAAAGTAGTCATCCGATACATATCAAACCCTTCTTTTTGTCGCTCTGTGAACACCATATTTATAATAATATAAGGCCTTTAGATCAATAAATTACTACGTTAACAAACATATTTATTCATCGTGGTTATCCTCTATTTATGGTACGTTCCAGAGCTGTGCCCTCATATCAAGAGTACAATCCCAAAACCCAGAAACTGACAGAGAATAACCGGTTGAATTTTGTTGAATGGTGTTTAACGTTCCTTTTACTATTGAGGCACCACAGGCGGTGGACACAGATGATACATGAGGTGAAATGATATACTGGGAAAGGAGTGTTTTTTTTAAGGAAGAAAATGTTCCAGGCCTAAATTTAGGGTACTTTCCCGGCATTTGCCATTTATGACGACAGAGAAAAACCCTGGGAAAATCTCAGTCTGGGTAGACGGTCCTGGAGGGATTCGAATCTCCCGCTCACAAGTCCGCGTCTTAACTACCTCGGCCACCAGTGCCGATCAGTTGAATTTCATAATCATCTATTTTCCCGGTATTGAACCTCTGAAGTTAATTTTTATACATCGTTTTAATATATGAAGCAAAAATTCCACAACCTCCACTATAGCGTAAAAACTATGATTGCCCACGCTAGGGAAAACCCATTAGTGAGGAAGGCCACGTGTTCGCCTTTCACTGCTATTCTTAAGTAATATGAAAAGTCTGTCAGCGTTATATTCCCGATTCCAATATTAAAATGCTAATCTAGCTACCATTACTATTTACATAATTAAATAAATAATTGTACTGCAACTTATATATATATATATATATATATATATATATATATATATATATATATATATGTTACAATCGGGACGCCAATGATAAATACTGGTTCACTCTGTTGTCTTATGCACACTTGAAGAATCGCGGTTTAATGAGATGAAAGCACATATATCATAAATATTTAATATCATAAGGATGTGATTCTTAGGAGAGATAGAAAAATTCAATCAGTAGGGAATTCCAATTTCCCACTCAGTTTTTCTACAATGTTTTATTCAGCCGGAATCTTTCCTGAATTGAATTACGCTGAGCGTGTTGAATGGATCCTCTCTTGCGATAAAAATCCTGCAAGGTTAACGTTACAACTCGTTCAAATGATCTAAATATTACAATTTATTTAGAAAACTGTATAGAAAGGTGGCCATTTTCTTTCTACCCTTTACACAAGTAAACTATTTAACGGGTCAGCAAGAAACTGTTAAAGTTTACACTTGTTTATCTAATTTGATGGTTGTTAACTTGTTGGCGCAGCATATAACTTACTTAATGGGCATCATCTATGTACTTCACGGTCGTTAATTCTTAACCGATGATGATGCACCCGGGACAAAGTAATGAAGGCCTTGATTTAAGGAATTGGGTTTGTTTCATAAAGCAATCATCCTTATATTGTATTAACTGTTGTTTTACAATTCTGTAAAATATATTCTGATATTTTAGCTGCAACTGTAGCTGCAATTTCACTGCAAGCTGTGGGTAATGTTATGTTCGTATTTTATTAACAATGTCATTGGGAGAATATGTTTAATTT
>CM060846.1:223808011-224223011 GCA_030762175.1 Metallyticus violacea | reverse complement strand
TCCTTCCCCTCAACTCCTAGTCTTTCTGATGAGTGACCATATTACCTTATTATTTTCTCAGTCCCTTTCGCTATTCATTTTGATAGTGCTCTGCTCTCTTCTTCTTCTTCTTCTTCTTCTTCTTCTTCTTCTTCTTCTTCTTCTTCTTCTCTTCAACATCCTTGTCGTCCTTTTGATGAACAAAGTTGATATATTGCATATGCTTCTTTAGCTTAGATTTTATGAGATGGGTCATCTTGCGGTGTGTGTACTCCATGAAATTAAATTCAAATGCGAGATATATCGAAAGGACTATAGATAATGCTAACATAATGTTAAAATAGCTGCAAAATAAAACATAATTAAATATTATATTTATAAGTGCAAAGTATATCACAAAATACCTTAAAAAAAGGCAAACATAACGTTAAACCAGTTCCAAAATTAAGAGTAAGTAAATAGTATACAGTAGCTAGGTAAGGCTACAATACAAAAATAAAGCTCACATACGGAACGTTAAACTTAATTGCAATGCCGATAATTATCAAATCCCTGAAAAACCTAAGGCTTAATAAATAGATAAAATTCAATCCTATAATCCATAAAAGAACTATATAATATATTAATATCCATGTAATCAGTGGCGTAAAGGAGAAATGTGCCCTCCCCCCTGAAAAGTGCCCTGTAACAAAATGGTACATGTTCAAACATGACTTCGACTGCGGGAAATATAATTTGATAGGCTGATCTCAGAGGAGTCGGAGGCATTAAAATTTGCCTGTGTTATTTTTACCGGTATGCGGTATTAATAGTTGTGATAATG
The DNA here is from genome assembly GCA_030762175.1 of Metallyticus violacea. Taxonomy (NCBI): domain Eukaryota; kingdom Metazoa; phylum Arthropoda; class Insecta; order Mantodea; family Metallyticidae; genus Metallyticus; species Metallyticus violacea. Next base: position 224,222,209 of record CM060846.1, on the reverse strand, counting down.
CTGGTGGTGCAGGAAATTAGGAAATAAAGTAGCATTATTTCCTAGGTGATATTATTATTTCCTGGATGCTAGATACATGGTGCACCGCTTAGCCTCAAAATCTGACACAGGCACATTGAAAATGTAGAACCCTTAAGGATTATTGGAAGCGGCAAAGACGTCAAGTATTCTTTGAGACAAAATTTTCCACTACTTTACTCACGTCAGTTCTTCTTGTTCTCTTACACTCGATACTCAAAATGCTGAGTCCACTTAATCGCGCTTGTAACTGGTTCTATGTAAATTGTGTTTTTATTAATTTTAATTTTGAAAAGGATGCTCAGCTGATGCAACAGTTACAGGGAGAGAAAGAAATAAAACTAAAAGAGTGCAAACGTTTGGTATACTTGACGCTAAAGGGTAATTTTCTATTAGCATGAGGTGTTGCCAATTCTCCAACAGACAGTTTGTTTTTTAAATCGTTTTAATACATTTTTCAAGCACAGTAACTGTAATAAATATCCTTCTGTTAAGTCTTCATTTTATTGCGTTGATAAATGTTGTGTTTTACTATGCACTTCTTCGTCTTTTGCAGTAAACAGAAACTGTGGGGCGAGTACACTGAACAGATCACTTAAACATTTCATAAAACTGAACCTAATTTTGATTTGATTAACAATGCTACCTAATATCATGTGAAAGACATTTACTAGAAAATATTTTTCAGGGTTGGCCAGAAATTCATTTTGAGAGAGTATCCTCTTATAGTTTCGTGGAATCTGTTGTTTACAAATTTAACATCAACTGTTAAACAACTGTCCATTGTTTTGCGAAAGACATGCTGGACAGCAATGCATTCTAGAAATTATTACTGTAGTCGTTTAACAAATTTGTAACGGTTTGTAGGAACAGTTGAGCTCGGGAAAGATGAAGGCCGTTAGATTTCTGTAATTTGATACCAAATTAACAGCTTCAAGTATTTTGGAATGCAGGACAAACTTGAAAAAACAAATTCAACATTTTGCATTTGTCTTTAAGAGCATTTGCTTTATTACAGTCGTTGGTATATTTGATTACCAAATTCTTACAATTAGTGTATTTATAACATTTAAATGACAATTTCTAGAGTTTTTATTTAGTCCATTTTTAATGATCAACCTGTAGAACAAAGCTTTTTTAAAAAGTAAGGAGCTAGTGATAACATTTCCCATCGCTTTGTAGTTTGACTGAAATACAAATAAAATCTTTCAACGATATAAAAATTATCTTATTTTCAGAAACATTTCTACCGACGTCATTTAGAATTGGATCCAAATTATGTGGGGCACTGAACGTACTTAGATGCTTTCTTTTTTGTTTAATCCTTGCTTTTACTCCGTTTTAGACCTCGGACATGTTTCCTGCACCGCCATAACCGTGAGCACGGAATTGGGCTAATGAGATACAGTTTTAATCGATTGAATTTAGAAATTCGGTTTGCAATGACACAGTAGTACACACTTCCATCTCTTTGAATCCTAAAAAAAAAAAAAACTTTAATTTATTTTATTTCAGAAGATTTTCCAAAATAAACTATAATCCATGAGCTTACCTCACAATTTTAGTTAATTGTTCTTTTTTTTGGCTCATATCTTGTGTAGTATCCAAAATTGTAGAAAAACTTGTACGGACTCGATTTCATTCAGGATATCATTCTGTAATTTCTGTGATAACAATTGAATTAATTCATTTTGAATTTTTGGATTGAGGTATTTTTCAGATCCTTCCGGTCCATGTACATTCTGCTGTAACAATGGATCATACTTAAGTTCACAATAACTAAAACATATGCACATTGAGCTTTCCCTTATTCTTATCTGTGACCTCATAAAGATCATAATAATGAGATAATGGCATTAAATATGCGATGAAAAATGTGGTTCCTAATGTTCTTTAATTCACATTCCAGATTTAAAATTACCGTTTATTTTCTCCTCCATACATTATAAGCAACATCAGCCTCAATCAGTCTTGGGCCAAGCCGTGCGTTCCGTATTGATCCACTTATTAGAATTATTTCAAACATTTAAGCGTAGGATTTTTAGTTCTCTAACTACAGATTTGTGGTTGTGTTTTAGGTAAATATTTGAAATTTTCTTATATGAAATGAATGTCCACTTCTTTCGGAGTACCGCCACGGGTGGCCGAGGTCGTTAAGGCGCGTACTCGTGAGCTGGAGGTCTGGGGTTCGAATCCCACCAGGACCGTCCTCCCTGACTGAGTCCTCATAAATGGCAAATGCCGGGGAGGTACCCTAAATTTGGGCCTGGAACGTTTTCTTCATAAAAAAAATCCTTTCCCAATACATCATTACATCAGTGTTCACCGCCTGTGGTACCTCAGTAGTAAATACGGACGTCCATTCAAAGAAAAAAAGAAAGAAATAAAGAATGAAAGAATCACGTGCCTCCAAATGGGAATGTGATATTTCGTGTTAAAACTGTTTTAATAAGCCGTGCCAAACCGAAAGCTCTTTATCCAAGCAAATTGAAAAATGCTGAACTTCTGTTGGCAAATAACCAGCATGGCTCACAATAAACAAAGTCTATTTTTCTAGAATAACAGAGCAATTCTCTTGTCATTTTAGCCCAGTCATAGTAGGAGAAACATCTATTATTTTGCCAACGATTTTTCAGAAATAGACATTCGGGTTTGCAAGGTTTATGACCTATAATAAACTCCTTTGTGTCGTCATTTAAAATATCTGTAAAATTATCACGAATAGTAGGAGCGTCCTCTCCTAGTATTAGCAGTACCTTCAAAGAAATACATTCTGCTGTGCGTTATTACTTACATTCTCAATTTCAGGAGAAACATCAGGTTTCCTACAGTATCAAGATTCACGCACTCTTTATCTTCACTAATATTCTTCACTGCTTGAATTTGAATTACTGACATTTGTTTTTCGAGAAACAGATGGCCTACTAGAACATTTGAGCTATTACAATTTTCATTTATTATTTCTGATTTAGTTTAAAAAAAGAACATATTTTTACTAATTTTGAAACTGATCTTTCAATATCTCTCTTTCTTCTCCGTTTTTGCACACCACTCATATGTTCATAACTACTTTTAAGGGACTTCTTTTCGAAAAAACTAACAAGCAAAACATAAAACAAAATAATTGAATTTCTAGAATTAGGCAATTTTTAGTGTAACATTGTGACACTAGACCAGAATCAAATACCATGTTTCCCTTCTCGCACTGTACTAGGCTTGATGTGATATACAAGCCAAGCGACACAGCATGTACATCTTCCTATAACATCATCTTCAACTGCACACTAACCTACACGCAAATTTTCTTTTGTTCAGGAATCAGCAGCCTTGGAACATACCCCGTGCCTCAATAATGCAGAAGCAATTGAAAAATAAACCAATACCTTCACCGTTCACGGCTGTAACCTGAATATTTATTTGTGGCAATTCGTGACCGAGCGACGACACCCGTGTTAATTTCCAATACACAATTTGGTGCTTGTTGACATGTACCGACGTGTGTACTGAAAGTTGTAGTCTTTTTTTTTTTCTGCTTTGCATGTGTTCCCCCCATTATGACGACTTTTTTTTCGGGTTTCATTTTCAAACTTTTCATTTTTTGCGGGTAGCGACCCCTAGGACCTCGGGCCCCCCTTCATCGCGCGTTCTGCGGAGCCCCTGTATGTAATAAAATAGTACTTGTGACATTGTAACAAGATAATTGCAATGAAACTCAAGTGAGTCAGCCTTGAGAATTTTATGGAAATTTTGAACGTATCGTACAGACAATGAGTCCGTTTAGGAAAAATAAAATAAAATTCATTACCTTGTCTCATACGCCCTACATAGCCGGTAGTCAACTTGAGAAGCAGAGATTGTTGCTATGCTATCCTGATTAGGAATCGAAACAGGGTGACAATCCCAAGTTCACAAACATTGCAGCAAGGCGTATCTGGAAGAATCTCGAACACTTACGTCCCAGCATTGCAGCCACAATCAAGTGCAGGCGTTGAGAATAATGAATGAAGGCAACTCAGGTGAAAAGGACGAATAAAATTTTCGAGTAAAAAGCGAGAGCCCCATTCTTTCATAGCCTTATTATGTCCACATGCTTTCGTGACAGTATTTTTGACCAAAATTATTGTTGTTGCAGTAATAAATGTAATGATCGCAAATTAAATTATTCTGAAAATTCATCTTTCTTACTCATTGTATTTTTCGAAATATATCTTTTCCAAAATTTTAAGTTAAATATTTTGAATTTAGAATAGAGAAATTTACTACTATTTATAGTGTGTTTATAATGAGAATACACACACATATAATGAAGATCTATTGGGATATTCCTTTTCTTCCATTTATGGGATCTTAAGCCTCCAAAACTATAACCCGACATAGCAGTTACACTGTCTGGACTGGCAAAGATATACACTAACACTGCACTAATGATATTCCATACCTTTTATGAGACAGTAAACCTGGAGTAAACTTTGTTCAAGTTACCTTTAAGATTAAGGTTTCATTAACATGAAATTAGTTCTTCTATAAGGGCAAAGAATTGCATATCCTAAATAGAGATTTAACATTTCTGTTACTTTTCTTCAGTTTCGTGGTGAGTTGAGGAGCATTGTGCTGCTGGTCAATGGCAAGAGAAAAAAATGACAAATAGTAAGTTTGGTTGCTACGGTCAATTGTGCCACGGTTTTCTTCTTTAGATATTGTACATTATACGTGGGGGTTATATGTACTGCCACATTCAATTTTAAGTATTGCAGGATTAATGACACACCTATGTACTTAGTGCTCATAATCCCCACTACGATAGCAAACTTTGCTACACCAGTTGGATCTATATATTCTCTTCTCCTAGGAAGAACTGTATCAGAAGCATTAAATGGGTTAAAATAAATATTAATTAACTTCCATTCAGATCATTTTCTGTGAACTGTGAACACAAGATTACCATTACTTCACCCTTTGTCTATAAGCCTATTGATTTTGTGGCTTTGCCTGTAAATAATGGCTAAAATTATTAAATTAAAAGACAAATGTTGTGGGAATAACATGAATTTAGGCTAGATAAAGTATATCTCTCAAATTTTCTAAATGTTGTACTAAATATCAGCTCTTCTACTTAAAAATCTGGACTTAAAAAGACGATTGGCACAAAATCAATTTATTGCAATTTTTACTCGCCTTTAAAGATTCTGTACTGCCACTTGAACAATGACGTCATAAACATAGAAAGCAAACCCTCATTTCGGAAAGCAAAGCTCAAATACATGTTGAGTTTTTCCTTTAAAATTTATTACCTGACTTTCGGCTGAATGTATTACATCATATCGGGACTTCAGTTTAAAAGACTGATGCTGTGGGTATATAACAAGAACTTGAGAAGCAGAAATAGATAAATCACTTAAATAGTCACACTATTTTCGCTATATTTTGAACAAATCGTGTTCTTCTTCAAACACAGAAGACAAGAATACAAGTTTTGTTAATAATAATAATAATAATAATAATAATAATACTAAGAAGAAGAAGAAGAAGAAGAATGAAGTAACGGCGGGATCAGTGGCAAGGGAAAACCAAAGTACCCAAGAAAATCTGCCCAAGCGCTGTTTCTTCCCCCACAAATGTCAATTACGACCGTTTAGAATGAACCCGCGACCCGTCTTAGCAGCTACCAGTCTAAACCCTCGCGCAAGGCGCCGTCAATCCAAGAAAGAAACTGCCTAAATGTTTAAAGAAATTATTTTTCAATTCAATAGCAAATATTTGTAGCAAATACAGCAAAGGGACTAAAGGGGAACGAATATTTCCAAAATAATGAAATAAGTAATTAACACGATTTAATATTATTTAGCATTGATTCAGCCCTCAGTAAATTTTCAGCAGATACATTTCATATTCCTTACCGAGAGCTTAGTGTGTTATAGGAGTACGGCATTTGAGTTCAATACTTTAATATTTCTTAAATTTTTATGCATTTATTGAGTATTTTAGTAATTTTTTTAGAATATTTTGCAACACTCCGTGAGTAACATTGGTTTAATATACAATGGAATATACAGAAAATGTCATTTTAATGAATAAAATTGTTTACTAAGGGAATACAAAATGCCTCATCTCTTTAATGTTAAAATAATGCCTATAAGGTGCAAGTTTACTAAGAATCTGTGTGGCGTTGGGGTTAAAAATTTTGCAGGATATTTATGAAAACTTTGACAACAATTTAACATAAGGTTTCATCTGTATTTTCATTGAAGAAATATTATTTATAATATATATAATGTATTTTCTATATTTTTTGTGTCATTTTATTACACTTTTGTGTCCTTTTTATATATAAACTAGCAAAAATTGCTTTATCAAAAATTCCGTGTTAAATACAAGTGTTTGTTAAACATACCCTGAAATATTCAAGCAAATGGGTATTATGGATTCTAAGAAACATGCATATTGTGTGATAAAAAACAGTATTTTCGGAAATCAAGAATAACTAGAGATATCCATAATTTTAATAAATGTACTTAATTAAAGTAATATGAGAAAACTAAGTAGACATGCATTTAAATAGTTTGACGCATTTAACTAGGTTGATGGGTATTTAATTAGATTAAAATGTTTTTAGTTAGTGAAATGTAGGCTATTTAATTAAGTTAATATATGAAACATGAAGTCAACATGTATTTAATTAGTATGTGGTGTTCTACTAGGTTAGTGTGCATGAAATTACATTTACATGTTTTAGTTAGTTGAAATTTCTTTGATTAAGTTAAATGGCATGTAAGTATATGTAAAATTAATTCGACATGTGCCTAAATGGGATTGATTTATTTAATTCTAGGTTGGCATGATTTTAATTAACTGGTTTCTGTTTTAAGTATTTTGCTGTAAAAATAATTGTATTTCAATTATTCTTATTAAACTATTCACTGCCACAGGATGTAAGCAGTTAATAAATATTTAAATACTTATGCAAATATAATCACACACACAAATATATATATATATATATATATATTTGTATATATAATCAAAATGTACCTCATGAGTATGAATTTTGGAATAAAGACTTTTGTCAGTGGTTGAGCATTTTGTATGGAAGCACGGCAATGCAGAACAAACGTCTTATTAATTTTAACTTACTTATCAGTTAGAAAACGGTATAAACTATACCTCATTAAAGAGAGGAGATTCCATAATATTTATTATATAAAATATAAATGAAATATATTATAATTTTTATTCTTTCCGTAGCCCCTTGTTTCTTTATTTCAAGACAAACAGTTGGAGAAGAACTATAGGCATTTTATTGTTTAACATCTTTAAAAGTAGACATAAGCATAGAGCACCTAGCTATTAACTGTAAATGGTTTTGTTCATAACCAATCAATTATCATTTGCAGCCAATTTGAAAAACTTAACTGTTTGGAGCAAATATCACAACATATGAAATCAAATATTCACTTAAATTTATTAGTTTATTGGGTTGTGAAAGCTACTGGGATTTTCCGCAGTCTTATAACGGTAATTAACAAGTTCCTCCGCACTCGTGTGATGTGCACCGGATAGGAGAAAGTTGGTACTCCTACATTTATGACATTCCTCCCTTCGAAACCTGTTTTTAGCAGCTAATCCGCTCATCATTTCTAAAGTTTGCTCTTTGGAGTGTATGATTGCCTTGGTGGTTAAGGTGGTTAAATGAACACAATAACTACAAACTTCCCGTGCGGTCAGTGCTACTCCCCTAGTAAAACCTCGGCTACACAATGGCTGCGGAGGGTCTCCTTGTTAACCCTTTGCTTCATTTATTAGAAAACAAGCTCTTATCCTTTTTAATCGCACATTAAGAGCATCACTTCAGGGATGTTTGTCTATTTTCTATTGAAACATTAAAATAATTTTCCTTTGTCCTTTTTGTGCTGCTTCGCACTGTTTTATGTATTTTAAATTTCTGTCTTTCTTCAGCCATTCAATCAAAATATTATGCCTTCAGAATCCACTTTCATTTCTTGTTTATACTGTCGAATGCATGAAAACATAATATAGATACCTTCTTGCCCTACAAAAACAACAAAACTGATAATTTAAACTTTTTGCTACTGTGTTTCACTTGTTTGCAAAAATCTTCGTGCAACAATCGACATGGGGCGTTAAATGCTTTGGCAAAATATGCACTTCACTTAAATCTATTATCAATCACGAGCCTCACAGATGCACAAAGAGTGAAGGAACCAATGGACTAAGTTAGCAACGCCATATAAAACAAGGGATGAACAGGGCGACCATAAATGAACAGCGTCAACCATCTGTGTCAACACAGAAAGAGTTTCAAGAGGTGGAATCACCACTCATGGATTTAATATCACTCACATACTAAAACATGAAATCGTGGAAGGAGACTCAATTTACAAATGTGCAAGCAGGCTTAATTGTTTTTGTAATTTTAAGTTGGCTGGTTACCTAAGGTCCAAAGGAAAATATAGGAATGACAATCTGGTCAGTAATCATTTTTTGAGTGTATATACAGCGTTGTCATTCAGGAAACGGAACAAAGCGACAAGGTGCTCAAGCTAACTTTATCTCGGAAATCGAATTTCATTTATTTGTAATGTGAATTAGGGTTAGTTTGTGGAGTGTAATAAATTTCTTACATGGCAACGATTATATATGTAATTAGGAATGTCATTATAAGATGATTCCATACATCAGCATATGATTTGGGTGTTGTGGTTTATGCATACTGTCCTATTGTGATGATAATCTTGCAAATCGAGTAAACATTCAAATAAATATTCTACTGTATATTTATTTACTTTTGATCTGGAGATCTGATGCTGTAGTTTCTCGCTCAGCGTTGGTGCGTTGGTGTTGTAAAGTTGCTCTAGTTTTTACGCGTTCTCACGTACATTTAGTGATGCTGGTTGTGTAGAATCTTACCAGTGCTCACGGATTTGTACTCTGATAAGACCCAAAGAATAGAATTTACAAGCCTTTCTTGATGTACATTTGAACCGAGGATTAGGTCAAAGAACTACAATGCGAACCAGCCAAGAGCTTACACATGTTTCAAGCGCAGAGTGAGGAGAGAGCTAACGGTACATATGGATTTTTTAATGGTGTTTAACACCCGTTTTTACTACTGAGACATCACAGGCGGTGGACACTGATGATACACGAGATGAAAAGATATATTGGGAAAGGGTTTTTTTTAGAAAGGAAACGTTCCAGGTCTAAGTTTAGGGTACCTCCCTAGCATTTGCCAGTTATGAAGGCTGAGGGAAACCTGGAGAAAACCTCAGTCAGGGAGGACGGTCCTGGCAGGATTCAAACCCTAAATCTCCCACTCATGAGTTCGCGCCTTAACGACCTCGGGCACCGGTGGCAGTGCATCGTATTCTGGAAGAGCGTGGGAAACTGATAAATTTGCTTTAGTATCCAATTACGGAAACATTTTAAGTATATCAACTCAAACTGTTATACAGTAGGAGCAATGGCTATAGATAATACATGAGAAGCAGACAAATTGATAATATCCGCTTCTAATTAACTGAGTTCCACAAATCGCTTCTCAGGGTGCTGAAAAAGGTTTTCAGGAACTTGTGAATGTAATTTTAAGTATATGGGCCAATACATATTTTCTTAAAGAAAATCTAGGAAAATAAAATAATATCCTTTCAATTTACACCGCCATAAAGGATATTTTAATTGGACGGTAGCACACGTGAGAATAAAGAAAGATAAACATTTAGACAATATATAAAATACAGAACGTAATTTATAGTAGTAGAAGTAGTAGAAGTAGTAGTAATAATAATAATAATAATAATAATAATAATAATAAATATAATAAAGTGTCTATTTTCATAAAGTTTGTAGAACATTTTGAAAATGATGTTTATTTTCGTTCAAACGCACCTGGTGGCATCCAAGAAATATTCGTGATGCACTTTTCAACTAACAAAGATTACTACATAGGATGACTACGGGCAACAGAACCCGTGTTATTTAGTTATTTAGTTATTTAGTTTGTGCGTTACAGACACTTAATTAGAACAAAAATAAATAGCCTTAAATCCCTTGAAATGCAATCCTTTCTACATGCCACATTCCTGTGCCAGACGGCTGAATAATGTACAAAGGCTTACTTTACTTCAACGGTAGCTGACAGATATCCTTATAATTCTCTTTGCAAAATGCCTTTTTAAGATGGAACACACTTATCGTCAAGAACATACGACTTTGATTACATTTAAGAGTCTGGAAAACATCTAGGTAACATACTTGTCAATAAATTATTCTTTGGGACTTAGCTCTCAACTATGAATACTCCTTCCTAAATGGTGCATTTGACCATGATTAGTATAATAATAGCCACTGACCTCATTCGTCAATAATGCACATACAACCAGTTTTAGCTTACATCTCCTATTGATAGGCTATTGTATAGACTGCGTGCGCGAAGTACCTTCCCACCGTTCCCGTGAGGTACAGAAAAAAATATGAATGATAGTCGGAGGAAATCCATGTATAAACCTCCGCAGTGCCGAGGTCGTTAGGACGCGTGCTCGTAAGCGGGAGGTCTGGGGTTCAAATCCCACAAGAACCACCCTCCCTGACTGAGGATTTTTCCAGATTTTCCTCAATTCTCATAATGGCAAATGCCGGGGTGATACCCTAAATTTAGGCCTGGAACGTTTCCTTCCTTAGAAAAAAAAACCCTTTCCCAATATATTTTTTCATCTCGTGTATCATCAGTGTTCATCGCCTCTAGTGCCTCAGTAGTAAAAACGGGCGTTAAACACCATTCAAAAAAAGAATACGATTCCCAAAACTTCATTAGTTAGCTGCTAAACTTATTCTATGTTCACCTGTACACTTAAAATATATATAGTAATGAGTTTCGTTCAAGAGTACTCGGATTTCAAAATGATCGTTTGATTGCTGCATTTTTAATTATTACGACCTGTTCGGTCAGATTTTAACTGTGCATCTTGAATTCATAATGCAAACAACTCTCATTACAATGATGCTACTGATAAATAATCTTCAAAATACGCACATATTTATTTAATGCATCTAAATAAATTTAAAATAAAACTGGAGCAATTAAGTTCGCTTAATTAAAATATATTACATGCATATTCAAAGACATCATTATATGGCGCTATATCTTCATGTGAAAATCTTCGACATTGTATACCCTATGCTGTCAAGCTATTGGAACAAATGCCATAGAGGGAAGGTATTCACTTTGATGAACATTGGTGACTATCCTCCGTTCTTTTCTACGTATATTTTTGGCAGCTCTTAATATGTTTCTCATCAATGCTGCAGTTCCCTTTTGGAAATAGAAGTCTCAATGTCCTGTAGCTTGCTATATTTGAGAAACCAAAGGTGCGTGTCTTTGTCCAGTCGCGTTGTAGTCAAATGTAAGCCTAAGATAAAAATTAATGGAGTAGCCTGGGAATTGAGGACTATAAATAAGCATTAACCCTCGAGCAGATACGCATGCAAAATTTACACCACCGGGAAGCTGTTAAATTTATACATAACCATTTATTACATCCGAGGTATTAAATTCTCATTGATTTACAGACTTTTTAAATGCTCAGAGCATTTTTGGACATATTATCAAAATATAAATAGTTTTAAAACAACACAAATATTTTAGCAATACTAATTCACAAATCTTTATTTTTAGTTTATATTGCTTAAATGTTAATGAATTTGCAGAATCTAGCGTTATCATTCAGATAAAAGTACTTCATTTGTAGTGCTCAGAAAGTTCCTTAAATCACACAAAATGTACCTAAATTTAACTTGTTCTTCCAATGCGAAAAATCACATAATGCATACGTTTGTCGGTCACTCCAATATTAATAATTTAAAGTTATATGCTGATTTTCAAGATACTAGTGGAAGTTATAATATTTATTATTTGCGCAAAAAATCTAATTAACTATATTTTATTTTCCTCTCGTCAGCTGGAGAGTTAACGAGTAGGGCCTGAAATACTTTCTTAGTTTAATAAAGGGAAACATTTGGTAAAATTCTAGTGAAAGTAGTAAAACTGAGTTTCCTCTTATTCAATTCCTAAAATAACGAAATATAAACAAATTTACTCATATTAATTATTTTATGAAAATAAAAGTGGCAAGACAACACTTCCCTTTCTCATAGCTATTTTTATTCTTGAGTTACACAGCTGTTATTTTCATACAGCCCTAGAGTTGAAAAAAAAAAAAAAAAGCCAGAACGAAGAGGAAAATAAGATATTGATCTATTTCTCTGTCATGTATATATTTTACAACATATTCACTAAATCTACACGTTTTTTAGATCGTCCTACGCCATTTCTTGGGTACATGCAACACCACGGTCTAGAGTAGTACTGAAAAAATTCTTTTTAATAATGGAAACACTGCTTAATGTTACCGCACAATTATTGCGGGTTTCTCTGTAATATTACGTCAGTGTGTTTAGGAGGCTAAGAGCTGTATTTTAGAGGCTTGGAGAAGCATTGGTTTAAGTTATCGTGTTTTGTGAGACTCAATAACGCAATGGCTACATCTTGGTAACTAGGTTTTTTCTATCACCTAAACATATTATGTTATGTGCTTGGAAAGCTCACACCGAAATCAAAGAGGAAAAGCATCTCATCAGACATACATAGAATGCAAGCTATATTTTAGTTGTGCTCTAGCCTATGAAGATTAACTCTCGGCTTCCAATGTGTGTTGTATCTTTTGTAAAGATATTAACTGAGTGAAAGAGGAAAACGTGGAGCAATAAGTTCGGAGTTCCTGTAATCTGGCGAGAGCAAAAGTAACGAACTGTTGTTTTTGTCTGAGCAAGGATCAGACTATCTAAACATTCTTGTGTTGTATGTTTGGTATATGCCGATGTGGTGCCAGGAATGAAGCGTGTATCACATGAGTCACACTTGCCAGTACTTTTCCTTTTAATTATTTACTTTTTGTATTTTATGCTTGCGTATTAAATTCTTGATGTTAGTATAAGATTGTTAGTAAGTGTAAGTTTAGAGAAGTAATGTTAGTTTGACGGGACCCACGTTCCCACTTCAGTTATTACCATGCAAATATTGCACCAATGAAGAGCACGCAGGGATTCCGGATTCTGAAGGTCCTGAGTGGCAGTCATGCCCTTTGGACCTGAGAGCGTTTCAAAGAAGTTGCTGGTGAGGAGAGTGGTAGTGAGGTGTACTTAGTTAGGCATGCAGACATATTTATGAGTAATTCGTGTATTTAGTTAGGATAATTATATTATAGCTTCATTAGTGTAGTATTTTAATAGAAGTATAGTGATTGCGATAAATGTAGTAATTTGATTACTATTAGTGATTAAATACCCTAATAATTTAAATATTTATTTATGTTAACTTAGGCTGTCAGTGTACATTAGGATATTTAGATATTCTTGGATTTCCTGTGGGGTTATATTGGATTCGCTGGGTTTATTAAATAGCCGCAATGGACCACAATGTGCACCTATTAAGGAATGGTAATTGCCTAGTGTTCTTATTAGTGGATCGGTTTCTTGCGGCAGGTTTCCATATAATTCAAAAGCTAATTTACGAATAAATTAGTACATCACCACATTTAGTTCACCATGGAGGTGTACTGCCGGGGTTAGTTTAAGAACTTTGGAAATGATTCTTAATATTTTATTTTGGAATTTTTGGAGTTCCTATATATGTGTTGCAGTAGTAGCCCCAAACTGGGGCTGCATATGTGATTTTATTGAGCGAATTAATGTTTTGTAGATGTTTAAGGCAGTGTTAACTAAAAGCTGTTCCAATAGTTAATCAAAGGATATAATTTGCGAAGTAATCAGGGGGCTTTATTTCGTATGTACTTGATGTGCGCTATCCATGTGAGCCCTAGTCTATTTAAACACCTAAGGAGGTTACTTGGTGTGTCCAGAAGATTTCCTGTTGAAAAATTTCAGTTGTGACAGTTGTCGTCTATACGTTTGCTGAAGAGAATTGTTGTCACTTACATGTGTTTATTCTTACTCGCCATAGCGGCATCGATTAATCAATAATTTAAGTAAGCGGGACTGTTTAAGTGCTGATTGTAATATGGGTAAGGTAAGGTAATTTGCAATTCATTTAATTATGTAATTGGAGAAATTATAACTTAGTGGTTTACATATTAGTATTGCATACATTATTAAATGCTCGTTCGATATCAAGTAAGAGGTCTCCCATGTATTTTCCAATATTATAAATTGCAGCGTGAAATACGTCCCATCGCTCTGAATAGTTGCAAAGGGGTTGAGTGTTTAGTTCTATTTCCAAATTATTCTTTTTAAGTGTATTATATTATTTTATGTGGGCGTTGTTGAGTTTTGGAACTGTTTTCTGCAGTATTTTGTTCATTGTATTTAGGAAGCTAGTGAGCCGATAGTTACTGGGGTCGCTGAGGTCTTCATTAAATTTAGGAAAGTGAAGAACTTGAGCAGTTTTTCCATGGAGCTGGATATATGTGATTTTCTAGTACAAAATTGAATACTTTAACTGATGTAAGGAGCGGTTGGGGGGGGGGGTAAATATGCAAGTGCAACGTTGCGAATTTTTTTAAGTCCGGGGCCATTTTTGTGTGAGGGAGATAGTCAATGAGTCATTTAATGTCAGAAGTTTCAGTGCGTTTAATTTTGTTGTGTGCGGGAGCTGTGTTTACTGCATTAATAATTTGGCAAAACTCGGTGAGCACCTTGGAGATAATATCTGTTTCTTCACTTAGTTGCTGAAGTAAACGATTGTATGTTAGGTGTCTTACTTCATTGTCACGGGCGACAAGTTTTGTTGCGAGTTCGAATAACCTGCTGGAAGACGTCACTGTTGTGGTTAGTCTATTTGCATAGGAACGGACATTTTAATTGAGTAGGTTATGGCATACTCTAGGGTTAATACTGCAAGGTTAAGCTCCATTTCTTAGGAAATTAGTGAAGAGATCAGATATTTGTCTAGAGATTGATAGAACCGATGTCATTTTGCATTATACAATTTGATCTAGGAGGAGCTTTGGAATGTGTGAGTGGGCCTTTTGCATTGAGTATTATGGACAAATGGTCTGAAGATAGGTCTTTGTATATTTCGGTGCTTATCGGTTGAGTTAGATTATTGATGAATGCAATGTCCAAAATATTGGAAGTTGCTTTGGTCTGCCCTGGAGTGCGTATAGGTTCAGATTGGGCATAAAAATAGTTCGAAGGTCCTAAGTGTATTGCCTGCTTTACTAGTGCAATTACAACTCCAGTCTGTGTGTTTTGCAGTAAAGTCTCTAATATATATGGAATTTATTGTTAATGTGAGTTATGGTATTGAGACCTCAAGGGGAAACATCTCTCAAAGTGTTTTACACTGCTACTGCTGTAAGCTGGGTATTGTTAATCTTAATCGAGACCTTAAGCAAGTCTAATGGTGGGATGGTGACTTCATAGTCTTCAACATTTTATCAATCAAAAGCGCCAGGTCTCTATCTCTACGATAAATGGAAAGCCTGTTATTCCCAAACGGTCATTGCTAGAGAGATGTGCTTCAGTCAGGCAGAATTCTGTGTCCGTTTATAAAGTTTGCAAGTTCGGTTTTACGTCCACGGATGCTATTGCTGTTTCACATCGCAATTATAGTGATTTCTCTATCCATTACTTGGGCATAAAGAATAAAAGGAAGAAGTGGACGTTTTCCACTTGAATTCGCCTATAAGAAGCTGGGTCAGTAATGAGTACATACAATATTCTGATACCCGTGTCTCAAATCTCCCAGGAGACCTGTTCTCTTTGAATGTTCACACTTAAAGTTTCTAATTCCCATTGCCGGGGTATTTAGGAATATTTGTAGGCAAATGAAGGCTTCGCTGGGGCTAGGGAAGCTCACTTCGGTTAGCAGGAGTATTAGTAGCAGCATTAGTATTTGCTTTAGGTGTAGCGTTCTCGATTCTGGTGTGTGCATTATCAGGTTCCGAAAAATGTTGCGATCAAACATGGCGCCCTTTCTTTTCTATCCGCATCCATTCAGAGCTCATTCAGATTGCCTCTGTTGTAGGGATGCATTTTCTCTGGCTGACTGGCTGCCTTCGCTCGTATTTCTATTGTGATATGTATTACCCATATTGCCTCCGTAGCGCCAATGTAATGGAACTTGAAAATCACGGCAGCCCCGGTATGGAAGCCTGACCAGTTCTGTCACAAAGGGCACTCTTGACCCTTGGACACTCTTTTGTTATCGGCCACGTTGAAAGTATGAGTGGTATATTCACTAGCACATCCAGCATATATCTGTCTTTGTGATCCACATGTGCGTTCAGTATGCCAAAGTTTTTGGTATGCACAGTAGGAAGTCTTTTAAAATTTTCCATTGTAACTCGGTAGTTACACACAGAATGGTGAGATTCATTAAAGCATAATACTCCTTGCATGTTTGAACTTCTATCAAGTACATAGCGGGGGGAAGACGGTTGTTCTGGGTTGTGCAATTGCTACACTCGTATGGGGTGAATACGAATAGCTCGCTGCTCCTCATCTAGGAATTTCTCAGTACTATTGGATAAATCCTTTGACTACAATACGCATGGTTCTATCACAGGGTTGTGTGATATGGTGCTGGATCTTATACTTATCAAGGAAGTGAAGAGATTATTGAAATCTTGTTCACACTGTATTCTTATTTGTAAATCTTGTGAGTAAGTTGCCCGGTCTATGAAGTAAGGTTTCGGTTTAAATTTACAATCAAAGCTTTTAGTGCCGGTAAGTGTCTTCAGTTTGGGGCACATATATGGGAGTTACGGTCCCAGTCCGAGCTGCATTTTGCTGGAGTGCCTCTAATGCATTATCTGCAATTGCAGCTTCTGTGTATGAAGAAGTTCCCGGTACTATTTTATTTGAGACAATTGTTGCATTGCTCAAACTTTTGGTCTCCTGCTTATCGCCATGATGGAAGCAGGAGGATCGTGGTTCTCTATGAAAATTAAAACCAGGAAGGGGTTGGTGTTGTTCTGTGTTAGTTCTATGAGGTATTGCTGCTTGGGATAAGAGGGCGGGGAATTTCATCCTCTGGTGAAAAGTTAGAAAGGGAACGGAAGCTGAAAAGGGAAGATAAGGTGGTGGAGTAGGGAGTAGGGAGTAGATGGGAGTAGGAGGGGTGAGTTAGGGTGGATGGGGAGAGTTAGCGGTACGAGTAGGGTGTTTGTTTTGTTTCATCAGGACATACGCTCCTCGATGCGATGGAAATGAGTTCTTCAACCGCAATGGTGACTGTTCCGACGCTTACTTGCTTTTGCCGCGAGTCTTTGGCATTGTAAGGCTGGAGGGAAAAGAATCGCAGTCAGTTAAGTAAAGAGTGAAGGCGAATAATCTTTCTGGGATTAGCAGCAAGTCACTGTCTGTCTGAACAAGCTGGACCCTAAAGAATAAGAAGAAGGAAGCAGTACATGATAAAAGTAGGAGCATAAAGGCACGAACTACAGAGGACTGGACCGTAGTGACGTTTATACCAGACATTAAGTCGGTGGCTGTGGTCTTGTAGTTCTACCGGCGTGCGGCTATAAATTTACCTATTTAAATGATGAAAATTCATCGCTTATGTAGCACACGGCGTTAAGAAAGGCCCTTGCTCCCGCTGGATGCCTGCGGGAAGCACGCTTAGGTTGCTCGGCTACTGCCCCTTGCTTGCCACCAAGCTTTAAGCCGGCCGTTCTTCCGTCAGCCGGAGGGCTTCCTCCTGATTTTCGCTGCCAGCTCCTGCGGTGGTAGGCTGGTTACCCCTAGAAGTGCTCTTAGGAGAGCGTCTGATGCCCCCAATTGCCAGTTCCTAAGGCTTCCTGCATTATATCCGACAGGAACTTACCTGCTGCAGTGAAAGTGAATGTTATGTGCCAGAAGAGTGGAAATATAAGTTAAATGGATGTCACACCTGACTGAGTAGGTAAACTAATGAATGACTCAGTGCGCACCGCAATTCAATTGACGAAAAATCAGGCTCTGCGCCGTGGTTTCAGGCTATAGAAGTGGAACCTTTTGACATAAGGTTCGTTCGTTCCGTGTACTGGGAAGGAAGCAACAACGTTCTTTACTATGGAAAATTTAATGTGCGTGCATACATGTGTATAGCAATGTACATTATATATATATTTGAATAAAGTCACAAATTCAGCATTTTTCCTGGACGCTTCAAAGTAATTGCAGTAGGGTTGAAAAAGGCGTATCACGCAACCCACTCTGCCATTGACTACAAGAGTTTGCAACGATTTGCACCAAGTGACGGAAATTCTTAAGGCATAGATTTGTGACCGGGAAGTCTAAGGTTCTAATACCTCAAGGACCGTCCTCTCATATTGATATTTTCAGGTTTTCCTCAGCTCTCATAGATTCAAAAGCCGGGAAGGTTCTTAGTTCTGGAATTGTTCCTTCAATTAAAAAAAATCCTTTCTCAATTTACCATTTCATCTCACATATCACCAGCGATCATCTTCTGTGATGCATTAGCAGTAAAAAGAGTATAATCGCTAACAAGAAAGAGAATTTTCAAAGTTTTGCTGTTTCTTATGTCATTTGGATATCCGAGACACAGCAAACAAACACGTAAAAATAAACGGGTAAAGTGTGAACATTTGGGAAGAAATCAGCTGTATATTCTTTATTGGTAGAACTTGACAAATTTATTCTACCACCAATCCATATTAAACTTGGTTTAATTAGCTTGGTGAAGCTTCTGCATAATAAAGTGCAACTTTCACATACTAAAAGCAAATGTTTCTAATATTAGAGACTCGCTAAGCTTGGGCCCGGGATTTTTAGCGACTGTAATTAAGAATGCGTCATCTTACATAGACATTAAACAAGAGTGAATAATGCTGAGCTCGCAGCAGGGATACTATTTGCAGCTCTTTATGACGGTTCCCTAGATAGATAGGGTTATTTTATATAAGGACGCTCTGACTCAGCACCGGCGAAAGGGGAAGTGATCGGAGCTTCAACATGAGCTTTTGACAGTCCAAAATAAACCCCCATTAATCTAAATGTGCAGTCCCACACCAGCAATACGACCGCCAGCAATACGAGAGCCAGACTGTTGTGCTGTGATTGAGGTAGAGGCTGGGGCAGGGCTGAGGCTCTCACTGTTTCTCTGGGTCGCTCTCTGGCTGATGGACGGGCGGCTGCTGTTCGGCTGAAGACCTACTCCACAATGTGACATCTTTTACCTAAGGTAGTATACTAAACCCTCTATGGGTATCTGTAGTGTAAACAAGTAATAATCAAATTGTATACTTGAATGGGCCACTCAATAATAAAAACTATTATGAACAAACCAAGCGGGTCTTTACATCATGATCCCAAATCGCTATCGTCCCCAGTCACGATTACGGACGTGACAATATTGACAAATTCGATGCGCATGAACCATGTGGCATAATAAATAAAGTGCATAAATTAAACTTGCATATAATGTCTTGCCTTCCAATTTATTAATTGCTTAATATAAAGCAATTTTTGGTATTCATATTCCCATTTCTGAAAGTATTTCAGAGCACTCGCGAGCTATATTGGTATCATATTTAATAATATTGTTGTTAGAAATATTGTTATAAAATATTATAGCAAATCATACATAAACATTGAAATACTCATCTATCTATACACAGCATTCATTTTCGATGGTTAAAATTAGTAAAAATATGTAAAACAAATTTACTTAGCGTATCTTTCCCTTGGGGTCACCTACTACCTGCTGGATACGCACCGCAGTAAGATAGGCACCGCACCCGCAGAATGCGCGATAAAATTCTGCTTTTCTAGTGGACAGAGTATATACCTTTAGGATCTGTTGCCACGCTTTATCTTAAAATAGGAAAACTCGACGAAAGAAGAAAAATGGAATTAATGTACATATATAGCAAGTGGTATATTAAAAGAGGAAAGTGTCAATGCTATGCAATAGAGGCTTACAGTGCAGCAGACCATAGCTGTGTGCAATGAAGAAATTTATCAGCTTCATTTACGGTTAGGTATAGGCCATGTAAGGATCCAGTATGTGTAATTTGTCCCAAAAGACGTGATCATCTGCTTTCTTGCAGATGGAGCGGCACAACATTTCTCCGACCGGGGACTCTCTGGATGCTTCCATTGCATGAATTGGACATTTTCTTTTCTTAACACCATATTCATCAGTAGTTACTTGTTTCTCCAAAAAATCTGAATCAGCACATGCATTTCCAGTAGCTCATGACAAAATTCAGCCATTTTGTCCTATGCCTGTATAAAGTCCCGTGGAACCCAATGTGGGCACAACTTTTTCATACTCAAATCGTCATGAATAATGGTGTGCAAGATTGCGGGACTGAGGTTTGACTGATATTCAAGTTCATCATTCATCAATTCAGACACAAACTCAATGTTCCTGGGAGACCGCAATGTTGATGACGACCAGTGCTTACATTCTTGTGTGCAGATCCCCACCAGTGGGAACACACCAGTTGTAAACGATCTTCCGTGCAGGAGCTCCTTGATTACATTCCGCAGTTAAACTATTATGAATTTCTGCAGTTTTGATTCTTCCGTTCCCAAAAACCGTGCAGTTCATTTTTGTCCATGATAGTCGCCTACCATCTTGTCCTTGTGTCTCTGTACTTGACAACAAATTCAGTACTATTTACTTAAACCGCCATCTAGTGTCTGCATGGTGTACAAATATCAGTTCATTGCCCTCTAATTGGACATGCCCACAGTTTGTTTGACTTTCGTAAAGCAGCGGTATTGTAAATAATTTCCAAACACCCGCGTACAATTTGTAATTTGAACTAGAACAATTTTCAGGCACAAAATCACAATCACAAGCCTAGCAGAAGTACACATTTTATAGATTTATAACCACATTGGTTACTAATTGTGCTGATTCCTTTTACCGAGCCTATAAGATGTGTTACTGAATGCTTGGGATAAGTGTAAATACATAAAAAATAGACAAAACCAATATTGCTGCTGTTATTAAGCGCCTCTCAGATGCATAGCAACTGCCGATAAATATTAAAAAGATACATGTTTTATATATTATTCTGGATACTATTCTTTGATTTGAAAATTGTGCATATGAATGTGAAAGCAGTGGTCATTGTAAATGCTGTTCGAAGACACTAATTACAGTTCACTTTGTTTCAAATTCTATGCCCTTCTATCAAATAGGAGTTTAATGTACAATATATAAGCAAAAATTGCAAATTACGAAGTGGCGGTATTGCCATAAAATCACACATTGGGTATTTAGAGAGATTCATCTAGGATTCGAGGCTACCTCCAAAGTATTACCTGTATGTCAGTTTCCGGGAATATAGGTCATGCTTCATTATGATAGTTCTTAGGATAGTGTGAAAGAATTCTATACTGCAGATAACAAGATGCCTGAACTAAAAATTATGGACTAAACGATTTGTCTCTTAGAATATCATATCTTCGCACAGAATTACCTTAGATTATCGTTCAGGACATGGAATTAGAGGCAGTGAATAAAGTATCCAAAAAGGGTTTGAAGATCGATAATAGCGCACCGGCATTGTGTATGGCAAACGCATGATTGGAATTCATGCATTAATCTTGATATTTTCCTATTTGATAAATCCTTACCGTATATATTCACTCATGACTTTGTGGGAAAGAATAATTTTAATACAACAGACAAGCTTACCAACAATAATCATTAAACCATACAATTGGTAATTACAAGGTTGAGATATCGATTTCCGACAAGGGCATCAGTGGTTGTCAGCTTCTTTGTGTTGTGCAGTGTGATAGTCACATGTGAGGCTGATGAAAAGCTGGTGGTCTATTGCCTGTTCATTGTACGGCTACTCAAAACAAGTTGTTTACGGCTACTAACTGCGCTTCGATGTTAGGTAACGTTCTGTCTGTACGACCATGTACCAGTCAGTTGCCTAACGCAGTGGTTTCCAAATTTTTTTGACTGACGATACACTTTACTGAATGTCTACGATTTCGCGACACACTTAATAATAATAATAATAATAATAATAATAATAATAATAATAATAATAATAATAATACTCTATGTAGTGTGGGACCTCCGTGTTGTAGTTAGGCCGATGTTGACACACAACCGAAAATTCTGAGAAAACACGCGTGATATCACAACAAAATAAATCTATATGTCAAAAATTCCAGCTTATATATTTTTCCGATAAAATTATTATTGCTTTTGAAAACTCGTCTACTTAAATTAAATTGAAGTCTGCGCTTGGTGGGTAGCACAAATTTCTCTGTATGTGGCCTTATGCTTGACAGGATAACACGAAAATAATGTTGAAGATGCAGCAATCTGTTCCTTTGTTTAAATGCCACTATTTTGATGGCAAAAAATGCTGATTCGTACCAATATGACTTTGAAAACAGCAGCAAAGTGTTTATAACACGTTTTAATTGTGGCATACTAACATCGCGTATAAATAAAGTGAAAAATACTGCACTGAATTACCTAGAAGTTTTCTTTTTATAGTTGAATCGCTTGACAAATCTATCAAATAATTTTTCTCGCTAACTGGCTGATGGCATTTTGAATTTTTATCTCACCAGAAGTACCCAAAGGAGAAAATACCCATTCTAACTCTGAAATGGACAAATTATGGAAGCACTTTGTTACTGAAGTTTGTAACGCTTTTAGGTGTTCTTCCATTAACGTTTTCAGGCATTCTTTCTCATTTTCAGCAAGTCGAATTTCAAAGCTCTCAACTAAAAGAAACGGCAATAATTAACCTGCTATAACCGAATGCTCCCAAAACTTTTTTTTTTTTTTTTTTTTTTTGTAAAATCCCTGAATTTTCTTTCTGGTTGAAATAATAGTTTCCGTTTTATGCTGCATGCTTTAAATTCAGTATGTTCAGTATCTCGAAAATTTCGGCAAGATATGCTAGTTTGGAGCACCAAAAATTATCTTCCAAAAGTTTAGTAAACTCTACACCGGCTATAGACAAACAATTCCTCAGTTCCCAGTACGCAGTTTTCACGTAGTTTTATGTTTTACAAGCGTCAAAACACATGCAGTCAAAGTTACAGACGTGGTGAGACTCAATTCAATTCTCAGCTCTCAAACGCAGGTAACAAGTTCTACTTCTGACGCGACACGCAGTTCTTATACATCCGTTAGGCAGTTTTTAAGTTGATACTCAGCTGAGAAGTAGTTATCAATTACCAATTACGCAGTTCCGATACATCAGTTAATCAGTGTTCAATTTCAGTGCCGCACTCTGTCAGTTTCACACGGGGCAACCAAGTTTGTATCGGCGTAGCTAACTAAGTCTTTCGTTAGCAAAACACCAGAGGACGCGAAAGATTCTAGACGTAATAATATATATATATATACAATATCGCATGTCATGCTTATTTACACTAATGAAATCCTCTGCCAGTCATGTCGAGTACGAGTGAAAAAAATAGCAGAAACTACCCTAAGAAATTGTCATTGAACCGTGGGGAACACCGAAACGATCAATAATCAATCCTCAAAACCACTTCAAAATTGGCATTATAACGAGAGGTTACTCGACGCCGACCACAAATTGCTTCAAAGTTGGTGCCCAACCTGGGATACATAGCCGGAGCTTGCTAAACAGTTTCATAATATGGCGCTAACTGGGGCTGCAAACAAAGTCTCATAATTAGGGTCTAATTGTTGGTGTCGACAAAACCACTTCAAAATTTGGCGCCCAACGTACAACAACAACAACAACACCCGCAACCAACTATCTTATAATAGAGATCACTCATTAATGTAGGACGAGTTATAGTTTGGGGATCAGAAGAAGGCAAGCGAGAGGATTGGGAAGGTTAAATTTGTTAAATTAAAAAAGAAACCATGTTTTTAATAAACAGGGAAGCAATAGTTTTGCCCAATTTAGTTTGATTTAACGTCTTTCGTTAACAGAGAATAATGAAGAAGGCAATGAATATTATTCCTTAAAGAATAGTTTAATTATTTGAATTGACTGTAAATATTACCCGTTTTGTTAGATACTCATCCATGGTTAGAAGTCCGGGCGTTGAGTCTGATCGCTAACATGTGGCGACTAGAATATTCCACATACACTCTTCGTGTGCAGATTAACAGCTGAAGCCCCTCTTGCACTTCAGCCCTCATTCGCCTTCTTCTGGTCTCCAGATTTTACTTGTGGGATCTTAGAAGTACACATTTTATACGGACAACGATCACGGAAATGAGTGGTCTCACCACAGTATTGCACATGAGTGGTTACCCAGTGTAACTCATGTAAGTCTCGTGCAATCATCAAATTAGAGAAAATAGGTTTGTTCAAATCAGTGTGAACAGATCGAATACCATTTTGCAACCGATAATTATAGCCGAGAGACCAATTTTCAATTTAAATTTTAATTACACAGCCCTATACCTGTAAACCTTGGAGTATTTTGTCATTTGGTTATTCAGAAGGTAAATTAAAGACAGGGGCATGGGTGTATTAAGCACTGACTTCCCTAATTGTCATGGAAGTCACAGAGCATCTTCAACTACAAAGGCCATAGTGATCTGATGCGTATTTAAGAACTGTTCGCAAACCGCTATACTGTGTAATAACTTGATAAATGCTGATTTTGCTTACCAACTATTGAAGTGTGTCCAATTGATCCTCGGCTATGAAACCAGAGATGAATATCTAATTGTGTAGGCCAGGGCTTACTTCTGTCGAAAGTAGATTTCAGAGTGTTTTATCTTATGATCTTATTCATGACCACAATTGTACTAAAATAACTTCACCAAAAGGAAATTAAGGAAAAATGACAAGGAAAGAAAAAACTGACTCAAAATGTGTAACACAAACAAAGCTCAGTCAACTTCAATATATGCCTTTAAAATAGACTGAACAAACTGATACGGCTCTGCAACAAAATAAAAGCTTTAGGAACATAAAACTTCTTCTTGCGTTCTCCTTTTTGTTAATATCTGCTTTAGTTAAATTAAATAATACATTATAATATCTGGCAGATAAAACTAGGATTGCGGTTTTTGCTCTTAAAAATACTGAATTGAGCTTTCTTAGGCTAGAATTTATCACAAGAACTTCCCAGAGTAACACATGAACAGAGCTGGTCATTCCAAAGTAGCATCCTTTGAGAAATAATTACCATTTAATACCAAGCTCTTTATACTATAGTTAATAACATTTTTACTGAAGATTTATATGAAATGGAATTTCTATCATGTTAGTCTTTGGAATTTTCAATCCTGGTAACCATTCATTCTCGGTCTCTTCCACTTCCTCTTTTGATTCTGTTTTTTCTCATTCTGTTTCCCTATTCTCTTTCTGTTTTCAATATTATTGACACAAGTTGGGTGCTGATGACATTTGACATTTATTTTTAGTGCAGTAGAGCCTAAAGTAGTTTAGCATTTTAAAACGACATTAATAACATTCCATGCTTATTCGGTTAAAATTGTTTGGAAAGATCATGCAGCACAGTACTTTAGTCAAAATCTAGCGCCTCATTGTTTAGATTTGGATAAAATTCATTCATGCGAAACAGAACATTTTAATTTAAGGAGCGGCCGGTTGCATCTGAGACAAAAAATATGATTTATCATGTGGTTTATTGCAGAATATCATGCTTATTGAACTCATTTACAAAAACACATAATGTATATTTGTACACTTTGAACAATAAGAGTACATAGATGAAACATTATTAATTATTACCAGTATGATCCTAACAAATTCTCTTCCATAATGGAGCTCTTTACAGGGAGAAGTTTCGCCTTCAACTTTGTATTTTAGTTGAAAGTTAAATGAAACCCAGCTTTATAGCAGGCTCTATAAATGTGACTGTATATCTTTCATCAAAGATTGCCGGAAGTGGGAACAAAAGGGTTTATGACGTGCAATACTATAGCCACTACCTCTAATTTCCTGACAAAATGTGATCAGCACAATCTGAATAGGGAACTGTTAATACTTTAAAGTTAATACGTTTAACAACATGGTTAAACATTTAGAAAAGTCAAAATAAGAGTAATAACATTTTCACCATATTTTGAAAAAATATTTATGACTTTCTTGATGAGTGAAATTGTTATAAAAGTTAATGATATATCTCGGCACTTTTTATTGATAATGACTTCACAGAACAACGGGCTTAGAAATCTCTTTGTCAAATTCCAAGCTTTCGGCCATTTTTACTCTGTGACCTACTTAAACGAGTGGAATCCTCTGAAGTTATTATCAATACAGAGGATGCCTAAAAATGTACACACACTTCAAGCAAAGAAAAAACTGTATGAACATAACAAAACTGAATTCACACAAACAGAAAATGATGAGCACTTATCATGTTAGACTTTTACAGTGAACAACGGTTACAACAGTTGCTCAAAATGCCCAATATCAGAGTCGATACACTTCTGAGTACGTTGAACTGCTGATTGAGAAACGTTTGCGAAAATTTTTTCAGCGATTGCAGCACATGCCGTTTCAATTTCTTCCCGAAGTGATGCCAGTATAGCTGCTTTCTACGGTATACAATATCCTTAAAAATTCCCCATAGGTAGAAGTCTAGTGGAGTTAGATCCGAAGAACGTGGTGCAAACTCAATCGGACTTCTTCGTCCTATCCAGTGCCTTGGAAGATTGTCATCGAGGTACGCACATACATCTCGGTGGTAATGTGGTGGTGCACCATCCTGTTGGAAATAAAATTCCTCATTTCCATACAGTGTTTGAATGGCGGGGTTAAACGGATGTGCATATCATGTTCAGGTACACTGGGCCAGTTACTGTTCCTTCAAAAAAGAATGGTCTAATTAGACTCCTAAATGAAACCCACACCAAACATTATTTCCAGGTAAATTAACAGCCTTTTCCAAAATAACATGTGGATTGTATTCACATCAGTAGTTACAGTTATGCCTGTTAACATTTTCGTTCAACTTAAATAGTGCCTTATCGGATCAAACAACTTGCCCTACGAAGGCCTCATCCTCTTGTACCATGTTCCGAATGCAGTACTCTCAGTACTGCATTCTCCGATCAGGGTCATCTTCATTAAATGCATGCAAAAGTCTTGGGATGAAAACTTTCAACTTTGCTGTTTTAATAATACGATATACGCTGATTCTGCTAATCCCAGTCTCAAGCGCACATTGCTTTGTAGATTTCTGCGGTGAGTGCTCAAAACATTCCAAAACCATAGACGAGGATGCGGGGCTTGCTGCTGTGTGAGGTCTCCCAGATCTGCCGTTGTAAACATTGCATACGGTACCATGATTCTGAAATTTGTTTCCAATGCGTGCAATTGTTACTCGCGTTGGGGGTTCCGTTCTGTATACACGTCTCCATTGCCTTTGAACTTCAACAACATTCTCGATTTTCCAATACTATTTCAAAAATGCTTTCCGCTGTTCAAGCGATAACCTTGACTCCATTTTGTTGTAGCAACGCTAGCATAACGTAATGTGAGTCAAATTTGTTTATAAAACATCATATGGTAAACTTGGCTTCATTTGTTCATTGTTGATTTACCTGTCACGTAGCAACGCTATCATAATGCATGTGAGTCACATCTGTTTACAGAACATCATTCTACATTATTGTTGTTTTCGGTCCAGCTTTGAAATATATTAAAGAGATATTTTCTGTGAAAGTGTGTATACCTTTTTGACACCCTCTATTTGTTCGATTTGATTTATTTACGGACGCTCTTTTACATCTCAGGTCATCAGCGTCCCATTATGTTCAGAGCGTGAAACGGCGGAAAAATTTTGCTCAGAGGCCTTTTCTTTCAGGCTTGAGGTTCTTTTTTGTGCCGTAAATGTACGACACGGAACCCACGGCTTTATTTCCCTCCCGAAGGAAACCATACTAAAGATTTTTACGCCAGAAACAATCCATCGATCCTGGCCGGGTTTGAACCCGCGATCTTGGGTTTAGAAGGCAAGTATGGCTACCACTACACCACCAGGACCAACGGCACTCTCTCTGTATATATATATATATATATATATATATATATATATATGTGTGTGTGTGTGTGTGTGTGTGTGTGTGTGTTATATACGTAATATATGTATTAATATTTTAGTAAATTTTTTATTAGTAGTTAACACCAGTTTTCATTACTGAGGTATCACTGGGGTTGAGCACTGATAATACATTAGATTAAAAAATAAATTGGGAAAGGAATTTTATTTTTATAAATTTTAGGGGACCTTACCGGCATTTTCCACTTATGAGGCTGAAACATGTCTTTGAAAATACCTCATTTAGGAAGAACGATCCTGGAATCGAATCTCAGACCTTCGGTTCACTAGTCCATGCCTTATGACTTCGGCCACCCTAATTAATTTTGTTAACTGGATAAATTAAATCAATATAGGAAACTAGGTAATATCAGTCACTGAGTTATTATAAATCAATTCATTTTACCTGTCATTTTGATGTTAAGAAGCCTAATAAGAACGGAAGTAGGTTTTTATAGATAATTTATAACGCTATATGCAATTCATATGACTGAATGTAATGATGCCTAGTCTTGCTGTAAAGTACGATTTGATTTATTATCCTTATACAAGTTAATTATATATATTTCCTTCTGCACCCATGGCATGGTTTAGTTAAATATGTTCATGGTTAGCCTTAATATACATTAAAGGTTTTTATAATGTCAACTAATCAACTAATGTAAGCGGATAATTATGATATTTTTCATGTCTGCTGGTGGTTAAGTTGGTTAGAGCGTAGTTCCACCAAAGGGAAGGCAGTGGGTTCGATTCCCCCAAAGACAATGCTTTTTTAATCTTTATAATTTGTCTACAATTTTCTTACTATAATAAATGTTACTTTTGATGGAGGACAACCCATAGGCTGCAATTTTATTTTTATTTCATATACGTTGCAAATTTATATTGGGTTTGCTTAACTTAGCTTAAGAAAACAAATGAATTTAGGTTTAAAAATTGGAAAGTTATACTATTAACGCATAGATTACAAATTTTGATTTGTTTATGATATGTTAGGTTAGCTTAAGTTAAAAAAAATAGCTTAGGTTAACAAAATTGCAAAAGCTATACTGTTGAACACATAGGTTGCAGATTGCTTTGGTTTGGTTAGGTTAGCTTAAGTGAAAAAAACGTACTATTCCATAATCTATACTGTTAAAAGTGTATTCCTTTTCCCTTGTCAGTTATTTCCATTACGTTTTACATTACTGCATTACAGTTTTCTATTTATTTCCGCACCGCCACGGGTGGCCGAGGTCGTTAAGTCACGGACTCGTGAGCGGGAGGTCTGGGGTTTGAATACCGCCAGGACCGTCCTCCGTGACTGAGGTTTTTTTCCAGGTTTTCCTCCGTCCTCATAAATGGCAAAACTTAGGCCTGGAACGATTCCTTCCTTAAAAATGTCCTTTCCCAATATTTCATTTCATGTATCATCAGTGTCCATCGCCTGTGGTGCCTCTGTAGCAAAAAGGGCGTTAAACACCGTTCATTCATTTTATTTGTTTTCGCTGTATATTAAATGTGAGCATACTTCGTACAAAGTTACTTTTAGTGTAAGATTGCTTTTTTCTGTGCGTTACGATTGTATTTGTTGAGCTCCTAAGTCAATTTACCCGCATTGCTGCGGCCATTCCTTCGAATTGGGCTCGGTTCTCTTCGCTGGCCTCTGAAAAGGAGGCGTGACTAGTGCAAGGAGCCCTGCTAAATGTAAGGGTAAGTCTCTTTATTGATTATATACATTCATTTTCCTCAGCAGTCGATAGGCAACCGTATTGGAAGTACCACAGTGTCAGCTTATTTAAGGTGTATTTATGTAAAAGCTGCTGTATACTTCACCATTTAGGATTATTCATTTTCATCATAACAACTTACTTTGCAGAGTTAAAACACATTTCCCATCACCATTTTGTATAATTTTATTATCCATATATATATATTGTTTATAAAGAAGATTAACAAATATTTATACAGTTTAGCGTTTTGCTTACAGGTAACTACGGTATTTTATCAACACACATTATCATTTAAATGTTAATTATTTTAAACATCACAAGTGAGAACAATTTTTACATTTGTCTGTTCCATCGCAGTATTGTTAACATATTTAGTTCACCATAATCACCGTACATTTTTATCATCCTGTCTACCTCTACCCATAATCTCCACACTTAGATTTCTCATTAAGAATTCCACACATCGTCCACCATTTAGGGTAATTTATGTGTACATTCGAACAATAAAATAATGGCCACTACTCAACCATCTTTGCCTGCCTGGTTAGTAGTGACAAAAGGCTTATTATCCTTGAAAGGTTACTTGATCTTGAATGTATGCTTGCCCCTGAAAGTATGCTAGTCCGTGAAAGCTTGCTTATTCTGAAATCATTCTTGCTCTGAAGGTATGCTTACTCCCTGAGGGTATAATTGTCCTTTAAATTATACTTGCCCCTAAATATATTGTTTCCCCCTGATAGTATACGTACCCCTGAAAGTGTGCTTGCCCCTGAATATATACTTGCCCACTTAATGTACGCATAAATGAAAATAATTTGTAACAATTTATGTAATTATATATATATATATATATATATATATATATATATATATTCGTTTCAATAAGAACGTCCCGGCTTTGCCGATCTTTGTCGTGGGATTACCTACCACACACTGTATACTTAGCATTTGTTTAAGGAACATGTTCGTTTTTTTAAAACAAAGAGCTATGCTGGTATGTTGATATACGAAGGAGCATATCAAGAAAATGATAGAATGTCAGTGGCAACTTAAAGATACGCCCAATCACGAGGCATTGCTATACAAATTATTTAGCACACATAATGAATTATATTTTGTGTTTTCAAATGATTGTTCATCCGCAAGAACAGTCAGCGACAGGGGAGAAGCTCACGCTGCTAACCGGTTCTTCTGACCTTCAGCGTTCCCTTCGAAGCAGTTGAGCGTTGTCATTGTGCCGTTCGGACATTCTTAAGGTGATAAATCGTGAAATGAACGTTTTCCATTAAATTGCATGTTTAACTCTGTTATAAATGAAAAAAATCAAAACACAAAATTTTCATGTATCATTCGAATGTAGAATTAAAATTCTGACACAAAAGTGAGATCGCGATTTGCAAGAAATTTACCCCGTGTTCCTGCAACTTACTAATGTACTGTTTTTCATATTGTGAATTTATTTAGAAAAAAACGAGGTGTCTTCTCCATTAGAAGCTGAAAGTAAAACGTCCTGTGCTTACTGAGGAGAAACTTGACTTAATTGGAATAAGGTTGGAACCAAGTCCAAAGAAATATCTGCGAAATATTGCACAACGATAAAGGAGTTTACCAAACTTCGACTTGGAATGCAGAAAACTTTTAAAATTAAAATCATATAACATAGCGTTTGTTCAGTAATTACTGCTGCGTAGTAATGCAAGTACACTAAATATCTGCAACGGGATTTTGGATAATTCTTAGAGTGACTCTATTGACGTAATTAATTATTTTTTCAACTTTCCATTTAAATAACGACACACTGGAGTGGAGAAAAACCCGATATTGCAAATGTCATTGCATGGCCGAAATATTGGTGTGTGGTGCACAGTGAAAGCTTAATCAATTATAGGGCCTATGATTCATGAAAATTCCATTTTTAACTACTGTTTTTAATTCTGAGGCACCAAAGGGGGTGGACACTGGTGATACACGAAATGAAGTGATAAATTAGGAAAGAGTTATCTTTTTAAGGAAGGAAGCGTTCCAGAACTAAGTTTAGAGTATTTCCCCGGCATTTGTCATTTATGAGTAGAGAGGAAAAACTTTAAAAAAACCGCATTCAGGGACCACGGTCCTGGCGGGAATCGAATCCCAAACCTACCTACCGCACGAGTCCGTGGCTTAAAGACTCCGGCCACACGTAGCGGAATGAAAACACTTCGTGGTGTGCAGAGACAAAGATAACACAATTGCATCATTCTTCGAAGAATTATCGAACATCAAATGTAAATATCCATTTTTTCAACAAAACTGTGCTACAGTGCATAAAGTTGATCTCTCGTTAGCTTTAATTGAGAAAAAAAAATGAGGATATGATCATTAGTAAGGGGTGATGACTAACGTAATCCAAAACAGTGCCATATGCGGCTACTGTTTATTGGGGAACCTGAACAATAATGTGCATCAGAATAAGCCGCGTACGATATAAAAGGGCAATGTAAGCAGAGAAATTGCAGCATGTGTATATAAACTTCTTAAAACAATTGAAAAATGTGTGTTAGGACAAGGGAACCATTTCTACATCTTCTATGACAAAGGAAGGTTGTTTTGCAATTGTAATTTGCATGAGATCTATACGCTTGAATTCGTAGATTGCATTTTATCCAACTCAGCCGCTAGAACAGCGTGGTTTCAGCCGCCATGTGAACTCTCACGGATGAACGTCCAGTTGAAAGCGCTGTAGTAGTCATAATGAAAAAAACTTATTTTTAGGGAAATGACCTGCTGATGAAAGATGGGGTCAAATTATGTGCTTTGTATTCAGCCACTAGCCGCTTCCTCGCATGAGCTTGCACTAATTTTATATTATTATTATTATTATTATTATTATTATTATTGAAATAATAATAATAATAATAATAATAATAATAGTAATAGTAAAACATAAATTTCGTTTTATAGTGAGTGAGGTGAAGTCTTCCATTCTGAAGACGTATGCGCCAAATCAGGGAGAACAAGTTAATAGAAAACGTAAACGTAATCTTGGAAAATGTAAATAGCTTTTGGCTGTAAATGTAGTTAAATGTGATAATAATAAATATTTTAGTAATCATAACATTTTATTATACATTGAATTAAAATTCCACACAGCTTAAAAAGTCATGTTCTAAAAGTGTTCCGAGGCGATTTTAGTGAGCATCAGTGTATATTTCCCTGATTCTTTATTAGAAGCCTTTATGTTTTATAGTATATTACTCAATAATGCTACGGAAATACAAGGACTAAAAAATCTCCTAATAATCCGATTAGGAGATTTGTATTTTTCTCTAATGAACACAAGATTAGTATTAATTCCTAAATGTATTCCTGTTATTCTCTTTGTTCTGGTGTTTGCAGCTGGCATTCTCTCTGCAGAACGGCTTCTGTTTCATTGCTGTGAATAATAATAATAACAACCCATGTTTGGGCAGCGCAGCTATTTCCAGTTTGCTGCGGGTCACTTCCAACACAGCAGCACGAACAAAAGAATATTCTGAAAGTTCTATTCTATTTTTATTATGAAACTGAAGTCGGTAAAGTAGGATGCTGACCCCGTTTTGAAAGTCACCGCACACGCCCTTTAATTTATGTTGCAAAAACTGCGCACAGACATAATATTTTGCCCTGGGGATCACAAAGTTTATGTCGACTATGATCATTGTGTGGATCAAAAGTGAAGTTTTATGTTCGCTAATATGCATACAACGCGTTTCTTGATAGCCATCGCCTTGCGCGAAGAAAAAATAATAATAATTACTTGCAATGTAAACGGAGTTCAGAAACAGCTCTATTTCCTCTCGGTTTACTCGGCCATTGCATTGATTATTTGGGGAAAGATGCGGCTCCAGACACCATTTAAGTTGCTCTTCTAAAATTTCTTAAGTACAGATTTGTTCACGTAGCTAGACACTAAGCGTGCTGAAAATTACATAGCGTTCTGCTTCTTTCAACCCTTTATCAAACAAAGGTCCGGAAAGTACAGCTGTGGATTTTATCGCCTCACGCGTGCTCAGCGAATGTTTGCGGCAACCAATTACTTTTCTACTGAGTAGTGATTAGCATTTAGCAACAATCGTTGAATAGCACGCTCTGTTTTCTTAGTACTTCCCTTTTCGTACAGGAAAACAAAAATTATTATCCTATACTGGAACAGTGCTCATTTTAAGGCTAGTTTTGCAAACTCTTTAAGAGCTTAACTTTCAAATATATTTTCTGTAATATAAATTTTACTTTCACAGCTTTTCTACAATAATTCATCCAGTTTCTGTACTGATGTTTTTCTTAAGTTGATTTAAATTCTTTAGTGAATCCTATTAACAGTATATACATGTCATTTACCACCTCTACACTTTATATCATTTGTTTATATAAAACGCTCTTCTAATAAAATCTTCTGTGATTATTTTGTTTTAAAGACTACTCTTGGTTTTGCTTGTACTTGTTCTTACCACAGAACTCACGATTCCCTAGTATACCTAGGTATGAAATTGACTGCTTAGGGCTTTACATGACTGTATTATGGTTTGGTTTCTTTTGTTCCTTTAAGGAGATTGTCCCTTTACGTACTGTTCGCCCACAACCGCGAACCTTCCCCAAATAAATCTATAAACACTAACTACTTTCTTGATTCCAATTTGAAACCAAACAATTTATGATTTTGTGCTAATCATGCTGAATAATCTATTTTGACAATGTTAAATTACAGTATACTTGAGAAATAATTTCTTAAAACAACTTTGCAAGCTAGTACCTTTAGATGTATGCAGATGGTCGTTATAATATTTACATATAAGTTGAATTAACAGTTACACTTTAATAGAATATTACTTTCAAAATACATTTTTCTCTGTTTAGCCTATTTTCTGCATTTTAGGACAAATTAGTTTATAAAGCGCCAAAAATGTACTATTGAATGTATATATGTGTACATATACATATATATATATACATATACATGTGTCATTAAAGTACACATGCGTGTACTGCTTCAATATTACAATTTTCTTTATTGATCTGGGGTTGGAGGTATAAATCAAAGATAAATAAAGATGTAAGTTATGATGATACATTTTACGGAAATGACATTAAAATACACTGGCAAAAAATTAATTAAGAAAAGAGATAAGCTTCAAGTTGCATAACTCCCTGAGTAAAAAGCTGATGTGGATTACAGCAACTTTCAGGATTAAAAATTTCTTCTAGTCGCAAGTGTCATTAGCTGGCATTAAAAGAATAATTATCCTACTTTACCTAAGTGAAAAAGTAACGTATTTTTACTTGTTAACATTCAAAAATTTTACCTCTAAATAGTACCTTTCCGTTTTTTTTTTTTTTCTGTATAGTGTATAGCAAATGGTGAGTATAAAATGAATCCCACTGCCTAATTTCAGTGGGATTAGTGGCCTCAAAATTGTATCTATTCCTCCCCCTAAGGGCTACAAGAATTAAGACCATAATCCACACATTAATCCACGATATCCTGCGGAGTTTACATAGCAGTCCAAACAAACTGACAGGTAACATATATCCTTCCTATTTGGCGCTAAGCCCGGGGTGAGCCTGGGCCTGCAGCGGCGACCTCTGCATCCTCTACCTCCGTCTTACGACTTCATTGATAGAGTGCAGTAATGCAGATGTGATCAGCATGCCAGCGCCCCACCAATTTTCTATCATACGACTTTCGTAATCGGAACGCCAGCTCTCCATCAGGCAGCTTCCCAATTGTCCTCACGAGGCTGGATACACTTTGTTCCAGACCTCCCTAAATTTGAAAAATTCCTAAGCAAGTACCGGGAACCCAACGGGCCTCCCGGCCAGCAGTCAGCAACGTTAGCCACTAGACCAAGGAGGTGGTCTATATTCATGTATATATATTGCCATAGAAGAAATCTAGTAGTTGGAAATATAGCGACTACAAGTGTGACATTCTCTTAGTGTTTTATTCTTTTCTGCTGTTATAATTACTGTTAATTTATTACATTGTTAATAGTGTTACTTTATTTTTCTTTTTCTTTTATGTTATGTGTGTGTGTGTGTGTGTGTGTGTGTGTGTGTGTGTGTGAGTTTAAATTAAAGGAACTAATTATCATAGCATTTGATGATGCAGAACACAGTGTTCTGCAAAGGTATATATTTCAATGTCCAAAACGTTGAACTATTTACTATTTAGAGCTAAAGAATTA
Source organism: Metallyticus violacea (assembly GCA_030762175.1). NCBI lineage: Eukaryota > Metazoa > Arthropoda > Insecta > Mantodea > Metallyticidae > Metallyticus > Metallyticus violacea. The sequence continues at coordinate 224,186,244 of CM060846.1, read as the reverse complement.
TTATAATTATCATTTAACATTGCAAACACTGAGCATTAATGGTGATCATTTACTTTAAATGCATTTTATTACAAAGTATTTCCTCTGGCTACTAAATGCAAGGACTGTCTTTTTATTTTCTTCTTTTAATAGTTAATAGTCATAGTTAATGAATCAGTATACATTGCTTTCTAAAATGTTCCTCATCAATACCACTTCTTGCGCAATATTATTGTAGTGCCCGTATTGTTTTGGTGCTTGCTGGCTCTTTAGATAAATAAGCTTTGAGTTATATCTCATTCATTTTAAGTTTCTTTGCTTGAAAAGATTGGGAATGAATTAAGCTTTTTTATATGTATGTCAGTGTAATTCCTTACACTTCATATTTATCAAATATTGTTAAGTACAAGTGCTTCGAGCTAAATCTATTTATTTCTAATTTATTCTAATCTCATTCCTAAGATTCTGTAACGAATTGTACAATTTTTTCTGAATAAGTGTATTAGAAACGAAATATTACTATAAGCTTATATAATGATGACTTCCAAAACTCATTTGTGAATCTATTATAATAGTTTCTTTTTAATCCCATCTTTTCTCACTAAAATTAATACTAAACCCAATAAAATTTTAGTTATGTATTATATGTTAATTTTTCTAATTTATACATGTATGATATAACTTAAACGACAACAAATTATATAGAAGTAAATACTATGTTGGGAGTACTTTTAGTGCATTCAGGAAAAAAGTATTGAACCAGAAAAGTTACCTCTGACCTGGCAATAACTAAAAGTGATCAATCAGTCAGTACGCTGGAAAAGTATTGACACATCTATGACTGATATGAATTTGCAACACAACTTTTGGGCAGGTTGTTTTGCTTAGTTTACTGACCCATTAAAATGGGCAATGATTGGCAAAACTCTGCGACCGTACTTTGGAGATGTCCCACAAAGCTAGAGGCTTTGTTTGTTGTACATAAAGGAATGAAAGGGTAAAATTATACATAAAATAACGGCTTATAGCAAGATTTATTAGCATTTAAAAACAATACAGCATAACCCTCGAATAATAGCTAAGCAGTTTAAAATCACTGGCATTGGCATTCACACTTTCAAAACAGAGAGGAATTACTTGAATAATGACGATTTTTAATAGCGTTTAATGTCCGTTCTTAGTACAGAAGCACCGCAGGTGATGAAAATTGATAATACATGAGGTGAAATGATAAACGGGAAAGGTTTATTTTATAAGGGAGGTAGCGTCCCAGGCCCAAGTCTAGGGCACCTCCCCGGCATATGTCAGGAAGAATGGTTCTGGAGGGAATCTAACCCCAGACCTCCCACTGACCAGTTCGTGCCTTAACGAACTCGGCCACCCGTGACGGTTGTAATAACGTTTCAAACAATATTCTCTTAATAGGGAGCGGCCGCTACACAATTAATGCACCAAAGCAAAACCTTCCCCTACCTGAAAATTAAAAAATACGTTTGTCATATATATTAAGCATTAGTAGTACTCCCATTAATCAAAGCCTTGCTTCTGCTGAACGGAAGTGAGCAAAATCTCAATTTCGAAACACAATTTAGAATTGTGATTTGCCGGAAACAGGTACCCTCACATGGTTCCCCTGAGCACCAGGCCAAAACCGCTTCGGATACCAGTCTGTGGATGAATCTCTTGTGTCTGCACTGGTCGCTTTCAAGTCGCGTGGCTGTAATGACGCAACCCTCTAGGCGATGACAGAGGCACCGGCTGCGGGCATTCACAACGAACTTAATATGTTAATCTTATAACAAGAAACTAAACATTGATAACGGCATCAGCACGTGATAAAAATTTCTTCCTGAAGGTGCATAAAAGTACGAAAATTATATCATTCACAGAGCCAGCAACATTGTTCTGTAATATTATGGATATAATCAACAGAAATACAAAATAATACAATAGCAATACAATGCTGCCGTTTCCATCGTTTTGGTGGTATTAATAATTGTATAATTATTATTATCATTATTATTATCATCATCATCATTATTGTTATTCCAATAGAAGTAGAATCTGTCTAATGGCATAACCAAAGACAGAGAGAGTAAAAACGAAATTATATTAACACTAAAGCAACGAATAAAGAAAATAACCAAGCTTGAGACATTAAAATATTTCTTAACATAATAGGGAGGCATACTATATTTACCGCTGCTATATGATTTTAAATATTACATCCTGAAAATTTGGAAATCTCCTGGAATTTTATTATAAACATTTATTCCAAATACATATGCATCCTTATTAACAGATTTGTGTAAAACTGTATATTATGCATATTGTTTCATTAACTATTTTATGTGTATCACAGTTTTTATTCATTTGTTCTTTACATTTTTTGCTGTTAATAAAATTATCTTACAAATATAAGGAAGCTAACCTCAGACATATCTTTAACAATATTAATATTATATGTAGCTCCTTATTGCTACACCTAACCACGTTCTATATTACGCTTTGGCCATGGTAACTGATTTACCGGTTAATTTACATAATTAATTTCTTGTATATTATTGTTTGGTATTGTTCTTGTAAAATTTATTTTCGAAATATTTCCAACTTCGAATTTTATCTATATGGATACCAAATTATAAATTACTGACTTCCATAGTTGTAGCTACATTAATTTGAGTGAAAGGTTATATTAGAACTCTGTCATTTCAATTAAAACGAACTACATTTTATATGCATTACGTGTACTACCAAAGTTGAAAGAAATAAGAAAGAAACTGCTTGCAATTTTGTGCCATTTCCTGTATTGCTAACATATCATTTGAATACTTATTATCAAGTTGTATTGACAAACAGAAAACTGGCTAACTAAAAAATAAAAGATAGTGCTTCATTTAGTGGACAGTAGAAATACTTTGTATAAAAATAAAACTAAGATAAGTGATCAGCATTAATGCTCAGTGCCTGCAATGTTAAATGATATTTGCAATTCTTTAGCTGTAAATAGTAAACAGTTTAACGTTCAAGATATCAAAATACATATCTTTGCAGAACACAGAATACTATGATGGTAGATTTGCTTAATATAAACATATACTTGAGCATATATTAGCTGCTAGTTTGTTTGGGAGCCATATAAATTCCACATCATAACGCCGATTAATGTTTGGATTATCGTCGTAATTCTAATCAACTTTGGGGGGGATTAGATACCACTTTCGAGGCCATTAATCTCACTGAAGTTAGGCAGGTTCATTTTGTGTAGCACTAACTTCTAAATATATACAGAAAAATCAACGATAATATATTTTTCAGGAAATTTATTATTTAGAAATAAAACTTTTAAATGTTTACAAGTTACGTTATCTTTTCATTAAGGTAAAGATAATTATTCTTATAACGTTAGTTATTAGCAGTGGCGTCTAGGAGGAACTAGTCTACAGCCTAAGAAACCTGGACATTCCCAATACATAAATTTGTAGTCCTGAAAGCTACAAGGGCTGATTCCTGAATCGGCCAACATTTACCTTCTCATGACATACTTAATTTCAGGCTTCCAGCATACTATCTTTTCTTTTGCAGTATATTTTCTATCCAGATATATTTTTAGGCGTCATTCCCGTAAAATGGATCACAACATAATCTTTAGTGTCTTTTATTTAAAGGTCAATAAAGGGAATAGTAATATTTAGGCAACGCACTGATAAAATGGTTTGTTACTTTAAGTTAAATAAATATATATGTATAATTTCAAGAAGTAGGTGCTTGAAACGCTTTGGGCGCAAATCCCTGCATATTTGCAATAAAATTCAACAATAAATTTAATGATTTAATTGTGAAAAATCTAGTGTTGCTGCTGAACTGATGGACTATTTACATTATTTAGTAGAGTTCGTGTTTGTGCAAAGGTGTTTGAAACACCAGGAACACAGGGTACGAAGCATATAGCAGTTATATAATACCTAAAATTATACATATGATCTCAGTCGTTTGTCTTCATATTGTTTTTACAATGACGTCTATTCTACTGTTGCTTTCTTTTTCGGGTCTGATTGATGAGCTTGCTTCAACTCTTGGTTTTTTGTCACCTGTGTACTTGAATTTTGTATTGGCAGAATTGCCCATCCTACCAATATCATATTAAACCTACCACATTGTGAACCCACAAACTGATAAACTTGGTAGGCTATCGTCGCAAACATTGGTACGTTGATAGCTGTGTCAAAAATGTACCAGCCGAGAACTGTTTGTATCCTTCCGAATGGATCATTCTATGGTGTCAATATAATGAAATTCCTTACATCATATCATCATATATACATCATATATCATATATATACATCATATTTAACATAGCATATGAGACTTTATATTTAATTATACTAAAACACTAAGAAAATGTAAGCTGACATGTATTACTTAGGTACAGAGATCGTTGATAGTTAGGAAATGGATATTTTCTGAGTTTATAAAGTGCGTTTAAAATACATTTATTTTGGGAGGTTCAAAAAGAAAAAAAAAAAAGAATAAAGCATGGGTGCCCAAGCTAATTACTTCCCAGATATGAGTACTATTCATCATCATAGGAGATGCTCAATGGGAATGCGCATCCTTCTGCTTTACGTCTTAGGGCATCACGCACTTATTTTTAAACATTCCTGGTTATCCCTTTGCAGGCGTTGAAGAGCAGTTCCTGTAATGTTTGAATATCATTGGTGAGGACTGCAAACACCGCGGTCTACAAGTGTCCTCATAACAAAAAATCATTCTCAAGGACTTGGACCTCCTCCATATTCTCTTCTTCTTCCCATTTGGCGCTACAGCCCGGTGTGAGTCTGGGCCTGCTGGAGCGACCTCTGCATCCTCTACTCTTACGACTTCATTGATAGAGTGCAGTATTGCAGGAGGAAATGTGATCAGCTTGCCGGCACCCCGCCGGTCACTTATCACGCGGCTTTCATGATCGCCTCCCCGATACCCATCAGCTATTAAATGTCTGCATTAACTATTTCGGAACATGGCGCTGTAATATCGGTGTCCTAGCATGCATAGATCACATCTGTAGCCTTACCAGCTATTCTATTGCTATGAAATTTCGATACCTAATACCAGTTCAGCTGTTTGACAGAATGTATGGTCCTATTAGTCTAGCGCCAAAAATCTACTCGACGTTAATTGAAAATCGGTGCTGATGTCTTGCTTTTTCAACTACATGGGAATTTTCATCAGCCGTTATATATATAGTATGGAAATTATAGTTGAACCACGCCACCCACATCCGTAAAGAGAGCCTTCATTTGAAATTTAGATTTTCAGTACACATCTGCAGTAACCACTGGCGGAACTGCAATCTGGAGTCTGACGTTCTAGCTTTCCTGAAAATAGTACGGTACAACTACTGTTCATAAGGGAAAGCCCAGACAAGAGGATGATAAATACCTTCAGCTGCTACTATTCGTTCCAGGATCTTTTTCCACCGTTTGTAATACGCGTTTCTCCATATCAGGAATCTCAATTGAGCGGGGTCCGGCGCGAACTGACGTTTGTGGTGCTGCAAACCCAACTTTCGCAAGTCACTGGAAAAGTTTGCTGAAAAGTTATGTGTCGGTAGTCTGCGCGCAGAATATTTTTCTGCACAGTGGGCAGCGGATTGCAGGTTGCTTCCTTTTGCTAGACCGTGTGGAATAGTGGGCTTCCATTACATATACTGTAAATTCAAAGAAAAAAAAAAAAAACAAATACAAAGCACATTAAAACTCTGTAAGGTAAGAAAGTACTAATTGTACTAACTCATAATTAAGAATTCTGTATTACAGAACAGAAGTTTATCGTTATCTACTTAATCAGCTTCAGCCAATGACAAATGTGTGCTGTTCCCTAGCAGAGACAGATGACTGCACATATTCTCACTTTCTTGTTCCCTACTTACAGATATAGCATACCAAATAATAAATCACCAAGGGACTCAGATTAGAAGATTCGCTGTTGTTACAATGCCAATTTCAAAGTTATTTTTTCATACAAAATATCTACTAATTTTAAAACCCATTTTAATTAGATATTTTTTACTAGTTTTGATTAACTCTCTCTGCCATCTCTCAAAATGCTTACTTTTTTAAAATTGTCTATATTATTGTATTACAAATCCTTTTACTGAGCATAACATAACTATACTTGCCTTGTACACCCAAGATCTTGGGTTCAATCCAGGCTAGGATCGGCGTAAAAATCCTAAGTATGACTTTCATCGGAAGGAAAGTAAAGCTGTGGGTCCCTTGTCGGATATTTACGGCACGTAATCTAATCTAAATCCTGAAAGATAACGTCTTTGGGCAAAATTTATCGTTGCACGCCCTAAATTTAATGGGACGCTGATGACTTAGAACGTTAAAGAGCGTGTGCCATTTCATAAAAACCGAGCATAACCATACTGCCTATTTCCCGATATGAGTTATTCAAAATTATTTTAAGTGTTGCATGTACTTTCTTGAATTTATTTTTGGTACCGGTTCATATAATAGCAGAAAGAGGGTATATTCAACATATTTATATGCAGGAAAAAGAGGCACTAGAATTTGCTTCTTAACATATCACATTTTAAGAGTGGAATACAGAATTTGTAGCTCCATGTTAACATGTGGAATCCTATATCTAACAGAATTTCTCCTTTTTGAATATCCTAAACGGTGCCCCAATTTAGAGCTCAGTTTTGTTCCTACCAAACAGAGAAAATGTTCGGATGAGAATGGTGTTTACTGTTGAGTTATATTTTAAGATAAGCACAATTTGTTTTTCTCAGTGTCGCCTATAGCACCGTTGTCTAGGTATAATTGCTTTTTTTCAGGGTAAGTAATACTCTATGGGAATCGTACTAAATTATTTTATATATTGATCCACAGTAACTTTTATGTACTTTCTTAGTATTTTCGGAAATTTCAATGTTTGTGAGGGAAGTTATAGGTTTATCCGAAACGTCTAGTCATCGTGTGGCTAATAACGCCATGAAGCTAAATGAATCACTCGGGGTCGTCATAATTAACTTGGGCTATTTCGTAATTGTTGTTATTTTGTGCTTGACTATACTACCGATTGTTGAGAAAAGTTATATTTTATTATTATAGGCGCCAAGAGTCTATGAAAAGAAGAATTTACACAGATCATGTCCCAGAGAGTTACTTACGACTGTAGTCAAATTTGTCACAGAACGTATGTCGGTAATGCCGCAGCAAGAGAATGAAATATCCCTTGCAGATTTCAAGAGATCATTTATAAAAACTACTATCAGATCTAAATTAGGTAGAAAGTCGTTCTAATTACTAAACTACAGGGAGAAGTCAGTTGTCAAGGCCGTATAAGTGCATTTGGAGGTAGCAGTTTGTATTAGTTTGAGGGAGGCTTTGTCAGCGAGTGGTTATGTTATATTTGGTACTTTCACTGTGTGTAAATTGTGTGCTAATTGTCTTTGTTAGTTTTGAAAAATAGGTTTTTAAAACGATAGTATATTTGAACACGGCTTCTTGCGGAGAAATGGTAAAGAGAGTGTTGTGGAAAATGTGTTCCAGGTAATGAATGAATGGTGTTTAACGCCCGTTTTTTGCTACAGAGGCACCACAGGCGATTGTGTGTTCCAGGTAGATAAACTGTTCCCCAAATAGTAAAAATGTTGTGAGATACAGGATCAGACAACGATAAGAAACGTGTTCCAAAGAGCAGTGTTCATGCGGAAGAAAAGTTAAATGAGATACAGAAATATTCTCTTCAGATGCTGGCAATTTGTTGCTGACGAGGGCATCTTTGTAACATTTCTTACAACACAGGATAGTGTTTTTTATCAGTTTTAAATAATTTATTATTTTATGCTTTAAATAAAAATATAAACACTAAAATAAAAACACTAACTTCAGGACCCTATTTCTCATTTTATGATTGCGGTGAGTACACTTCCCCAATAAACAGCCGAGCTCAGGGGGTTCTTATTATAAACAACCTCGCTGTAGAAGGACAGTTATGCGAGAGGGACTAAGCTGTCCAATGCTGGTTATCTGCTGCCATCTACACTCTTAACAATTGCTGTTTATACATTTTGTGAAGAGAATACATTTAAACGTAGTTTCAACAAAGAAAAAATCTTGCTGGTCTTGATTGGATGCAGAGCCTTACCAGGATTGCAAATCCGTCACAGGATGGGTCTTCCAGGTAACCACGGTTTTTAGCAGCCTTCGAAGAATCGCCACGCGTGGCAGAGATCATTAAGGCTCGGACTCGTGAGCGGGAAATCTGAGGTTCGAATCCTGCCAGGACCGTTCTCCCTGACTGAGGTTTTTCCAGGTTTTCCACAGTCCTCATAAATGGCAAGTGCCGGGGCGGTACCGTAGAACTTGAGCCTGGAACGTTTCCTTCTTTAAAAATCCTTTCCCAATATTTCATCTCATGTATCATCAGTGCCCACCACCTGTGGTGCCTCTGTAGCAAAAACGGGCGTTAAACACTATTAAAAAAAAAAAGCCTTCGAAGTAGTCCCCAAGTACATCGATGGTTCATCGCCAGCGATGAGGAAGGCGCTGAATACCACCAGCTACATGTGAGTTGCTAACGTGAGCCACCTTGGGTCGAAATGCTTGCAAATGGTCCCGTATGTTAGCAAAAACCACTCAATGCGTGCTTTGCTTTGAGGATGATATTATAATTACAGGGATGAGATCGGGTGAATATGGCGGTTGTGGAAAAACTTCCCATCCCCACCGCTGTGAAAGACACTTGATGCTCTCGGCTATGTAAGCTGTCGCGATATCGTGGAGAGTAATGACGTTCAAAAGTTCTGGCCGTTTGGTGCGTATGGCACGGCGCAATTGCGACACTAAGAAAGACCTGGGCATTTAGTGGTTCCCTCAAGTACTGAATGAAACACAAGCACCTTTGACTATCATAAAATGACCACGGCTTTTCTTGATGAAGAACTTTGGTGAAACTTATGTTTTCAAGGTGACCCAGGGTGACGCCATTCACTGGACTATCACTTCAGTTCCGGTTCATACACCCTTACCCATGTTTCATAAATTACAATGATGCGATTCAACATGGCATCCACTTCTTACTGAAATTTCGCCAGATTAATGCTACATGCTTCATAGCGAATCCGCTTCTATATATAAGTTAATGAATGTGGTGCCCACTTTGCACACAATTTCTAAATGTTCAGATGTTCCCGTAAAATGCGGTGCACTGTTTTTGTCGGAATTCCTGTTTGCTCTTCTAATTGCACAAGTGTCCAGCGCCTATCATCGCGTAAACAATGTTCTACAACTGCCACCCTTTCGCTCTTGTCCGCGGACACGGGACTTCTACTGCGCGGTAGATCGGCAATCGACATTCTATCCCGTTTGAAGGCCTCTATCTAGTTTGCCACGGTTCAATAAGGCAGGTAACTCCCACCCTGTGCTTCTTGTAGCTCTGTGTGAAGTTCTCGTGCATTCCTGCCGTGGAGAAGGGTTATTTTCATATAGGCATGTTGTTCAATCTTCGTGACCTCCATTTCTGACCACTGTCGCTCTCCAACTGAATTTCGGGGCGTGCTGAGACACGCAGTTCTGATTATATACACCATCTGGTGGTTTCATTCAAAAGTACATTTCATACAATTTTAATCGCTTATCTTACACTATTCCCCTTGTTCGGGTGAAAAAATAATAGTTGCCATGATGTATGATTTTCCCTCCTATAATGTTAGTGAGAATGTATTCAGGTTGTGCCTTCATAAGTTACCTTATGTGTATGTACAAAACTGCTAAAAATGTGCAAATTATTGGGTAGGAGCATGCTGAAAGTGTTACTATTGCTGTATGCGGAAGTGCTATCGTCCATACCTCATCAGTGATACTATTCAAAAGCTGTAAAATGAATTGAATATTCCTACTGTCTTGAGTGAGACTGATTGCTTTCAGAAGGCCGTTACCAATGAGAATAATGTAAGTGAACAAAGATTTTCATTACGGTTTTGTAAATTGACGTATTGTCCACACATGCTGGCTCTAATACTCACAGGTAAGATGAAGGGCTAAACTGAAGGTTAATAAATTATATTCCATAATCTCTTTTTTTTACTTGAATGTGCAATAAATTAGTGTTTTGGAACGTTTAATGGGCATATTTAGCTATTCGACTGTGATTTTACACTGCATGACCTTTCCGGAGAAAATGTCCAAATCATAACTTGGTGGTATTTCTTCAAGGCACCTTACCTGAAAACTAGTTCAGCTTGGAAAAAATTAGCGGGAACTTTTAGATAATTATAAATTAAATCGATCCAATGAATATCAGTGGTTGAATCACGAGTTTATTTTGGCCCTAGATGAATATTACGCTGTTGGTATATAGGTTAGGATTAGTAACATGATAATTAAATCTTGATTCATCTACTCTCCTCTAATGGGTCTTAGGTAATAAAAGCCTGTAATTACTGCAACTAACTTTTATGGACGAGCCCACGACACTTTGAACAAAGTATAGATATATTCCTCAATTAAGTTTGTATCTTTCCAAGAGAGAAAAATTACATTTAAAATTATTTATAGTTCTCGTCAATATATTGCAGCTAAATGTAACGAAGAATTGTGACACTTTTTGTTGCATGATTGTTACTAAATTTGCTTGCTGTAACTAGCCAACCACCAAAGGATGCTTAAAACCATTGAAAAAAATAAACGCTTGCCTAAAGGCATTCAGTTTGGGCCAATGGAATTATTTCCTATAGCAATCAAGCAAAAGCACCTGGAGGTACCTAGTCGGGCGCAATCAACTATTCCTCGTCCTTTTGCCACAGCAGATGGCTACCAGAGCACCCGACATATGCACTGTAGTGTCGAAGTGTGGCGTATTACTACCACCTAGGGGAGGGGAGGGTGGAGTGGAGGAGGATATTAGCCTGGCTCTCTGGAGGGAGAGGGACACGTGCTTCCTAAGTTCGCCCTTTCCACTTTACGTCTGATCCTTTGTGCAAGCTTTGAAAACTTTGCTCATTGAAGTTTATAACGTTTTCTTTCTAGTTTCTGCATTATTTCCTAAGGCAACTTCATACATGCAAAGATTTGCAAATGATTTGAACCGATGCTGTAATCAAAGTGGTTAAGGATAAAGTAGGTCCATATCAAAGAAAAAAAGGTCTTTAGTAAACATAACCTTAGGAATAACACAGAAGAGGTTTATGAACTACCTGAGGAACCTGAACGTAACACACTAGAATTAAACATGTTTGGGATACATGGGGTTTAGTTGCAAAATGTTTTAATTTATTGGTAAAAGGATGCCTGTACACTATAAAGAGCTAAATATGCTACAAGTATGTATTAAAATGAGGCAAATATGTTAAAAAGTGTGCAATAAAAATGGTAAAAATGTACAACCGAAGGCATGTAACCTTTCATTACTGTAGGGAGGTTTAAATACTGATCTTTACCTCCAAAATAAGAGTTAAATTCCAATTTCATTTTATTATAAATAACTTCCATGATAAATACAGTGTATAAAGTCTTCAGGTGATTTTGAAACGCCATTGCAAGTCACAAGTTATTTTCGCTCATCTAAATAAACTTTGTTGGAAGAATGAAAATTTCTGAATTTTTTGCACGAAAAGTTTACTCCCATTGCATTACGAAGGCTATAGAATCCTTGATATTGGGCCTTTTGAATGCTTCTGCTTATTATTTCCTTTCTGGGTTACGTTACTCCAAATGAAAGCTATTTATCAAGGTTCATAAGGTGGGCCAGAGATTGTACTTAATGTGCATAAGCGGACAGTTGTATTAGAACATATGCTAGAAATCAAATAGTCTTTGTTGTCTGCTTGTAAATCATGCTACTTTAATAACAATGAAATAATCTAAGATGTGTTTGTTAAGGGACACTTGACCGCAAGCAGGTTTCTCAGTTTAAACGGAACACTTTTTTCATATTCACAGTTATGCTATGATGGAGAAAGGGCAGAGCCTTGTGTATTTTCAAGAATTGAGTTACTGAGTTTTCATCAAAGTTTAACGGAGAGATAAAGACTGGGTGCTAAGAACAGAATGATCGGATTTATTGCCGTCGTCTCGCCACCGCAAACAATGTTAATATGATGGACACTTTGTCGGTGGGATTATACATTTTTTTGAATGGTGTTTAACGCCCGTTTTTACTACTGAGGCAACCTTACAAAACACCTGTCAGGGAGGACGGTCCTGGCGGAATTCGAATCCCAGACCTCCCGCTCACGAAACCGCGCCTTCACGACCTCGGCCACCCGTGGCGATCAGGGATCATAACGAAATTATGTTTTGTGAACAATGGTGCCAGACTGTCTAAATTCTCTAGTTCCTGAAGTACAAGCCGAAAGAAGTTACTGAGAATATGGAAAGGTATCACCCTCCTGACAATATTTGAAACGTTAAATTCTTTCCCAACATTTTAGACACGCAGTAGTATATCATTACTGGCACTCTAAGTTCCTCATATCAAAGAGCACTGGTTGAAGCTATGCCGACATTAACCTATAGAAACTAGAATGAGATAATAATGCTGTTTTAAAATTTAGACCAACCAACCAAACTTCATTTCCGTGCATTTTGAAAAACAGAGAAAATATATCAAACTGAGTACAGAATTACTACGAAGGGGCGGAATATTTTGGTATGAATATACTTAAGGTTTATATTGCAACAGTTAGACTTCAGGAGCTCAAGTACCGCCAAGGGTGGCCGAGGTCGTTAAGGTGCGGGCTCGTGAGCGGGAGGTCTAGGGTTCGAATCCCGCCAGGACCGTCCATCCTGACTGAGGTTTTTTCCAGGATTTTCTTAGTCCTCATTAATGGAATATGCCGGGGAGGTACACTAAACTTAGGCCAGGAACGTTTCCTTCCTAAAAATCCTTTCCCAATGTATCCTTTCATCTCATGTATCATCAGTGTTCACCGTCTGTGGTACCTCAGTAGTAAAAACGGGCGTTAAACACTAATGAAAAAAAATAAAATAAAATAAAAGGAGCTCGAGTACTAGTGAACTAAGTGCAGCTATGCATGATAATGCTCACTAATATTTAAAAATGTAGGCTGTCAACAAAGAGTTGGTTTGGAGGTTTGCCCACTGCAAAGCAATCTGAAGTTTAAGAAAACGCAGTGAACAGCAAGAAGTATGACAGATGTACAGAATTGTTTATATCTACTGATAAATGGCTGAACACTGAACACGAAGGTGAAGGAACGACCGAACATGCCAAAACTCAATAAAAGCACAATGGAAAATTCGTAACTTTTCTCTCTAAAACTCAAAAGTTTTTATAGAGAAGTTTTTCCCATCCGGGCTTCAGAGTTTTGAAACTATAGCTACTGAAAATAAGAAAACTTATAATTGCCTAAGGTACATATTTCATTACATCTACAGTCGGATAGAATAGAATAGGATAGTACGATCAACAAAGGATAGACTACGCACGTAGACTACTAGGTGGGCTCATTGTACATATTTCCCCAGGGGGTACTTTCCGGGAGGAAGGGATGATGGTAGGGTACACTGGGCGACGAGGAATACTAGGATGCATTGCACGAGCGCATGTCACAATTGACAAATCCTGAAGCTGGCGGTTCCCAAAGAGTTCACCCCAATCCTCCTCGTGAGGACCCCAAGGAGGCCCCATGGAGGGCCCACTGAACGCTAGGCCAGAATTATTAGAAAGCAACCCCAAAGTTCCGGCCAGCTTCAGTTCCTGTAACTGAAACCATTAACTTTGTCTTTCCATACTTTGGTTGAGGTTCAGGACATTTGTTTTTGAATGTCAATCTTAGTTAGTGGGAGTCCACGTGGGACTAGACGTTCCGCACTTTTTCATTGAGATTTACCTCAGGCTACTCCGTCGAATATCCTCACTTTCCAACAGCCAATCATTATTGTCCATAAAAATTCTCTCCCAGTGTATAATTAATTCCACATATCATCATTGTCCACTGCCTGTGATGTCTGAGTAATGAAAACAGAGTTAAAAACAAATCCTAAATCTTGGAATCAATATCACCTCTGAATGGAAGCACATGGTGAAGAATTATCTCATATGGTTACAGTACGTGTTTCCAATTTGTAAAGATCTATACGTCTTCCCAAATGAAAACACTTGGATCGTCATTTGTTTGCAGTACACGACCCTGTAACTGAAACTATGAAATGAAAGACAATGGGACAGTGGAAAATTCATGCAATGTAGTCCATCCCAGCATTCGCCTAAGTGACCAGGGAAAAACACCCAAAGACAGCATGGCCGACCTAAAGGGAATTGAATCCGGGACCTCCCAAAAGCAAATCCCAAGCGTTACTGCCTGAGTCATCTCGCGGTAACCTGAAAATATTATATTCAAGAATGCCACAGATAGTGCAGAGGGCCTGTAGATGGTACTGACCACCATTGTATCCATTGTCCGTTTTTAGACTGTAAAGGATGCTATTTTTACACCGTGTTGCTTATTCGACCTCGCGTGACCCATGGCAATCATGGTGTATAACAAGTTGTCCATTCTCACATAAAAAAGGTTATACAAATATTCAAAAGTATTTGTGAATTGTAAAGGCATAAAAGAAGAATCGAGTTATTTTTCGAATATGATGACAAACAAAACAAGAAGTGTAGCAAATCTTGCCAATGAAAGTCTAGCAAACAAGTAGAAAGTTATACTTATTTTTTTACAGCGTGATTTAGCTTTTAGAAAAACAAATTCAAATGATTTTTTGTTATTTTTGATTGACTGAAATTCAGTTACAATCAGGTGAAGAAGCACTGAAAAATAATTTCAAAAATGCCTCTAAATGTATTTCATTACATTTTCCATAGAACAAAGACAAAATTTATGCATGTTTATAAGTACTTAGAAATACCTTGATGCAAACTATTAATAATAATGAATTATTTTCCACGTTAGCAGATGAGACAGTGAATATCTCGGAACAGAACAATTTTTTCTTTCCGTGCCTTATTTTTATAATTTAAATAAAATAATCAGAGGAAGGTTTCTTATATTTACATCAATATCAAGATTAGATGCAAAAGATATTTCCGAGGCAATGATGTCCACACAGTCTCTTCCTGTGGATTAAAATAGTTAAATGACAAGGCAAGGCTATAATGGAGCATTGAAATAGCTGTGAAAATTAGAGGAGTTCAGAAAATAATTCCAAATATCCAGGAGTTCGCTTCTTTTACTGTGCGAATCACATGCTTAATTTCCTCGTGAAGGATCTAAATACATTTCCAGTTATTAGATATGTCATTGAAACTATCTAAGAGGTGATTTCGTTCTTCACCGGGAGTAATAAAAAGAAGACTTAGATTAGGAACCGCCAAAAACTCTGTGAAACAAGTTAGAGGAATAGAAAACGTATACAAGAAAATTTCATGAATATTTTTCGGAAATATCAGAGGCACTGGAAACAGTGTACAAATAAAGTAATTGAAAACTAAACAGAAAGCATGGCAACTTTACTGTACATTTTCCTTGTCATAGTTCCTCGTTGCATTAATATTCAGAACTAAATATTCACATAAACTAGAGCCTGCGACAAGTATATATATATATAAAATAAATAAGCAAAATAATAAAATCCATGAGTATTGAGAGAAAATTCTGAATATGAATTTGAAACAATCACGAACAACGCTGAAATGTGCCTACAATTCTTGGAGTAGGTGACATTTGACAACTGCGATTTGCTCGACAGATGCATCTTTCAAACTAATTTTGCTATTGAATGTAATGGAAAACTTCTATATGTGTTCTCTGATTCAGCATTTAAAATAACACATGGGAAAATAAAGAATTGAAGAAGAAACTACTAAATTAAATTCCATAAATCTACTGATCCGCCTGCTGTGGCACCTACCCGGAAGATAATACTTTGTTTGCCAGCAATCACGTGTTCCGTGTAATGGTTTTTCAGGGATTACATTTTTCTTTTAATATTCTGGTGATATTTTAATGCATTAAATAAAAAGAGATAATACCATTTGGTAAGGAAACAATGGACTAAGTATTTGACTTTAATTACTTTAATTTATTTTATTTTTTTGTTTTACGTATAATTCCAATGTTATATTATTTGTATTTTAGATGTGTTAAAAATTCTAATCTGAAATTAACAATTTAAAAACCTTATATTAAGATTTGGTCATTTTTATTGTACTACCCTGCAAGGTTCCTTTACTATGGATAATTACTCTCAGAGGTTGGTTCATTTAAAATTGATATCGGCCAGATTTGCTGTCTAAGCTTCTCGCCAAGCACACTTTCAAGAATACTCTGCAATACATGTCCACTTTTTTTCTGTTTCTTTTTCTTTTTTTCTTTTTTTAAATTTTATTTATTTATATGTTAGTAGTTTTTACACTTATTTTCCATCTATGAGAATTTGGAAGTTTTGACTCAAAACATTTGAACAATGATATTTTAATAATCAAGTTAAATTAAGAAACAACATAATAAAAGTTGCACATCTATACATACAGTCTCTTCCACGGCTGCCGGCGCAATGCGGCGGCTGAGTGTTGGTCCAATTGTTTTTTTTTTTTAAAATTAAATCTTCAAACTCAAGTAAATATTATCCAATACATCGCAACACTGCCATTCGTTGAGCTACTGAGGACCAACTAAATACTGGAAATGTCAAATAATGGGGTTCAAAATATTTCTCAGAGACTTCCAGGATCCGGAGGATCTTGGCCTGCACCCTCCGCCATGCTGATGTAGCAGCACCACATTCTAAACGATGGAGTATTGTATCTTGAAGGCCGCAAGCATCACAGTTAGAAGATATCTTCATTCCAATACGATGTAGACGCTCATTTATAGGGAAGATATTATTCACCATTTGGTACCAGACACTCCGTTGGTAAGTGTTGAGTGCAGGATGTCGAATGTTGGACCAGATTCGGCGCCAGTTGTATACTGGGTGTTGGAGAACTACTTTGGAAGCCGACAATTGAAATAACCAGGCAGTATACAAGTCTCTGGTTTTCGGTGGTTGGCCATGTAGGTCGACAGGACAGTATGCGATTAACTGAAGTAGCTTCTTAACCTGGGGTGCCTGAATCGGCAACCCTCGAAGATCTGGTGGATTCTTGAGACGGTGTTCCGACATCCACTGGGTGAGAAACTGATGACTATAAGAATCGCCATAGTTTTCTAGGTGTGACCATTTTGTCCGGAGAAACGGACAATCAACTTTCGCCTGTGGATCAATGGCATTTAGACCTCCTTCAGAGGTTGGAAGTATTAGTTGATTTATAGGTACTCGTAACAAAAAACCTTTCCAAATAAACTATCCTGTAGCTGATTTCAACTTAGCGCCAAAGATAGATGGTAACGGCAGAACCTGACTCACAAACCATACTTTGAATAGTGAGAATATATTAACAAAATGAACACGTTGTAACAAATTAAGGGAACGAAATTGATGCTCTTGAAGAACTTAGAACTTTACGAACACTGTTAATAACACAGTTCCAATTATATTGAATCATCGCCGGTAGCGTGGATAAAAACGTAATACCCAATATTTTAACGACTGAAGCCATAGATATCCACCAAGGTGGGACTATAGAAGTA
The DNA here is from genome assembly GCA_030762175.1 of Metallyticus violacea. Taxonomy (NCBI): domain Eukaryota; kingdom Metazoa; phylum Arthropoda; class Insecta; order Mantodea; family Metallyticidae; genus Metallyticus; species Metallyticus violacea. Next base: position 224,168,648 of record CM060846.1, on the reverse strand, counting down.
GAGCCAACGAGCATATATCTTGATTTATGCACATTGAGGAGCGCTTCAGAATCTCTACAATAATTATTCACAATTTCGTGAATATGAGGAGGAAGAGAACCACGTGAGATCAGCAAAGTGACATCATCAGCAAATGCTCTAATAAGAGAGTGACCATCTGAACGAAGGCACTGTTGTAATTTTCTTAGGAGAGGTTCAATGGACATCAAAAACAAGAGCATAGCCATCGGACAGCCCTGTCTGACAGACGCTCTCACAGGAAAGGAATGAGTGAAATAGTCGTTCACTAACATTTTGAAAGTAGCTGCTTTTAATATATTGCGAATGAAGTGGCAGTATGTACCAGGAATTTCTAAGTGCATCATAGTTTTAATTAAATAACTATGTTTCACCCCGTCAAATCATGGTCAAAGTTCAAGGAGATCAAAAGTTTCCCAACCCGCGAAATATGGGTGTCGCTAAAAGCGTCTCGAAGAGCACACAGGGCATACAGTATGTTGCCTCCACGTCGAATGGACTGTTGTACCGGTGCAAGAATATCAGCAATCATTGGTGATAAGCGATATTTAATACAACGTATGAACAATTTATAATCAGTATTGAGCATTGTTAAAGGACGAAAGTCCTGTGCAATATTGGGATGGCTACATTTAGATACAAGGACCAATATACCATGGACAAATGCAGAGGGAATCAAGGTGGTACACAGTAGCTCATTGAAAATTGCAAGAAGTGCATCTTCAGCAACGGCCAAAATGCAGAGTAAAATTCTGCAGGTAGTTAATCTACTCCAGGTGATTTATTTCGTGGACAGGCAACTAAAGTTGCTTGCAGTTCCGCCATGGTAAAAGGAGGAATATTATCACTGGGCCCAGAATAGGTTTGAATCGTAATTTCCTCTGTGCCAAGGAGTTCGTCAGGTGTGATATCAGAATATAGCTTCTGAAAATATTCAAACACAACAGAACGGATATAAATTGGGCTACTTACAGAACCATGGGAGCCATTGTGAATGCTATGAATATATTTACGCTTGGCATGCCGTTGTTCACGGACATGATGATATATGGATGGAGATTCCATATGAACGAACGTAGCTCGGGAACGCACCTGAGTGCCCCTCAAATCGTCCAGTTGAAGTTTAAGAATCCGAGCTTTAATTCTTTTTATTTCAATACTACAATGTATATCAACCACAGGGCGACTGTACAAATTTTGCAATACTCCATAAAGAAACTTTCGATAACACTGTTTTCTGCGGTATTTATCATTATCATTATCATTATTATTATTATTATTATTATTATTATTATTATTGAAGAAACCGTTTTATCTTTGTTTTGATGACAAGTCACCATTCCAGTTTAGTAGAGTAAAATCGTTGCTGATAAGTCCAACATCGCCACCGCTCTGCAAAGAGTTCCTGAACATCTTTGTCAGAAAGAATCTGCACATTAAACTTCCAGTAACCACGACCATATGATGAAGAGGACGCAGGTAGCGTAATGGAAGTAAGATATTCACAATGATCAGAGAGCTCTGTCGGACATATATCCACAGTACTTATACAAAGAGCGCGATCAACATAAATGCGATCGAGTCGTGCTCCCGAGAGATTGGGTTGAAATGTGTAAAGCGGACGATCACGATTCACGACTTCCCATATCTCGCGTAACTGAAGTTAATGAACTAAATCTACAAATGCAGGACAAGGCAAGTAAACCCCTGTGCAATCTTTAGGAGATAAAACAGTATTAAAATCGCCACCTAATAACACATGAGGAGAATTAGAAAACAAAGAAGCTACTTCTTCAGCAAATAATTTTTGTCTTTCCTTCCGCATATGGGTGCCAGAAGGACCATACACATTGATAATATTGAGATTCCCTAGGATAAGGCTGATACCCCTAAAATTTGCAGTCATACGTACATCCGTATATTGCAAGTGATCTTTAAGTAATATGACAGTACCACGGGTAACAAAATCAGTATTAATTACAGCATTATACCCATATAAGCGAGTTATAAAAGGATAATTTACTTCCTTAAGAAGAGCAATGTCAATATCCAGTGAATGAAAAATTTTTGCAAGAAGACGAAAATTTTCAGGATTTTGAATATTACTAATATTCAGGGTAAGAATTTTATATGCCTGTGACATAAAGAGAGACAAGTTAGTCCAAGAACAATTAAAATAATAAACAGCTAGAGGACAGAAGTAAGAAATTATTCTCCAAGCGGGAGTTCTAAGGTTGCATGAGGGGTGTCCTCCGACATAGGCTCAGTAGGACTTTCAGATAACGGCAGAGATTTTCCAGATTTGTCACTGTTAACATGACGTTTAGAAGACAAGCCACACTGTAATCGCGGATCTCGGGGTGAAATCGCTGGTTTATTATTGAGTAAAGTCAGAGCATCCAAGTGATCCAAAGGTGTCGCCGTAGATTGGGTTCTTTCGCGTACTTTTCTGTCTCTTTGCATTTGGTTCTATGTTTATCTCCTCTTCATATAATGGTGCAGTAGCTACATGATCAGTGTTACTATCAGGTGGGGATAAGAGAGGTATGTCATGCCGTTGCGACAACAGCAAGGTCGAATTCATAGGTTCCAAGGGAGAGGCGGGCTGTTGAGAGGAAGGGGGGAGAGCGTCTGCCTGCTGGTCAGGTTGAATGGGGCTGGAAGCAGAAGTTTCCTGAGGAGTAATAATATTTTCCTGAGAGAATAGTTCACTCATTAATAATGGACGAGGTACTTGTGGGATCTTTGAAGTAAATTTCTTGTAAGGACAACGATCACGGAAATGAGTGGTTTCTCTACACGTATTACATGTGGGTGGTTGCCCTGCGTAACTAATGTAAGCCTCGTGACCAGCAATCATTAAATTAGATGGAATAGGTTTTTTCAAATCAATTTGAATAGAACGAATTTCATTTTCCACCCGATACTTATAGCCGAGAGACCAATGTTCATTTTCAATTTTAATTACAGAGCCGTATACCTGTAATGCTTGGCGTATTTTTTCATTTGACAATTCCGTGGGTAAATTAAACACACGGGCATGGGTATATTCTGCACTGGCATCACTAATTGTTACGGAAGTCACAGATCCGTCTTCAGTTACAAAGGGAGTTGTGCCCTGATGCACATTTAACAAATTTTCGAAGATCACTCTACTGTGTAACTTGATAAATATTGCATTTTGCTTACCAATTAATTGAAGTGTGTCCAATTCATCCTTGGCTATGCGTAGGGTGGTATCCAACCAGAGATGTATATCTAATGGCGTAGGCCGAGGCTTACTTTTATCGAAGGCAGCGTTCAAAGTGTTTACTCGTGTGATCTTGTTCATAATTAAAATTGGCTAGACAACTATGAAAGTGTCGCAAAGGAAATGTGAAGAAAAAATTTAACTAAGAAGAAACTGACAAAAACCGAATAGCACAAAACGAAACGCAGTCAACTGTTAAGTCTGTACTCCACGCCACTCTGCAGCGGACTGCATCCACTTGCACAGTTTTGCAGAGCAGTCGTAATGTCGTCGTACTATAGAATTGCTACAACAGCGTGATAATCCTGTTACCAAAAGGAGAAGATTTCATAGAAAAAGCTTCTGGGTTAAGCTATATTACAAGTTTTTGTGGTTCCTGTTTGTGCTAACTGGAGAATTATAAATAGAACACACCCAGCAGTTTCGAAATGTTTGTAAATTAACCAATTGAAAAATTGAGTTTATTATAGAGTCTATAGGACCGCAATGCTAAAAAGGGCATTGAACTGAGAGAAGTGATATACTTTATTCTGCTAAGGCCGTTTCCTGCTCTCATACATATTAATTAATATATAAAATAGCATACTTTTTTCTAGTGATTCACATAGCTATCTTCTGTACTTTTTACCTGTACCTGTATATAAGATAAGCAGAAACGTGTAGATAGGAGCTCTCGCCGATCATAATGCAGTCAAAGAAAAAAGTTACAGGTAAATTTTAAGTAGTATTTTTAAAAATCACGTAAATAACTTAAAACTACAAAGGCTTTTGAATAAAGAAAGAAAATAAAATACCACATAATTCAACAGAAACCACATGTTCCGGTAATTTAAGGAAGCAATTTTAAAATGCTACCTTCTAATTTATACATTTATATTTTTAAGAATAATTCTAACAGAATATAGCTGTATAGTTTCCAGCACTTCAAGAGTTAACGATACAAAAATATTTTATTCTTTAGAATGTTACTGCTTACAACAGAAATCAATAAATACGTTTCGCCTTTTCTATAGCATTCTTTACTTCGTTTTTTCATTTTATTCTAATATAATCGAATCACAGAGTCCGTAATACAAAAGCAGTATTATTGTAGTATTTATTTGGCGCTCCTTTCGTTAGGATTTATTATGTAGCTTTCACTGCCAAGTCTTCTTTTTCAAGCTTCCGTTTATAAGAAGTCGGAATTTATTCAATGTTAGTTTCAATTTCAGTGATTTCCATGTATTCATGGGGTTTTTCTTTCTCCATATTTCGAGTACTTTCACTTTCGTCATATACTTTAGGAATTAACAATGTTCCCATCTAAAATTTAACATCAATATATCAAAATGCCAATTAACGAAATAATAGCATGTCATCAATCAAGATTTTATTTAGTAATTATTATCTTTTTATTATAGTTTCCACAGAAAACAGAGGAATAACTTACTATAATACAACAAAATTAGAAAGACAGTAAAATTTCTCTCATTGCCTAGGTGCCTTCGAAGAAAGCATGTCGTCATACTAACTCCCAATAATAGGAAAAATGTTATAACTGTAATGGTAGATGTACTGTTTTGCTGGAAGTCGTATATTATGAATACAAATTAATTTATATAAATGTTAGTTGCAATGACCGAATTTCTGATGGAGATGTATTTTCTAACGGCAGTGTATTCCAAAAATTGGAACATAAGAATATACATTTACAAAGTACGGCACCACTTCCCCAAAGAAATATACCAGAGCCATTGTATCTTGTTAGTGATTATAAATTTGTAATTAAAACGCAGCACGTCTTAAAAACCACATACCTTTCATGATCCACGAGATTCAATCGTGTTATTATCACTTGTCAAGAGCTTGCAGAACCTTGTTCATTTTCGTTTAAGATCATTCAGCGTACAATACAATGTGTGCAGAGTGTGACAAAAGTTAATAATTACAAAATATATAAATAAAAACGATATTGTATATTAATACAATAAACAAGATTGAACATGTAATATATTTCGTGAGATTAAGTGCTATATGCCAAGCACTGAGTTAACAATGTAAGCAGTTCAATTTGAAAATTAGTTGCGGCAGTAGCGATTTCTTTATGTATAGAAAAGAGCACATGATCATTTGGGCTGAAAGGAGAGCAGAAAGGGAGGACAAGCTCCGATTCTTGAGACACGCTACTAACTGATATGATCCTAATTTGAGGTAGAAGGTACGATTCAAAAGAAAATTCCGAAATATATTAATAAGATGTTCAGAGAAAAAGATTTGGCGCAATTTATAGAGAAGTATGGGATGCCACACCTTGCCGAAGGTTTGTGCTTAGTCCAGAAAAGCAGTAGCACTGGCGGTGTAGCGGTAGCCACTTGCCTCGTAGACCCAAGATGGCGGGTTCAATTCCGGCCAACGTCGATGGATTTTTCGGGCGTAAAAATCATAAGTATGGCTTCCTTCGGAAGCACAGTAAAGCTGGTAAAGCTGTGGATACCATGTCGTAGACATATGGCACGAAAAAGAGCCTCAAGCCAGAAAGATGCTTCTAAGCAAAATTTACCGGCCGTTTTAGCCCTGAAACAAATGGATTGCTGATGACTTGAGATGTTAAAAAGCATCCGCAAATAAATCAAATATTAATAATAATAATAACAACAACAATAATAATCATAATCATAATGATGATCCTGATGATGATGTATTGTATCGTTTTTATTCGAACAACCACCCATATGTTCCCTTACACGTAGCAGATAATTACTCGTAGAGTAGTGAAGATTGCGAAAAACGCACTGAACATGCAGTAAGAGAGACATTTAATAAGCAGATTTTCATATTTTTAGACAAAGATAGAAGAACACAGATATGGTGGTAACTGGAAGTAATATTGGTAGGTTTCCAAGGTTTGTGCACTACATTAATGTCAACATTGAAAATGGGGACTAAAAGTAGGTGCTTTGCAGGTGATGCCCTTAAAATCTGCGTTAGAATGGCGATAGGGCCAAGAGTATTTTAGATACCTGATGATATAAAATGAGTCCAATTTCACCAGGGCATGTGAACTTAGGTTGCTGGGGAACAGATCAATAGAGACAGAGGAAAACTTACATTTCGTTTAATGAAAAACATTAGTAGCTGGATAAGGAGTAAATGAAGATTGAAAATAATCAGTCAAAATTTAGCTCTTTTCAAACTCACCCATATAATAACTACCCACTTGCTTTAATGGCGGTATCACTGTCGTGTCTCTAAGAATGCGTTTTGTTTTTCTCCAAGAAAGCTGTACAAAGGAGAGATATAAAATATATAATTTTACTTGTCGCATTAGGCGAATTTGCTATAGGCACTGCCAGGATCATCACTGATATTGCATAGCCGACGCATTTTGTGCTTAATATGTAATAACAGTAAAGATTTCATCTGGAATGGACGCATGTAAAGGAATGCGTCGGTGCATGGCCAAGGAATAACACCAGACTGCAGAGAAGAAAGTAGAGGTGCAGAGGATCTTATCAAAACGAGAGGTAAGGGAGATCCAGTCAACATAACCGTTGGAGAGAGAAAGCGTTTAAAATATTTTATCTACATGAAAATTTGCAACAACAGGACAGTGATCACGGTCCATTTTAGGGAGTACATGTAAAAGAAGAGGCTGAGGCAAGCAATACTATATGAAGTATGTCGGGAAGTATTTTGGAAGTATAAGAATAATAAGTGGGTTCATCCGGATCGAGAACATTAAGCCTATGTCATCGGCTGATCATCAGCGCGGACTCGTGAGCGGGAGTTCTGGGGTTCGATTACCATCAGGACCATCCTCCCTGACTGGGATTTTCCCCAGGGTTTCCTCGGTCCTCATAAATGGCAAATGCCGAGAGGTAGCCTAAAGTTAGGTTTGGAACATTTACATTCTTAAAATATGATTTCCCAATTTATCATTTCATTGCATATATCATCAGTATCACCGTCCGTGGTGCCTCAGTAGTAAAAACGTTGTTATTATTATGCCAAAAATGTTATTAATTTGCAAAAATATTGTTATGATGCAAAAAGTTATTAGGCAAAAACAAAATTTTTCGATTGAAAAAAATTAGTTTTAGGTAAGCGCTATGTACATATTACTGTTATGTTGCAACGTTAAATTGTGTAAAGATTTGTTAATTTATAATATTTTAGGAAACAAATATAAAATAGCATTTACGGCATACCCTAAACGAATTGTTGCTACGTGGTTCTAGCTCGGATTCCAGCGACCTACTGAGCGTAGTGAAAGCTGCGTAGCATATGTTTTATACTCCAAACACGCCTCTATCTGCACCCTGCGTCATGAGGGTCGTTAAGATATTTTCACCCTCCCAGGGTCACGTAATTTTACGTGTCAATATTTTCCTTTGAGTTAGAGTTAGGTATCTTTACCTGTTAATGAAAATTCAAAAATTTCCCTGTGGTTTTCATTGTTTTCCCTCCCCAGGATGTGGCATTTATGGCAAAAAAATGTTGTTGCCTGTTAAATGCATTTCGATGTTAATTTTTTTTTTTTTAAACCATAACGATGTTTGGAATTACTGTCTAAACGTTTTATCCCGTTAGCAACGTTTGTTTTTACCCTGAGACTGGAACTTTATTTTAAGCTGTACCACTCCTTCACTCTCTTTCACTTCCTCGGTTAAGAGGTGGACATGCGCACCCGAAAAGAACCAATCTCGTTGACTGAAAACCAAGAGGGGATGGGAGGTATTGTGCATTCGCAGTGGTGAATGACTCGTTGAAAGATAAGTTTCCCGGTACAAAAACAAACTAGGATGTTATTCTGTAGTTTGTACTGTATTCTCTCCTATATTATTGCGCTTATAGTAAAATATACTTATGTATGATATACAACATCCTTAATTTGTGTCGTATTTTCTCATTTTACATGTGTTTATTCCCGTAGATCATCTACCCTTTACTAAATACATAAGTATTTAATCCTTGTATACAGAGGTTTCAGAAAGTTATTTTAATTATTTCGGAGTCTACGTACAATTCCAATTATAGATAGGGGATGTCACAGTAAAGTATTGGAGCAACATTTCTATTTTTATCACGATAATCATGTAAATTTGTTAAAACATGTACTATAAAATGTTTAACTTTGCAAAAAAGAAAACCATGTTTCCCAAAAAAGAATATTTTCCCCAGGAATTCATTATAATGCATGACAGTGAAACAAGCATTGCATTCAGCGGCAGAAAACGGGAAACATTAAGCTATTTACTGTTTTTACAACATTAAGCTTGGGTTTCAAGCACAATATATGGCCAACTTTGCAATATTACAAAAATACAACAACATGCTAAAAATTTTAATCCATTCCTTGAAACTTTTTTTTTTTTTTTTTTTTGATTCCACTACATACCGGTAGTCTTGTGCGAAAGGTCGCTTTTTACACTAATAAACGCAAAGGGATGTTTTAATATTTAAATTGTAGCCGTGCATTATTGTGTAGTGTGATAATTTAAATCATTCACGCTTGCCTAGCGATCATTCTTAAGTCAATTTTAACATTTTGAAATGGATCTTAGATCTGAAGATGCAGCAAGGACTGTGGCATTATTGGAGGATGCATGAAGTCCACGTTATGTTTATGACGCCATCGACACTTCTTATTCCAATGTACACAGGACTATCTAGAGGTTCAGGGGGGATTGTATCTACACTAGGAGGACCGTTCTGGCAATAGGAGAAATACCTCTGATGGCGACGATCTCTTTCTTCTACTGCAAGTTCTTCGCGATTAGCACATAACATCGGTGGAGGCCAAGAATAATTGCAGCAAGTACGGCATGTTAACATCAGCGACAGGACATTTAGAAGGAGGCTGTAATAAGTGAATTTATAGTTCAGAACACCGGCAAAAGGACAACTGCTGACGAAGGAACACCATGTCTCTCTGATGCAGTTTGCTCGCACTCAGCAAAACTGAACTTTGGAGCATGGAGCACGGTGCTCTTCACGGAGGAGAGCAAGTTCTATTTGAGGGCACCAGGTGGGAAGGAGTTTGCAGAAGCCCAGTAGAACGTTATGCACTCTGCACTTCCGCTTCAAAGACACATTACAATGAAGGTCCAGTATTGGTTTGGGGAGGGATCAGCATTGTAGCAAGAACGGAACCGGTGTTCATCGAGAATTGGTCACTGATAGCATATCGATAATTGAGGAGATCCTTGCTTTTCATGTAGTGCCTTTCGCATCCGTTATAGGCGACAACATTATCCTTATGTGCAATAACGCTCGTCAACTTATTACCCGGCGTATATCTGAGTTCCTGGATGTGGTTGCGATTGAATGTGTGGTATGGCCAACATGTAATCCAGACTTGAGCCTGACAGAATATGCTTGGGACATCTTCGGAGGCGTTCTAAGGGCCGATTCCCCGACTCACCCGACTGCACTTCATGTGGAATGGAAACTGGTACCGCATATCTTATCCGGAGCATGCCTGACCGAAGCGCAACTGTAATTAGTACGAGAGGTAATAACACTCGTTATTGGGACTGTGGATACCGTACACAAACAGCTAGAAAACCGTAATGCCATTAAAAGTGTCAATTTAAAACTTTTTTTTTTCAAAAAATTCTCTTTATTCTTATGTTTTACCCTGATTTAAGATTTTTCTTAACATCAATGATAGGGTAGAATTTGCTCTTACAACTCTCCTTATGCGTTACTTGGATGATAAAATGTTAATAATTGTTAAAGTAATTCTGATTTAATATATATGCCTTCATTTCATTAAACACAGGTTTTTATTTTAAAATAAGTTTAAAATTTAAATTTTTCGCTTTTTACCACTCAGTGTATTTCACTTTTTGTAAAAATAAACAATGTTGAGTGAAAAAATAGTTTTGTACAGAGTCATAAAGTTTTCTGCCTATTTTAATGTTACAATTAAAATACTTTCACGTGGTATTTGACATTTACGGGTTTTAGCCAATTTTTGTCTGCTAAATATATTTAGAAAGTAAGGAGGTGAGCACATTGTGTGTTTGTAAAATACAGAGGGCGTCAAAAATGTATACGCACTGCAAGCAAAGAAAAGACATGGTTAACATAACAAAACTGAATTCACTAATCATCTTTGACTTTTACAGTTACAAGAGTTACAAAGTTGCTCAAAATGCCCACCATCGCGTCTATAAACTTCTGTGTAAGTTTAACTACTAACTGAACAGCGTTTTCGAAAATGTCCTCAGTGATTGCAGCGTACACAGTTTCAATTTCTTCCCGAAGTGCTGCCAGTGTAGCTGGCTGGCTTTCTGCGCTACACAACATCCTGAAGAGTTCTCCATAGGTAGAAGTCCAACAGAGTTAGATCCGGAAAACGCGGTGTAAACACCTCTTTGTCCTATCCAGTGCCTTGGAAGATTGTCATGAAGGTACGCACCTACATCTCGGTGGTAAAGTGGTGGTGCACCATCCTGTTGGAAGTAAAATTTCTCAGTTCTATAGAGTGTCTGAATGGCGGGTAAGACGGATTTGTGTATATTATTCAGGTGTACTAGGCCATTTACTGTTCCTTCAAAAAAGAATGGTCCAAATAGACCCCTAGATGACAACCCACACCAAACATTAATTCCATGTAAATTCACCGCCTTTTCCAAAATAGGAAGTGAATTGTTTGTACTTAAATTGTGCTTCATTGGACCAAACAACGTCACCTGCGAAGGCCTCATCCTCTTGTACCATGTTCCGAAACCACCCAAGGTGCTGCATTCTTCGATCAGGGTAATCTTCATTTAATGCATGTAATAATCTTGGGATGATTTGTCCTCCTGTACGTCCAACATTGGCCATTGGCCATTTATATTCAATATAACATTTCATCATACAAGAATTAATGTAATACAACCCACTTCTCGAGAACACGACCCTGAAATGAAAAGTCCCTTGTAAGTGTTACTGCTGTAAAAAAGTAACACATTTCTGCAAGTGAGTGGAGTGGGAGAGATAATAAGTGTGTTACTCCTGCTGTGGTAGTTCACACTTTCAACTGCCCAGCATATGTGTAGAGCACAATGTATATTTCATGTCATCCGCAATCAATATTCCGAACATAGACACTGTGCACTTTCCTCGGAAGGAATTTTATTCATCATAATCATATCAAGATCTGTAAGATTCCCTTGTGAACCACATAGTTCACATGCCAAACCGACAGTCTGGGTTTGCTAAACTTAATAGCTGTTTACCTATTTTTCTGTGGAGCAAGAGAGTTAAGATGTACATATAAACATTAGTTTAAGTTAGGTGTCGAAAAAATCTGCGTTGATTATTTTGCACGTTGTTCCAAAGACTTTGGCAGTAACAATGGATGCTGACAACAAAGAAAGAAAAAAGCAAATAGTCATCGTTTTAAAATGATGGGGTAGCTCTCCTGAGTTGTCTATTATTTTCAATCTTCTGCTAGTGAACCGATAAAGCTGGGATTCGTTCGTTCGGCGATCGGTTGTCCGAGCTTTGAGTGCGTGGCTAACAGATGGTTGACTGGAGCTGACGATCATACATAAATTGGATAACATTATCCTCGTGTTTGTTCCCATAATAATTATAAAAGAAATCGCTCCTGGCACAGACCCTAAATTGAATAAATATCTATACTGCATACACTTTGAATTTTAATAATTGCTGATTAGTCAAATAGCTAAACTATTAAATTAATAACTATATAATTTAGCTAATGAATTTTACATTTTATTTAAATAGTAACCGAAAGAAACATTACGGGAAAGCGTGTTTTTCATTAATTTCTTCTGAAGTTTAAACTTATTCTGAAGGAAAAAATCACAAATCAGAGGCACTGATAAGCTTATTGTGCTAAATTATCCTTGTCATTTTATGGATTAGGCAAATATATTGTTCCAGCCTTCATCAAGCTCATGCAAACCGTAATATATGGGGTCTAAACTAGTTACTTTCCCTTTCAGGATTTTATTTGGAATGCTATTTGTTTCCATTATTTTCGCAAGTAATAACCATTCATTTTTATACTTTAAAACTGTACCATTCACACAGCCAGATAAACTTATTTCCTTTATAACACTATCTATAGTCTCTATCTCTTCTAGTAGAGTTTTTAACCGACCCAGGAACATTCTTTGTGTCCTTTGGATTCTAATTATTTTTACTTCTTCCTTTCCAAAGTTTCACACTATACAACAGCTAAGTTATGAGCATTTATTTATAATAATTCATTCGTGTTTCTTTTTCATCCTATTCTTGAAATATTTATTAACACTTACGCAAATGATTGAAAGGGACTGATTTTGCTTTTACTTTATGGTATGTAAAAGTCTGAACCCCTAAAAGTTAACACGATTATTGCAGTAATGTTTAACAACTGTAATTTTTATAGGTAATTTTGCAAAATAACAAAGCCATACATTTTTCTTTTATTAAGAATGTAATTTTATTATACTATTTTAAAGTGCATGGTGATCCGTTTTTATATGGATAATATTAAATATCACTGTAAAAGCTAATAGCAAACATGTCTTTTTGGTAATATTTTTCTCAAAAGATGGGAGTTTACGTACATGCCAAGAATAAAAATTAACAACGATAAATGAAAATCGTTGGTGAATGAAATGGCCACTACAAATCAACAGCGAGCGCAATGCGTTCTTTGATGTGCTAAATTTGAGAGTGTTAAACAAGTTCAAAGAGAATTTCGACTTGAGGATGGTGTGCGTAATGTATCCAAATAAGATTCCATAATGTTGTGCTGTCGAACCTATGTAGAAACAGGTACTGTGTTAGACAAAAACATGCAGTAAGTCGCAGGCGAAACCCAATACAAGAAGTAGCGGCCATGACAAGGAGCCCTAAGAAAAATTTAACACGACTGCCAGCAGTGATGAATGTACCCTATACGTCCTGTCAGCGTATTGGTCGAAAGTACCAGAAACTACCCATATCACTTACAACATTTACGAGCCTTACGTGTTTAGGATCATGAAGCTCGTTAGAAATTTACATCCATGGTGTGAGAACGGATTAAAGATGAGGGCGGTTTCTTAAACAAATGGCTGTTTACAGACGAAGTGACCTTTCATGTCAGTGGGAGAGTAAATACTCACAACTGCAATATTTGGGAAAGGGAAAATCCACATGGATCCTACGAGCTTAAAAGATAAAGTCCAAATTTAACAAATAGTCTGGAGTGAGCCGCAATAAAGTATATGGGTCACTATTCCTTGCAGAAAAGACAGTACGCTATTAAACTTATCTGGATATGTTGCAGTTGTTTCTGTTGACACAACGTGAAGAAGGCAACAATATGAACATTGTATTCCAGCAAGATGATGCACTCCCTCACTGGGTATGGGAGGTTTGTCATTTTCTAAATACCGCTTTAAATTGTGTGTAGTGTGGTCGTGACGGACCAATTTCTTGGCCCCCATGCCCTCCATATCTAATCCCTCCTGACTTCTTCGTGGGGGTTTTATTAAAGACATGGTCTATTCACAAAAACCTAGAAACATTGATGATATGAAATTAAAAATTACTTAAACTTTCCAAAAAATCACCCTTCTGATGTTACAATGGACATGGGCTAAATTCCATCACCGTTATGAGTTGTGCAGAGTGCACATTGGAAGCCATGTAATATTCTGAAAAATCTCCACACTTTCAATGTTGTATATATCAAGTTTCAAAATATAAAGTTTGGTATTTAATGTTTTACAGTGTTTTAATTTTATCTGTGCCCAAACGGATCCCCCTGTATTATTAAGAAAAAAGAACTTGACCTATGTAAATCGTTATCATTCTCTTGGACAATTACAAGAACGTCTAAGAAACGTGCTGAATTAAAATTACTAGGGAAGCTAAAGATAAATTACGAGCGAAAGTATAACAAAATTCCTGGAATTTAAGATTATGTGCAAGAAAATCTTGGTAAAACGAACGCTATATTATGTATTCACCTTTGGGCAGAAACAAACAGACATACTGCCACAATTGTACTTTAGTTCAGACATAATGAGTGTTGAGGAGAGTAAAAATATATCCAGGTCTAATTAAGGAGGATGTTAGGAGAATTTATAAAGAGAAATTTCGTAACAGGGTTCATTGATGGAATTAAATACTCAATGAAACCGTGAAGATGACTCACTAGCTCAAATAGGAAAATGCGCTTGAAGGAGAAGATTGAAGTCCGATCACAAACAATTGAAACTCAGGATGGCTTCGCAAGTTTACTCCTCAAGTTCTTCAGGAGTACGAGACCACATACCTCCAGTTAAAAGGAACTAAATCCCTTAAATCCCAAGTAAATGCCAAATAGCATTGTCAGAATGTACCAACTTGTGCCAAATACCGCCGTTAGGATAATGAAGCAAAGACACAAAACGTGGGCTTGCTTGAGTAGACTAATGGCATAGAGCCGTTAGATATTGGTTACGTGTGCAGTCATGTATAAGGATATGAGGGTTATTACACAAGGATAAAGCGCGCATTGATTCTAGGAACAGGGATTGGAAGTTAATGGCTATTTCTGGTGAATAGGGGCTTCCCTAATTCATCGGTACAATAGGAAGTGCTCTAGTTCTTTGCGCCCCAGCAAAAGTGTTGGATGTATAACGGCAAGGTGGGATACATCCTTGGTTTTAAAACACACGAAGGATTCTGCAATTTTCGAGTAGGGAGTGCATAGTGATCATCTAAGGCTTTATGCGACTTATACTGTATGCCCACAATTAAGGGAAAAGTTGGGGTTAGTTCTCATTGATACAGTTCTGTAGGATTCCTGGGTTCAGCAAAATCCATTTAACATATTTAAGAGATAAGACCCTGTAAATTCAGGGAATAGAGGAAATAAGTTACAAGTAAAAGGCAGTCATTCTCTCTTGACTGAGAAAACATTAGAACCTTCCATTTGATTATTTTGTTGTAGATAGCTACAAGAAATTTAGTTATGGCCTTAGAACGAGGATTACTTTAACACAACGGTCGTATGTTAACTAAGCAAACAATGACTATTTTGCCCTACAGCGAAACAATGGTGCATTTCCGCACACAACAGTATGAAACTAGACATATAGAACATCCAAACGCAATAACCCGATTGAATTTGCGCAGTACGTTTTATACACTTTTAAGGTCATTCCCTTTTCTGCCGGCTAATTTAACTATATAAAGTTTAGTGATAATACGCCTAAAGTAGGAATACCTCTACGCAATTACCTACAAGTAAACCAACAAATGAATTATTCACTTCAAAGAGAATAAAATTACTAAACGATTTTTTACTTTTAAATCACATAACAAAATGTGCTGAAGACAATGGGATAATTTGTAAGAAATTTGTTGATAGGAATTTTCACACTGCCTGAAGATAAACTAACGCAACCACAGGTGCTCTCATTCACTCAGTTCCATAAGGCAGGGTGGTTATATTAAATACTTACAGATTATCCGAGCCACAACAACGAGATTTTAAGAACCAGTGAAGTAAAAGTATTTCGAAAGTTATTTTTATTCCTATTTCAAAAAAGTTTGTACCCTAGGAGAAAGAAAAGAGTATCTGTATGCATTTTAGAAAAAATTAATGAGATTATATAGGTCGTAGGCGATAGTTATCTATTGCTAAGTATTCAGGAGAGTATAGTCAAAACTGACACAATATTACGCTAGCGGTTATCTCCAAGTTCTAGTTTAACCTCAAGGCCAATGCAAAGGAGCATTTAGTATGCCTGATAGGCAGTTTGAATACTAGCGTACGCCTTGTAGTTGAAAATTTCCACCAACTATTTTTCAAAGAATGATAAATGCTGCACTTAAAGAGTCAATAGACAATAGATGTCTTGTTTAAAATGATAACATTTTAAGTTTAGGAGAAATATTGGAACAGCATAATTCAAAGTTAGTAATGTATTTTCAAAATTACAAGAAGTACATTAAAATTTAATCCTATAAATATGAATCTTTAAAATCTGAATGCAAAATTTAGAATTTGCTATATCAGCAGATAAGGACCTGACTCCTAAATAGATGCAAAGCAGTTAGCGAATTTTCCAGAACACCAAAATGTATAAACACAATGGTAGCATACAATATGTGTTGATAAATTTAGTACAATAACAAAATCATTAACAGAACTGCTTAAGAAATAGAAAGAGTAGCTGAACAAGAAAGTTAACGTTTAAATTCACTCACACATCTGTGCTACAATATCCAGATATTACACGTCTGTATTGATTAATTATGCTAAAAGCTACGCCATATGCACGATATTAAATCAGAGGAAAGAGGGTCAAGGTATGGCCTGTAGCTTAAGCTAGCAGAACTGTGAATAAAGACGAAGATTTAAATTACGCTGGTAGTTGTATAGGCGTGTAAACAACTTAAGCCCTATTTGTTAGTGAGAAAATTCAAAATTCTGACTCATCTTTGGAACCCCTCGTTTAGTGCTGCGGACAGTACTTTTCGAATATTATGAATACAAATTTCGCTATCAAGCAGGTAAATGAAATGGCTACGCCGATTATCTTAGTAGTTATTTGGTAGATTGTTTCATAGCTTAAAACGAAACTTTTAATGTTTAAGAAAGCTGAAAAGTGTAGAAGAGATACATAACTACCTTACTGCAGGTCTCTAAGGAATTCTTTTTTTTTTTTTTTTTTTGAATGGTGTTTAACGCCCATTTTTACATCTGAGGCACCAAAGGGGTGAACACTGATGATATATGAGATGAAATTATATATTGGGAAAGAAAATTTTTTTAAGGAAGGAAACGTTACAGGTCTAAGTTTAGGGTACCTCCCCGGCATTTGCCAGTTATGAAGACTGAGGAAAACCTGGAAAAAACCTCAGTCAGCGAGGACGGTCCTAGAGGAATGCGAACCCCAGACCTCCCGCTCACGAGTCCGCGCCTTAACGACCTCGGCCACCCATGACGGTGCCAAGGAATTCTGAGAACAACAGAATAATCTTTAGTTATATCTAAATATCAAATTCTTGTATAGAACATGAAGTTGCTAAATGTATGAAAAACTGTTAGAGATATTTCAAATTAATGAACACTTCTTCTTCACATCATCATCACCTTCTTCTGCAACACGTATTAGGCACTTCTTCCTGTTCAGATCCCAATTTAATTGTCTTGTTCTGTTCATCTGGTACTTGATCGTTTTAGGTTGCATCTTCCTTTAGCTCTATAAATTAGTGTATGTTTTGTTTTATTACTTCATGATAATCGGCTTAAATGTTCTAATAATTTCCCTTCTGAATTCTTTTGATTTTATTCTGCAAACGGAATTTTTTCATTTTTTTCTTATATTCTAATTTTTCTTACTACCCAAAATTTTATAGCATACCACTGCTCTCAAAAATATATTTTCTGGTGCTTGTATTCATTAACAGTGTATATTTACTTGTATTATTTTCAAGAATTATAATTGTGCCACACACGGTTAATAAACATATGAAACGTAAAGTTAAACTGTTCAAAAATTATTGACAATCAGCAGCCATTTTAGAATACATTTATTTCCATATAGTCAGTCCATCACGTTGGATTTAAAGAAACAATATCTTTTTATTGACGTGCAACTTCCCTCAATACACAGATTACTAAAAACGTAGCAGAATCGTCAGCAAACTACTGTGATCTACACTTGATACAAGCATTTTATTGGCTAAAGAAAAATTGTAAGAGTGATATATAAAATAGTTTCTTAAAATACAGAAATAAAAGTGATTTCAGGAAAAATAGAGCCTTAGAACAACAGAAAAAAATTTATGCATATTTTCTATGTTTTGTCATCCAGAACTTCTAATTAAGAGTGGATATATTTTGCTTCTTTTATTTACAATTCATCCTTAATTACATACCTTATAAGATTGGAGAAGAGCTAATTTTCAGGTCAGCTACAGCGTACACCATAACCTCTATATAATTATAATGGCAAAGTCCAGTATGAATGAAAGCGTAACAAATCCGTTAAGAGCAAAGCTCCCTTACACGAAGTAGCTATAATTACTCACAACACCCGGTATACTGCACTTTCACTGACGTTCAGTTTGTAACCATTGAGCATTAATGAAAATGCAGTGTGCCCGGTATTCATGAATTGCAACGGAATTTAACAAATTGTAGAGCAGACTTAGCAAGCAATTTAAAATGGGGAATATATGATCAACGAGAAAAACATTCTGATGATGAATAAGATGAAATTAGGTGCTGATATTCTGTATTAAGCAAAATGGGCCAAAAATTGCCTTAGAGTGTCATGAAACCTAGTTTTCGAGACAGAAAGTACCTATTTTCTGTAGTTCATAAAAGTCGATCCTGGTGCTGTAGTGGTAACCATACTTGCCTTCTAAACGCAAGACCGCGGGTTCATATCCGGCCAGAATCGATGGATTTCTCGAACTTAAAAATCCTAAGTATGAATATCATTTTGAAAGCTGTGAAATATGAACAGGCCGACCATACGTTTCCTACCTCAATTTGCTTCTCTTAGAACCCTCTATAACCTCTTAATTTATTGCAGTGCAGTTAATTAAAACTCTGTATAAGACATAAAATTCAAAACTGCCATTAATTGCAAGAAGATATTAATTCAGTTTAAACAGTCACAGAGAAGGAAAATGAGACTTCATGCAGTCAGTTATTGGAAACAAAAGTAAAAAATAATAAAGGATTCATTATAAAGTGGTCCATTTGTGATTAAGAGGTTAGATGATTTTAAGGTATTTTATACGAGAGTTGGGAAAGAGAAAGCAACACAAATGTCATATGAATTGACTAAAATCTTATATTTATTTAATTTCCGATAACAAACTTCCGAGTGGGTGGCCTCAACTTAATAACCAAGCTCGCAATACGAAGTAAACAGCCCAATGCACAAAAAGTCCTGAATAAATACTCAAAACAGGGGCATATACTTCGATGAACTTTTATTTTTGCTATTTACTAATTTGTTTTACCTTCTGCAACGTAAGATTATTTCATAATTTAACTTAGAACCGATCTGTGAGATTTGGAAGCAAACTAAGAATAATTAGCAAAATTTTTGCATTTTATTCTGAGCTGACAAACAAATATTGCTATCACTTTACAGATTGAGGAATTCTTGTTCAATACACAAGATCAACAATTAAGTACATCATTTAAGTAGGCAACTTAAATTATTTGGTTAGGGAATGATTAAATTGAAATACAAAGAGCGAAGATATTTAAATACATGCTTTAAATTTTGTAGGTGTTACTGAATATTTTTATTAAGGGGCTTTAATACAATCCGATAATAAATATGCAGTCCACATTACCAGGTTGCAAAAGATGAAGTAATGATTGCACCCTCTTTAAAATTTAAGTTTCAAATGCTGGGTACACCATTTGAAATTTAAAATCGAGGTGACCGGAAATGAGGAGTTAAACCTACAATTTAATCAACGGTGGGTTTAAATTTCTTTCTCAATATTTAAATTGGCGTGATTTTGTTTAATTGCTTTATGTTAAAGAGTTAGCTGTTCAAACTGGGAAGTTATGAAATGAAAACCACACACACACACACTATTATTACTACCATTACTATTACTACTACTACTTCTGCTATTACTATTACTACTACTACTATTTCTACTATTACTACTACTATTACTGCTACTATTTCTACTACTACTACCACTACTACTACTATTTCTACTATTTCTACTATTACTACTACTATTTCTACTATTACTACTACTACTACTACTTCTGCTATTACTATTACTACTATTTTTACTATTACTACTACTATTACTACTACTGCTACTACTACTACTACTTCTGCTATTACTATTACTACTATTTCTACTATTACTACTACTACTACTACTTCTGCTATTACTATTACTACTATTTCTGCTATTACTACTACTACTGCTACTACTACTACTACTACTACTACTAGTATACTAACTACTACTATCTTAGCCACTCCTATTACCGGCCGGTTCCAAACCGAATGAGAAAGGGAAGTGGGAGGAGCACATCTCGTTAAAATCGAAGTCTGTCAGTACCTGCAAAGGTAACGAGTGAAGACCACAACGACGTTAAGGCGAAGGTAGAATTTCTGAACGGCGGGAATGGCGGAAGTGGCAACCTTCTCTGCGAGGCTAGTACGCCTCAAGGCTCTGAGGTGGCAGCCCTATCATTGGACTTGTCATGCGCAACACTATATTAACTTGGTCAGGAGGCATCTTTATTACTGAAAATCAGCAAGAGTAAGCAGGACTGCTCATCATATATAGACCTTCGCAAAAAAAAAAAAAAAAAAAAAGGGGGGGGGGAATAAGAGAGATTTTATTTCTTTTATTAAACCTGCATATTTTGAATGGTGAATCACAAATTAAATTTATATTTTTATGGAAAGGAAAGTACAGTAAAGTAATCTGCAAAACAGAACATTCAAGAAGTAAAGATATCCGGAGGAGTAATATAGTTAGTGTTTAATATATAAGCATACATTGAAAATGGAGGATAAATTTCAACCCAAAGAATAAGTTACGTGGATACCGGAAGAAACGATGGACATTATCACTGTGGTTAAGTGTCTACAACCTTTGAAGACGGAACTGGCAACCTGCCTAACCCCTGAAGTGAAGAAGTAGATTTTTTTTGATTGATTTTATTTATGGACGCTCTTTAACATCTCAGGTCATCAGCGTCCCATTCAACTCAGGGCGTCAAACGGCGGACAAATTTTGCTCAAAGGCCTCTCTTTCAGGCTTGAGGTTCTTTTTCGTGCCGTAAATATACGACACGGGACCCACGGCTTTACTTCCTTTCCGAAGGAAGCCATACTTAGGATTTTTACGCCCGAAAAAATCCATCGGTCCTGGCCGGGTTCGAACCCTCGATCTTGGGTACAGGAGGCAAGTATGGTAACCACTACACCACCAGGACCGACGTGAAGAAGTACAATACTTCATTATAATATACAGATATATAAAATAATAAAATCAACTGACATTCTCCTATTATAACA
The DNA here is from genome assembly GCA_030762175.1 of Metallyticus violacea. NCBI lineage: Eukaryota > Metazoa > Arthropoda > Insecta > Mantodea > Metallyticidae > Metallyticus > Metallyticus violacea. The sequence continues at coordinate 224,147,381 of CM060846.1, read as the reverse complement.
GCTATGGGTGGACGAGGTCGTTAAGGCGCGGACTCTTAAGCAGGAGGTCTGGGGTTCGAATCCCAGGACCATCCTCCCTGACTGAGGTTTTCCTTAGTTCTCGTAAATGGCAAATGCCGGGGAGGTATCCTAGACTTAGGCCTGGAAAGTTGCCTTCTTTAAAAAAAAAAAAAAAAAAAAAAAAAAAAAAAAAAAAAAACTTTCCAATTCCAATATATCATTTCATCTCATGCATCATCAGTGTCCATCTATTGTGATGCTTCAGTAGTAAAAACGGGCGTTAAACCCCATTAAAAGAACACATTTGTACTATCACTATGTCATATTTCCTAATCATTTCATTCCAATTCCCCGAAACAGACTGGCTTAGAATTTACACAGATGGATCTGCAGACAAACAGAGAAATAATGTTGGAAGTGGTATATATTGTAAATATTTCTTGGTTATTTCCTGCTTTACAGTTTCTGGGAATGTATTCATCTTTTTGAAAGTAACACATGCTGAAGCAACATATTTTGTGTCAACTATTAATAACCAATTACACAATGTTTGACTATTATCCATAATTAACTACAGGGATTAGGCCTAAAACCTTTCCAGATTCTTTGCGGATTATTTTAATCCCATTTAGACACAGGTTAACGGGACTCGATAAAATTCTCTCTCTCTCTCTCTCTCTCTCTCTCTCTCTCTCTATATATATATATATATATATATATATATCCCCCCTATCAATGGCCAGTGCCAAATAACATATAATACAATACACAAACACATTAAAGTCTGTCCATATCTCAGGTGGTACTCGAGTTGGCTACTCAATTGGTTCTTTTCATGGTGTTTCAACGCCCGTTTTAATAACTATGGCATTATAGGCCGTGTACATTGAGCTGAGAAGGGAAGTTTTGAAGAAAGCATTTCAGGATTAATTTTTAAGATTTCTCCCCAATATTTGCCTGTGATGACAGGGAAAAGCCTAGAATAGACCTTAGGCAAAGAGTACGGCCCCGGCGAAATTCGAACCTCAGACTTGTTGTTCACATGCCCAGGCTAAACGATCTCGGCTGCCCATGTTGGTCTTCGCACCTTAAGACTACAGAAATAGTAGGGGCACTACTTTTCTGAAGTTCTGAGACATATGACAGCGGAAAAGCCTGCTCGTGGTAAGAACGGCACCAGAACTTAATGTATAACATATAATGACCTATTCATAATGAAACGCGAACGCAACATAAACTCAAATTGTTTACCTACGTTACCTTATGAAAGCGTTCGTAATGAATTACGTAAGTGCAAACGCTAACGTAAAAATTTGCAAATTCCTAACTTTGGCGCTTGCGTTTATGTGAACAAATGAATGAATGAACGAATTAATTAATTAGTTAATTAATTAGTGCATTTGATTCAAATTAACATACATACTAAGAACCTTGCAACCTTCGTAAGGGTAGGTGCCTTTCATAATATACAAAAAGTATATTATTTAAATAAATAAGTAAACAAGTCATATTGCTTAACGCAGTTAAAATGGTAATGAAAGTAATAAACTTAATAATAATAATAATAATAATAATAATAATAATAATAATAATAATAATAATAATAATAATAATAATAATAATAATAGCTTAATATACACATTCAGAACATAGAACCCCTTTCCCCCTTATCAGTGGAATAAGTGAACACAATATCATCTATACATTTTTTTTAAAATTCAGTTATGTTCCCCCTGCCCCTCCCACGGTTTTCAGCTTTTTCAGACCTGAGCTGCCTCACCTTCGACATAAATTTGCCTACCTGCTACTCATCCTTGCCTGCCCAGCTTGCCCTTTGCCCTCTGTTAGAGTCAGTAAAGGAAGGCGGCAGGTACTTTTTTCTCCACACCTCAGTGCTGCTGCAGTTCGCTAGGATGAGCGACCATGATTCTTCCTTTCCACATAAGTGCAAATTCTCAAGTCTACTTTCACATAAGACTGTGACTTATGTTGTCATGCTCCAAGCCTAAACCACGCGAGTTCCTGTTTATTGAGTATGGCCTCTGTTTTGACATACTGCTCCATCCCCCACCCAAAATTTAACCTCGTTTGTACTTCCAAGAGATCTTTTCTCCATATTGCGCGATTGTATGCTGCCTGTCTATATCCTTCAGGCGGTTCCTGACTTTCCTCTATACAGCTCTCCTGTTTCCTTGATCTGCTATCAAAATATTGCCCAACCCGATGGTTTCTAATCTCTTTCTGGCTTTGAAGGCCCATATCTCATTCACTTCCAATCTAAGCCACTCCTTGAAGCAGATTTCTCTAATTAAAGATTGATCCCCAAGTGTAATTTTCAGTCACTATTTCCCCGCTTTCTAATTTTACATTCCAATGTCTCACTATGAGCCCCAAATTCTCTTTTAATTCCGCAGTTCGCCGTACCCCTCCCTTCCCCAAAATCTCTTTAAAAAAATGTTCTTACCTGATCCAGATTCTCCGTTTGTTCCCACCCCCAAATTTCCGCGTCATATGTCACGTGGATATGACCAGAGCCCCGTGAACGGTTTCCAGTAAACCTGCCGGCAGATCTGGAATTCTGCTGCTTATCCGAGAGTCTCCGTGGCCTTCATCCCCACCTGGTGTTTCACCGTGTCCATGTTCGTCTAAAGTCCGTTCTTAGTAAAAGTAAGTTTTAGGTATGCAAAGTTCTTAACATTAACTAAGGTATGTCCTCTGTAAGTCTAAGTCTGTTCCCTGCAATAGACTGCTCCGTTCTCGTAAGCCATTGTTTTCGTTTTATTTATGTTAACTGTGAGTAGCCATTCTTCGCAATGAGTCTGCAGTCTGTTGAGTACCCGTTGCAATCCTGTGGCAGAGAGTCATCTCTTGGGTTGTGACCACATGCTGCTTTTTCTGTCTGGTCGTGGTTGAGGACGCCGAGCTAACTAAAATACTTTAATGTGGATTCATTCAACGAGAAATGCATGACTTTGTTTCAAGCACATCGTTGTCTTGACAAGTGTGACAAGCATTATAAAAATTAAAATATGGAAGAGAATCGCAATATGTGTGAAATGTGAAGATAAGTGTGTGTGATGTATAATATAAGGTATATATAAATGTATATAAATTATTATTTCCTTTAACATGAGAAAGCGATGGATTTTACAGTACTGTATTCTGAAAATTGTTACTTTTTGGAAAAAGGCACGGTTTTAATCACATCAGCCAATTACCAAGTTTAGGTTATGTTAGGTTTGGAATATTTGTAACTGAAATGTTCATGTATAAATTATTGTTACAAATTTATTACCGCAACCTATCGTTAAAATATGAAAAGAGTTTACATGTTATGCTAAACCTATGAAATAAGCAAAAATTGACAACTTAACGTGTTGTGCACAGTCGTTGTCTAACTCACGAAACAAATATTTCAGATGCATGATTCTGCTTATTTCCTGAAATAAGCCACACTCAGTTCACCTTATATAAATAACAATTATTTTTTTTTGAAATAGATAATATCACAGGTTTGGGATTATAATGAAGAAGCAACATTATAGTTAACCTAAAACACAATAACTTAACATTTCCCCCCTTGACTGAGTGATATCATTTATTCTATTGCAGTTGAGCTATGCCAAGAAAGAATAAAAAACGTACGGGGGAGAAAAAAGCTTGGCAAGAGTGATGCCCAAGCTAACCGCAAAGATCCATGACCCTTTATGGAAATTATAAGTTTCCTTGATGAGCACATTAGGTCACGGAAAACCTTTAATAATTTTTCTGCTCCACTGTCATCTTTACCTGGCACTAGTAATCAACATTTTATTCAATTATACACCTTCAGATGTTCTGATTTTTATATTATTTTGTAACACGAATCATCTTTTAAGGGACAGAAACCCATCCAGGATAATGATCAGCCTAGTTCTGAACTCGAGCCTGTTCCCTGTACCAGCAAATCGCTGTTTTCAATATCTGTAACAGGTGAAAGCAAAGTGGTCATCCGAGGATTCAAAGATAGAAGAGAGTCTGCAATTGATTACTTAATTATCAAATGAGCTTTTACAATCTTTTACAAATGTTATCCCAGGATGCTGCATTTGCCGAGTTTGTATTAACACAGTTATCTGTAATACATGAAGTGAAGGTTGAAGTGATGGTAGAGGTAACAGAGCTGCTGATGTCAGGCAAGAGGACTGCTCTCTTCAAAGGGACATAACATGTAACAGAAATTAAACAATAAATTTCATTTATTTATTAAATTATATTTTTCATATCCCAAAACCAAAAAATTTAAGTGAATGCATTTAAATAGATACACTATTCAGTATATTTATTTATTATTGTTAATTTTTAATATTTTGCAGTAAACTTTAAATGCTGTTATAACAAAACATGATTTTATGGAAATATTAAAATATAAGTGTTGTGAACCTAAGTAAGTGGCACATATGAAGAACTTCCTGAATGTGCCAAAGCTAACCTAATCTATATCACCAAGAAACTTATTAAATCAGTAAGTGTGCCACAGATGAGTAGTAAACATTTCGTTAATATTTGACTCCTGTAAATATTAGGATCTCGTTCCCTTACATGGCAATGCCAAGTCCACTTGAAACGACTCCATTTGACCATCAATAACATCAACAGGTGAGACAAACTAAAAATAAGTACCCTTTCTAATATTTTACGCAATTGAAGTAGCATTTCTGTTACGAATGCTTAATTGACTTCTGAATAAATGTTGCAATGCACTTTGCTCTGATAAGTTCCTCCTCCACTTTCTATAAAACATCACCCTATACCCCTCTATCGACAAATGTTGGAGGGCAATATTTTTTTGTCGAATATGTGTATTTCAGAAAGCGTAAGATAATTGTGGCCTTGATTATATTGTCCACATTTTCTGGCTTTGCAATAACAACCCTATGAAAGATTCTCCAAACTTCTTCTAAAATGTGTTTTCTATGACTCGGCGTGCTCGAGAATGCGAAAGTTAAAAAAAGTCTTTTTCACATTTGTCAAGTTAAGTCTTGCAAATGGTCTCATTAAGTTTTTGCCTAAAGGAAATGTTTCATCTCGAAGAAAGTAATATGGTATAAGAGTTCCTAACTGCAAAAGGTATGCTGGAGGTGGTGAAGGGAGCAAGTCAACATTTAATTTGTAGCCAAATTGTGAATTTCAAAAATTTTCCCATCCTTCTGAGACCCATATACCAACCATAGAAATATCTATTTAACATTACTTGTACCTTCAGATCCCTAAGACTGGGAAGGTGATGGAAAGTTAGACAAATTTGAACAAGGAGACCTACCAGGACGTTGCATTGCAGAGAAGCTATCTAATTCTATTTCTTCTCTCGCTCTTAACAACACACTGTTCAGGGTCGCTTGGAATGACCGCTGTATATTATACACGTAGCTATTAAGATGGTTGTGGTAGAATTCTGAATAGCCATTTCTTTTACTAACTGCTACTCTCTACAAAACCAGCAACCCCTCAAGAGAGACAAAAGGCGTAAAGCAATCAACCTCAACGAGAAAAACTGGCAGCAAATCTTTTGTTCATGTTGAAAATTCTGTAGTATTTCACTTTGCTTACTTTATTTCATTATCCTTTTACTTTTAGGTTGCTAAAGAGTGAGTTCTAGCCATTATCCTCTGTGCTCTGTGCTCTATCCAGCATTAATTCTTTCTATTCTGTTTAGTTTCTTCATCGTCTTTTTCTTCTCTTATTCTTGCACGGTAAGGATTAAGCCTCTTAGCCTTTTTCTTCTCTAAAATTAAAACTGGTTGCTGCAGCGTTTTGTTTGTCTTAGGATACACCTTCGTCCTCCTGGGCTTTGTTCAAATAATCTGATGGGCATCCGATTTGAGTCATTTTAATACATGCTCTTTCTACTTTTTGTGCAATATTAACTCATTGTATCTTAGACGTGATATGTTTATTTCATTTATGATTTCTTCATTCTTTCCATATGATGTAATAGTTAACACCCTGATTGTTATCTTAGCAACCTCATTTATCTATTTATACTGCTCTGCAATTGTCCATACTTTTGACCATACGTTAGGAGTGTCATAACCTTGTACCATGTTAAGACTCTCTCTTGCTTAACTCTTTTAAATAGTCTTGTTTTCATTATACCCAGTAGTAGATGGTATTTAGCAAGCTTTATATTTGTTTTGATTATAGAATAAACTGCAGTCTAACTAATTAAGTACACTGATCTGCTGAATAATATCATTATTTCAAATTATTTTGGACGTAATAGGGTACAATTAATGGAAAATGAGAAATCTGCATTTAGGAACGAATATTTTAAGATTACACATATCTGTTATTTTGCTTAACGTACTTATTGCTCTTTGTAAATCATCTTCCGAGCCTGCCAGTATTGTCTGATCTTCAGCGAATAGTGTTGTATTTAGAATATTTTGTCCACATTTCAATTTCGTCTGCCATTATCTAATACCTTCGTTCCAAAATAAATTGAGCAATATGGGTGAGAGGGCACACACTTGTCTTCTCCCTGTGATATATATATAAATTATTTGTTGTATCTTCGTGTTGTTTTGAGGTTTATAGCATTGATAACATACAGGCTTTGTATTGCATTCTACTGTATTCCTTTATTTAATAATATTCTTTATAGTGATTCCCGAACATTAGAGTAGAAAGGTGTCTCGAAATCAATGAAGGGCATGTAATTTGGAATACTAAATTCTCTGTTTTCCAATCATTTGTTACGCAATTTATCCACAATTTATATATAATCTATTGGAGCTACACCCATTCAGTTTTTCAGGAAACATTGTTTGCACTATATTTGTAATTCCTATTGATTACAATATTGATTAATTCTATTTTCGCACATTCCAGGACTAATCCCGCTATAGGTATTACATTTATTAGGAATTCCTTTCTTATAGCTTGATTGCTACCACTACTGAAATGTTCCAATCATCATGTAGGTGGCCGATTTTATTGTTTTTATTGTAACGCACAAAAATATAAATCAGAAAACAAAAACGCTATTGTTTAGCAACTACTTTTATACCTACATATTTCAATGCATTTGGTTTGTATATACCTACTGGCTATTTATGTGGAGTATTTACTATTAGAACTACATTTGCGTTATCGGGGGAATTTACTATATTGCTATTAAAACACCGTACATTCCGTCTATAATGTGACTGAAAATTGAATGTATACGTTTTTGTCAGACCCTCTAACATTACTAGAAAAGCAAACGACTTTCAGTAACAAAAATTTTTGAGTAAGATGCATTAAGTTCACATAAACAACTGAAAACAAATGACATATTGCAAAATGCGTTTATCTGTTCACATTAGATCATAGTTATTGAAAAGAAAGTGGAAGGTTATATTTACGGTTATAGCCAAGTAGGACAAGTTTAAATCATTATATATATATATATATATATATATATATATATATATATATATATATTAATGAATTAGGAAATTGTTACAGCAAGAGCTTTTGCTAAACAAAATCGTATCAATTAGAATGAGATTTCAAGTGCAAAATCTGTTTACCAGAGGGAGGATGGTAATTGTGCCGCTTTCTAAAAGGTAAGATGTACACATTTTAGATATCGGAATCAGGCACCGTCAGTAGCGGTACGCTTAACAGCCGAGACATAAAATACCTCGTGAGCGGAAAAAGTTTATAACTAAATACAGTATGTTCACTCTCTCTGGTGAATTTTGGAATTTACAACATTCTAATAATGACTTGCATAAGGTCGGAAGGAGGTAACGGCTCAGAGGAAGCAAATATTACATAAGGTGTCCCACACTGGATCAACCGCTGGGAATTATATTTTTATGTAGGAGAATATTTTGAAAGAGACAAGAAATAATATTGGAACTGTTTTACCTGTGACGTAAGTTGTGAGTAGAACTGCTGCAACTATTAAAATGAACAAGAATAGCATTATAAAGGTTAAAAATAGTCGCAAGGATGAAAGAAAAAAAGCTCTGCCATTAAAGCTGGAAACTCCGGGGAAAAAGCAAAGTAATGAGATAAGTGATTCCTCAACTGCGTCCTACTACAGTTTCACCTCTTAATTTATAGTTAGACAGTCTCTAGCCCGTTTCACCCTCTAGGGGGACTAAGAAAACGCTAGTAGGAGGTCTAGGCTGCCATTAGCAAGTAATCCTTGTTTGTAAAAACATCTCTTTGTCAAAATGATTTCCATGTTGACTCAGAAAGACCTTGAGATACAAGTAATCGAACATATGTTTCGCAAATATCAAATTACGCAACGTGGGCAGAAATGCAGGTGTACAAATTATAAACCCAATGCACATTTCTTTGCTGCGGAAGGAGAAAGCATCACTCTTATTAGACACACAGTCACAAATCAGCGTGAGTATATCTCCAACAGATTAAGAAACAAAAGGAGAAGAAATAACTGAACGACCAAGTAAGTTCCTAAGAAAAGAGATTGTACGAGCGCGTTATTTAGTGATAAACATTTGATGAACAGAGGTGTTATAAAGAAAAATTGTGATACAGAGAAGAGAAGAAATATAAAAAATGTTCAGGTTGTCCATGATGCACATAACAGTAGGCAAATTCAGACACACGTGGAAGAAGCCTTACTAATATCCAATGATCGAGAAAATAAAACAGCAATATTTTACACTAATCACAATTTGGAATATCTTTATGGAATAGATACTTTTCAGTGTATCACAAAGTACCCCTTCGAGACCAAAACAGAAGGCTATGTGAAGATATTGGAAGAAATTAATTATAGATGCATACAAATTGGATTTGGATTATATCCGAAAACATTTGTAGTATGTTTCGAAATAGCAATACATAAGCCAATCAAAATGTCTGGCCAAAAGCTACAATAACAATATAATTAGATTTGAATATGTATTATTTATTATTTTTGTAAAAGGTTAAAGTGTTAGTTGGTGAAATGAAAAATTATATTTTTTTTCAGTTTTACAGGATGCCGGTTTCATCTGACTCAGGCATGGTAAAAGATGATTTAGTTTCTTGACCTGACAAAAAAATATCAAGATCGTAAGAAACAGGGAGGTAATTACGTTGGACTTTCGAGAGGACCCAGATGATGTTGGTGATGGCCTTTTAGAAGATTTTATGTGACGCAGCTAAGTGATGCAGGAATTGAAACATACACCTAATGGAGAACCACATCGAACATCTCACCTGTGGGCGCCTGAGTTGTTATCAGAAAAAATAACTATCGCTTGCGAATCGTTCCACAGTAAATTTTCAAATAACATTTTCACATTTACATGTTTGGACGCCTTTTAAAACCACCTGTGGTGCTTCAGTAATACAAACGAGCGTTAAACACCAATTGAATAAAAAAAGCTTTTAAACATTTTACAAATTGACATACACATTGATATTCGTAGTGCCGTGACGCGTAGAACGATCCACATCACCAGCTTCAAGATCAATTGGAACATAAACACGAACTGTACATACATACAGTATTTAAATTTACTTTCATGATAAAGGAAGTGACTTCATGTTAATACGTATTTTTTACGAAAATTATATATCACAATTTGTTATGATAAATGCAGAGATTTGATATTCAGTACATACTTTTTGACGAAAACCATTTCCTGCAATTATTAAACCGTCAATCTCAAAGACTGCACAAAAGTGTGACAGAAAATTGCCAGCAATAATGAATAAATATTCACTCCACTGTATGTCTCTTATATATACAGAATGGTTTATATAATATAACAAAAGTAAAAATATTTCAAAATTCACATGTTCTGTGAGGGAAATATTGCTAGATGTCAATAATGATGGGGAGTAACACTGTGGAGTGATTGTCGCCTTCTCTGCCAACTTCTCCTCTCTCCTTGCCATAACTGACCATGGGCGCAATGGAGTATTTCCTGAAATGTGTTATAGATATTGCACTGTTTCAACAAAACGCTATTCGCCTACTCACATTTTGGTATTATAGATTTAAAGAGTATTCACAATTTAGAAAGTTGCACATTCCTCTTGGAGGTGAATATGAAAAGGTTTGATATTATTGCATTACGCTGCAGATTTCTGAGATATATAACGCAGAAAACTTTGGTAATTATTTAGCTAAACGAAACATGGATATACGTTGGCCATCCCATGGGCAAGTCTGAATGGAAAATTCAATTAAAGGTTACTGGGCCCATGATATATTAAGCATTATCCTGCATTCAGGAAGGTCACAACATTTTGTATCTGTTTTTAAATAAAAAAAAAACAACAACAAAAACAAAACAAAACAAACAAACAAAAAAAAACGATTATCATGAAGAGATAAGCCATTCAACTTTCCACCAATGTTTTGATAAAGGGCATAAAATAAACATGAACAATGGCGTTATTAGTGATGTGGCTCAAATAATGGCAACAAATATAAAATACATGACATTTAGGAACAGTTTCATTAAGCTACTTCCATTTATTTAGAAGTCATTACTTTTTGTCATTATTTTAAATAAATTTTGAAATATTTAAGCTGCCCTATTTAATGAAAATTTAACGAAGCACTATACTAAAGGAGTTAGATTGGGTGGCGTATGTGGTGTCTTTAAAATGTTTTGAGCATGCCCCATGTTGGTAGCCACAGTTTGAAGGAGTTATGGGTGGCGGGAGGAATGGTGATGGGAGTTTGATTATATGCGATACAGCTCACACTCAATAACTCTTCTTGTGGATCTACAGAGATGTCGCTAGTTTTTGGGATCTCATCGTGCCGGGTTGAGTGAGGGAAATTAAAGTTACTGTATTGACCAGAGAGAACACCTTGTTATCTGCCAGTTGCCGTCATTTATTCGACAAAGAGTGCATACCAGGGCGTTTCTGTTCGGATCGCAGTAATGAGACGTTTGGCAGACACGCGGAACTATAATGCTTGAGTAACAGTAGCTTTCTGACTGCTGAACAGAAGCGCCAAGCAGAAGTGGAGCTGAACATTGATGTTCCAGTCGAATTCAAGTTCCCCAGACTAGATTCTGATTTCTGAATGCTGAATACTGAATCTCTGAAAAAGGCGATTTCATGCTCTTAAATATTCAATAAGGCTCACTTGACCCTGTGATACAGAGACCCTCTATTTTCCCGCCACTATGGATTTAGACATCCTTATAGTCTATCGGCGACAAGATGCAACTCTCATATTATTGGCCAGTCAGATTATCCGAACGTAACTACTTGGCGATTCGTCCAGCGTTCAATTTCAACTTCTGCCGTACATTAAAGTTCAACGTACCTTAATGGTAGCATAGGTATTAGCGTGTTTCTTTGCCACATACCTGCCCGGAGGCAAGCAACCCCATTCCAATGAACAAAAGAAATATTTTTTGCTCTATTGTCTGCCAAAACGGCCCCTCTGATGTCCGAGCAGGAATTCCTGCTTTTCTTGACACTTTTACACACAGAAACCTTCACTTACAGCTAGCTGAAATAAAAATGTTACATTTATTCTAATTAATTCCTCACAATTGATGGGATACCAAGGACGGTATCAATACATTATCCAATAGCAATAATTCATTTAACTTTGTTAGAATTATTTAATTAATAATTTGTTCTTTACAGAATTGCAACATATTTTCATTGAAATGTGATTTTATGTTAAATTAAAAACATCCATGAGGGGCGTTCGGAAATGATTAACAATAGCGGTATTTTACGAATGCAGTACATTCTATGCACACGCTCAATCGTAGGGCGATGGAATGATACTAGTACTCCATGAAGACGCTAGATGGCGGTTGCAAACAGAGTGTGTAGCAATAGGACATTATTCGTTTGTTGTCAAGTAGAGAAAGACGTGGAAAAGATGAACGGGACTACATGGATAAAAATGGGTTCCACGGGGCTTGACACAGACATAGAAGGGCAAAAGGGTTGAAGTTTGTCGTTGGCTACTGGAAATGCATAACGAAGATTCAGATTTTTTTAGAGAAACTGGTGCCTGGTACCGAATCATGGTGTTACAACCACACACCATAAAGAGGGTCCAACACAAGCACTCTTCAATTCCGAACGGCAGTGGAACAAGTCGTACTGCAGTCGCAACCAAAATGAAAAAGGGCATCTGCCTGAAAAAGCATGCATTATTTTTTTGTTAAACTTAATATAACCTCCGCAACTTTCTGGCTGCAATATGTTATTCTTTATTACAAAACTGAGTTTACAGGTATGTTTCAACTTCATTTTATCCCTTTTTGCCGCGAGTTGTCTTATCGAAATTCGCAATTAATTGATAAGCGCACGCGTGCATGCACACACACTAACCTTTACCTCGGGTAAATCCCAGAAACCGGTGAACCCAGTGCTTTTATGCGGCGGGCCTGCTTTCCGTATGTATAAATTGATAGGGGATTGTGTGCTATTAAGTAGGCTGGTAAATCATTGTAATGCTGGCAAATATCGTTTGACTGCAGCAGAAAAAAAATCGTAAATATAAATGTATAGTGAATTGTTTGCTTGGTGCCATGTAAGCGAGTACAATGGTTTGCAAATCTACTTTAACTTCAGCAAGGAAAAAAAAAACCTTCACAACTTGAAGGTTCGTGCCCACTATATTCTCATTTATAGCATAACGCTCTAACCATCTGAGATAACATGCGTTGCACTTGCCAGCTTTATCTATATCTATATCTGTGAAATAACACTACCTTCAGACGGCTACTGATAGCCAAGTTCGTTAAAACGCGAACTCGTGAGCGGGAAGTCTAGGGTTCGAATCCCGCCAGGATCATCCTACTTGATTGAAGTTTTTTCTAGGTTTCCTCAGACCTCATAAATGGCAAATGCCGGGGAGATGCTCTATAACTTAGGTCTGGAACGTTTCCTTTCTTAAAAAAAAAACCCCTTTCCCAATATGTCATTTCAGCTCATGTATCATCAGTGTCCACCGTCTGTGGTGCCTCAGGAGTAAAAAACGGGCGCTAAAAACCATTAAAAAAAAAATACCTCCGGCTTTCTCCGCTGCCGCTCTGGACTGGCTCGGGACTGGAGCTGCAGGTTTCCTCGAACTATAAGAATAAATGAGTTGAGGGCTGTCAGTTTCGACTGGAAGCTGCGAGAAGATAGACAGACATAGGCACAGTGAGAAACATTACACGGACAAAGCGGTGACGGTATCGTTTGGGCTTTGAGCTTTCTTTATTTTAGTCTTGTTTTTTGTTTGTTTTGTTTTTATTTTTATGTTTTTGGTTTTAGAGTTAATTAGTGAGTTTCGCCTTTATTTGTTTTTTTAATTTATTCCTCTCGTAAGGATGGACATGATTTTTATATTATTCTATTTAATTAAACGAAACAAAACACTAATTTTAAATATGAAAGGAAACGCGTTTCTTATTGTATTATAATTGGTCGCCTTTCCCATGTTGGGTCGTCTTACACGGTTATATTCAACCTTCTTGGATTTCTTATACAAGCCATTGCAATGCAAATTTTCTTGTCCTTAACTCCGTCTGTTACAGATTTTAAGCTTATTTCAGCCACTTTGGCAACTTTAATTATGCTGGTTGTTTAAAAACATTTATTTCAATGAACCGTTGAGATATAATGGTTATAAATTTTGGAATACGTTAGGTGATTCAGTCAATTAGTTATTACCGAAAAGGTTCCTTCAACATCGAATATATTCAATTAATATTATAGTAAATATTAATTGTAATGAAAATATTTAAAATCATGTTACCCATAAAGCAGTTATATTTCCAAATTAATCTTTGCAGACTTTAGCAAATAAGTAATTGATCGAGTAGTTGACTGGGCGTGAATGCAAGCTTACAAATAGATCAAAGAATAACACGAATGCGAAAAGTGAGACTTGACGCTTGACAAAATTGCTAAATGTAGGTGGTGTTGGGACGATTATGAAGTGGTCGTCTCGACTGTGAAAATTCCTCATGTTGTGGTTCCAAATATGAGACTGTAAGGGGGCTGCTATCGGTTGGGCCAGCTGTAGGTGGCCTCACGGTGTAGATTCACGTAGCGGTGTGTTGCCTCGGCTGCTGAAGTATGTTGGCTCATTGTTGAAGTTTCCTTACTACTCCCGTACCATTTAAAAGTAGCAAAGCTCTCGAGGGATTTAGCTGTTTTATGTGACAGATTCACTGGGTTAGGAAGAGGTATAGCTAATGCAAATAAATACGCGTCGAGAAGTAAGTTTCGATGACCATTGATTGAATAACTCACTTCAAAATGCCTAAGTGCTCTACGGCGGTTAATATGTCGTATGCCCGTAGACCAAGAAGACGATCAGATGTCTGTGTCTGAATCTGAATTCAGAATGCTCCTGAAGAATGAACGTGTTTCTTAGTGCCGAGCGACGAATCAGGATTGCGTGAACCTGACAGCCGAGTGCTCTTGAAGAATGGCGAATGAAAACTGATTGTTGAGTGTGTTGTGTCGAGAGAGTGAATGGCTTTCCCGAATCTGAATGCAATGACCATGACTGCAACTAAGACTGCTCATGACCGCATGTCAAGTGACCATGTACCGACCTTCAAGTGTGCCTATTTATTCAGAATTCCCGCCTGTGGTGCCTCAGTAGTAAACACGGGCGTTAAACACTACTCAAAAAAAAAAAAAAAAAAAAAATCAGAATTCAAACCTGTGTCATTGAGACGCTAAAGTCTCGCGGGATTTACAAAATCGATGCGTCTAAATTTGCAACTTTAAATCCAGTTCTTTTACCGGCTAAATTTCAGTTTGCCTCGGTTGTTCTGATTCGTTCATTGCTTACTCTTTAAAAGCTTCTCTTTCATTTCGATGATTTAAAGGACTTAGGCAGTTGGAATTATTTACCCCTAGCGGAATTTTAAATCCCATTTTGCCTAGCTTCTAGAAAACGGTAACTCTTTCCTATACAACAAATCCTTTAATGGATCGAACAAAAGGACTGCGGTCTTGATTCTACAAAGGGACCTGGTTGTAGCAGCCTTGCTATTGTCCACAGAGTTTACTCTGTGCAAACGGCTAGGCACTTTTCCTTATGTTACAACAATTTTGTTATACAACATGTGCAAAGCAATTATTAAAATTGACAAATATTCAACGTTTATGACTACTACATGTCATTTAAGAAACAGATATCACCAATGATAATAACAAAACAATAATAATGATAATAATAGTGACAGTAATTGTAGTAATAATTGTGATATCAATGGTTATATTAAGAGTGATGTTAATAGTAATGGGGTGAAGGCATTAATGCTGCTTCAGTGTATAGCTTTCTTAATGACCAAGGATACTGAGAGTGTCATTTTTGAATTTTGAATGCTGTTTTAAACAATCCTTTTACTCGTTAGAGTCTCATATAATTGATAAAATACATTCAGGAATCTGGAAACCCCCTTTATTAACATCGTACTTTATGTACCCCAGCAATAAAAAGGACGTTAAACAGTAACCAGAAAAAATCTATCGTAGATATGAACAATTTTTAAAGCCCTTAAGCAGATGAGGCTTCTATGTCAATCTTGAATATTCAGAATAACAATAATGTTTTCTTGAAACATTAAATTCTAAAATGCTGCACTATATCCTCACAAACCGCGTGTTTCAATTAGTGAATATTTATTTATTGAAAGGCTGCGTTGTGTTATGTAACTCATATTTAAGCAATCTACATTTTGCTATCATTTTTCTAACTCTTGATAATTGCATGCTTGATATGAAGACTGTTAAATATAGAATTTTCATAATATTCATACATAATTTTCGCATTATAACTTAGCTTTACAATATTTTCTTAACTTAATGCGCAAAGTACAGTTGATACTGTTTCATTGTTGCCACTTTCGGTTCTCGCCTATGAGATATGCAATTTGAAACAGTTCAGTTATGCCTTCGGCAAAATGGAGCTGACACTCAACGAACAATATGCTGCTATGAAAGTTTATCTTCGTCGCAACAAATCTGCAGTTTTAGGCCTATGGAGTGTTACAGGATACCTATGGAGAGATTGTCCTTTCCTATAGCACAGTTCAAGGACGGTTTAAAATGTTTAAATTGGGATGGCAATCAATTTCAAAGGTAGGGGGACCCGACGCTCCAATTTGTGCTCTAACGTAAGAAAACATTTGTACCACTGCTGTCATTATGGGAGGGAATCGTGGAATAACATTAGCAACACTTTCAGATTTGTGAAGATTTCACCGAGTACCACTCACGCGTCGGTAGCTGAAAAGTTGCACATGAGACGTGTTTGTGCTCGGTGGGTTCCAAGACTACTAATTGCGGAACAAATGGACGTTCATTAAGTTGTAGGTGATGTTACAGGAAGATGCGGTGTTTCTTTTGGACGTAATCACTGCTGATGAAACTTGTGTACAATATTTCCTTCCTGGGAGCAAAAAGCAAAGCTCTGTGTGGAACTCTCCTTATTACCAACACCAAAAAAGACAAAGTGGTCACTTCTGTTGGGAAAGTTGTGGTCGTCTCATTATTTGTTATCCAAGGAACGATTTGCTGGAATGTCGTGCCTGCACAGCCAACTGTGACTGAGCAACATTAAGAGATGTCTCTGCCAGGTCATATCAGACGCAAAAGGGCGTACAACAAGCTGGCCGTTGCACTACGATAAAATAACCGCACATCGCAAACGCTCTTACTGAATATCTGACAAAAATCAACATGAAGTGTGTTCCTTACTCTCCCTATAGTCCAGATTCAGCTCCATTTGATTTCCTCCTTTACCGCAAAATGAAGAATACTTCCTGGGAGGATCATCAGAAGCAGTAGTGAAAACTACGGATGCGATATTGAAGGATCTGTCAAAAATGACTTCCAACATGACTTTGAATATTGGCGGAATCGCTGGGCATTGCATCCAACGGGGACTCTTTTGAGGATAAGTAAAGTTTAGTTGTTTAAATATATTAAGACCATTCTTTATTGAATACCCCTAGCAGTTATAAACATATTTTTTGTACAAATAGATCAAATTATATGGACAACAGAAACAAACCAATTCTGATTTTTTATCAACAATTGTGACTGTGAAGAAGAAACGGTTTCCGAGGTAATCTCGAAATCTTATACTCACAAATACTGCTTCAACAAATCACGAAATGCAAGCTCGATCATAATGGGATTAGCAATAATTGCTGAAAAAGTATAAGAATTTGCCATGTATAGTTATTTCAGCATGTCCTTAGAGATAAATCAAAATGTGCTTGACAAAGATTTTTTTGAATAGTGTTTTTATACTGAGGCATCACAGGTGGTGGACACTAATGATACGTGAGATGAAATGATAAAATGGAAAAGGATATTTTTATAGGGAAGAAAGCGTTCAAGGTCTAAGTTTAGCGTGCCTCCCCGGCATTTGGTATTTATGAGGACTGAGGAAAACCTGGAAAAAACCTCAGTCAGGGAGGACGGTCCTGACGGGATTCGAACCCCAGACCTCCCACTCACAAATCTGCGCCTTAACGACCTCGGCCACTCATGGCGGTACAAAGATTTCAATTTTAATTTTATTGTTGAGTAGATAGAAACTTTCTCGTACATTTATTTATGAGGAATGAAATTAATTTATCACGACGTCAGTGTGCCCGATGTCATCAACACATAGCTATTTGTAATTTGTTTCCAGGATGAGAAAATATTTTTGATAAAAATCCCATTTAAGAAAATAGCAATAAATGTGAATGAATAAAATAATACATTGAAAGCTTGTATTTGCTATGAAAATGTAATGGAAGAAGGAAGCAACCCAAGATTTAAGCATAAAGTAAATAACTGCTTATCAGTAGAAAATGTTACAGAGATTCGGCAAAAACAGAAATTTCCGCGGAATGTAAAATCAAGATAGTGTAGATACACAAAATATCGAAAGAAGTGTACCATTTAACGTAAATCTCCATTTACAATTTAGTTGAACAAGGAAATCTGTCTGCCTATTACTAATATTAATAATTGAATCATCTGTTAGGTGAATGATCAATTACGCTACAAGTTCAATAAACAGCAAAGTGCTCGCGGCAGTCAGCATAGAATATTAAAAGTTTTCATATAAAATAAAATGTTGGAACACTTTGGTAAAACAGTCATTACAATTGTATTCAGCAATTAAACAGATAAAACTTAATAATTTATTTTTTAAAATACATGATTTATTCTTACAAAAGTCATACTTTGTTCCTTCAATGAAAGCAAGAATATTGAAAGTTATTTAAACAAAAAGTATTCTAATACAAAAATAACAAGCATATAGTTTCACATCAATGTTTACTTATATCATTTTTCAATCATATAGAAACCTAATTCAGCGATTACCTATATTCAACAATCACGTACCTAAGAGGTTCAATTTTCTGTGAATCAAATTGCATTTGCATCCACGATTAAAAACCATATCTTCCCGCGCATAGCCTTCTTTAAGACAGCTAAAAGTGAAGAAGCGTTAACCCAGGGAAAAGCATTGATCATGTCTAAAACTGTTTTTCAACTAAAGCAAAAAAAAAATTAGTGTTATGTTGAGTGACGATTTTGTAGTAACAGAGCACACATTTTTGAGAACGAACTATGGTCAAGAAATTATCTATTTTATATAAATGGATACGGTATTTATTAGTTTCTATGGTTATCTATGTTCATATTTTTGTAGGGGAAGACGACCTCTCTACCCGTAATTTCATAAATACTTATTGATTAATAAGAGCATAAATATTTAGAGAACATAACTTACAGACAATTTAATTGGCATATAAAAGTTGTTTAGCTCTAAATGTCGATGTACTGTTGGGGCTTTTTAACTCTGCATTTTGTCATGCTATTTAAGCACAGGTATTAGGTACACTAAAAGACTGCCTCTTTTTTAAAATATTGTTTTATGTAATGGCCGAGGAAAACACGAATCGAGTGTGCATTCTTCTCCTTACATGACTAGCTAATATTAATGCCCTAATTGGTCCTGCAAAAAATGGATATGATGGGATGTGTAAATGAATTGTTTGTGTTCCGTAACGAATTTCATTTACATGCAAGTGTTTAGACTTGCTCTGAAGAAGGATTTAATACATGGGGGTATACCAAGGGATGTTGAATCTAGATAGAAATAAATGAAGTGTAAGTCCTGTTTTCGTGTTACATTTTGAGCATACGCGATGCTTCCGGAAAGCCCTTATAAGGTTATGGAATCTTGACAGGTGAAAACAAACAGGCGCAGAGGGATATAAACATCCGGTGTGAGGCTGCACTGCTTTTCTTTGGCGTAAAAGTTTTGTACCTGGAGAACATGATCTGATATCCGAGTAAAGTATGATGTCAACAATGCAGCAATTCCAGTAGATATTTTATATTCCGCAATTCTGCGATTTTTCATTTATTTGCTTCTTTTTTCCCCTTGCGGGTTTTCTTCCTCCAACTCAAGAATAGAACATACAACAGAGTAAAAGCTCAACGTAGCGAAATGTAAGCGATTTCTGATGCTGTATATATCATAATGATTATAAAAGTTGTCGCATCAACATAATCACTATGCGAGAAACTCTGCTTTGACATTCATTTAATTCTGCAGCATACTAGCTGTCATTACCCTACCACATAACCTAACATATAACTTTCTATGACTTTCTTACCGGCGAGGTGGCTAGGGCGGTAACCCTTGAGACTTGTATTCGAGAGGTTCCGGTTTCAATATCCATTGGGCTGCCCATCCTGACCAAGATTTTCCCTGATCACTTATACAAATGCTGGGATGACATTTATATTCCACCAATCTTTCTCTCTCCCGTTTCTTTTCATTTTTTCCATTGTAGGGTCGAAAGTGTCAGGGCGAGGTGGGCTGACGCGGCGTGATCGTAGCTTGCGCTTTGAAAACGTTTCTGTCCCGGCGTGTGGTATGCAAGCGGATTTTTTGAATATATTGGAAATTCGCCACCGGCGTCGGGGGATTTTTCTGGAAACATGTTAGGGGATCCTGTCTACGTCCGCGCAGTTACACCCTTGGATCCTGTCTGTCCGGGTCCCATCACCTCATCCCTTCCTCCTGGAGGTTCCCTATTTGAGTGTAGACACAAATGACCAACTGTGAGCAGAGCTCATCTATCAAATTATTTACCTCATGTCCAAACAATCCAATCCAATCTTGAACATCTTGAATGTAATCCGTATGTCTATTGTCAAAATGTAAAGGAAGATGTAGCATACTTTCCCCTGGAATTACTTGACATTTTACCTGTCTCTTTAGAACTAGAGAAGTGAAAATCCGCTGATGTTGCTCAAGGTTCTTCTGCACTGTTCTCCAATAGAATTAAAATTATTTACTTAATTCTCATCAACCATTCATGTGTAAATTACAATGTAAGAAACATTACAGTATACATAAACCAGGTCACAGATTTCAATGCTCGCATATGTATTTACAACTACTGCAGCGGTAGCTTAGACAAGTCTCCGAACACCGTACCACGCATGATATTTTAACAAACATGTAGAGATGTTCGTAAGGTCATTTCGAGTTGTTAGTTGCTCCCATGCATGCAACGCACATCTTGTGATTGCTCAACTATTATACTTGCCAATCGCCAGTCTTCAAGGCTATGAATTAAATTAATTATTAATTAGTTAATAATGACGCTAATGATATCGGAACTCATCCATGCTTATATTTATGGTATCGCCTTTACAATATGAAAGAAGTCGCACCACCCAAACCGTAGCACAGTTTTACGTTGTACTTGCACGCATACAGTATGTTTGTTAAGTAAGTATTAAGATTTAAACAATTCTCATATTTACAAATCCTTGAAGCAATTGCAAAAACATGTTTATAACGCGTAACAATTTAATGAAAAACGTCTAAACAAATGAATAATTCATGAAAATTACTGCAAAATTTTCCAAGTCATAGTAATTATCGTGCGTTTACATGTTTGAACTATATTAGCATATAATGCCACTTCATTTTCTCAGACGGAAACTTTAGGAGCATTAAAATACGACTGTTTAAATTCACCCCTTGCCTATTACTAATTATCTTACAGCAGATTCCTTTGTAAATTGCTTAGGTATTTTATTATAAAGAATGAATGATATGCGCTATATCAATAGAACCAAAATCACTTAGACCACCAAACGAGAAACTTCGAAGACATTACCTTCAACCAGTCACACTCACAGGAACTGAAAGTTGTTTTTCTTCTTTACAGTGCCAATGCCCTAACCCAGTGCAAGACAACTGCAGTCAGTTGTGACGTATGTCAAGTTAGATTAAATCCTTCGTTCCGCGTGACGTAATGCATGAGCCAGGTCGCTGTGATATACATGTAAACAACTACCAATTTTCATTGGGGGGAGTAAATGATAAGTTAAGTATTACAGAATAGTTATTAGCTTTGGACTTCCTTAAGAGCATCACTATAGGGTTGAATATATTTCAAGGTGTTGAGACAACCATTGATAAAGCCGGTTAGAGTTGTAATAAACGTGTGTATGTGGCCACAGATGGAGCAGGGCCTATGTTGGGAGTCATGTTGGATTAACAGACCGGATGAAAGAAAGAAAAAAGTGAAATTTGAGCCTGAAATAACACACGATTTGCTTTTAATCCATTGAATTTATCAATTTTTGTTTTGTTTTATTTGGTTTATTTACGGACGCTCTTTAACATCTCAGGTCATCAACATCCCATTCAATTCAGGGCGTGAAACGGCGGACAAATTTTGCTCAGAGGCCTCTTCTTTCAGGCTTGAGGTTCTTTATCGTGCCGTAAATGTACGACACGGGACCCATGGATTTACTTCTCTTCTGAAGGAAGCCATGCTTAGGATTTTACGCCCGAAAAAATCCATCGCTCCTGGCCGGGATCGAACCCGCGATTTTGGGTTTGGGAGGGAAGCATGGTAACCACTACAGCACCAGGACCAACATCAAGAAAATCTGTGCACAAAAGGAATTAAGATAGGCAGTATGATGAACACTGTGGGGAAAGCCACAAATTCGATTTGATCCAGAATCAGAGATACATATAGTTCAAATCATTTCTTACAAAATGTTACAATCAGTTTACAGCAGTGTGCACCGGTTAAGTAGGAGAAAGCTGCTCGACTTTCACTCAATTTTGAGAATAAATAAAATTATGGACAATCAAAATGAACCTATTCCTGAATTACAAGAGTTTGCGACTTGCCCTTCCTGATGGATCTCACTGCACATCTAAATTGTCACTTCAAGACAAGGGCCTCATCATCACTAACATATACGGCACAGTAACAGCTTCCAAATTGCTTTGACTTTGTCGGTAATCTGGTTGAAAGTATTGAACATTTTTAAACGTTATGGAAAGTGCAATGTCCTGATATTAGTCTATTTGAAGAATATGTGCCAATTCTGAAAACTCTTTGCTAGTTTTAATCAATGTTTTAGGATGTGGAAACACTTTTGCCTGTGTTTCGAATTTTTCCTACTTCCAATCAAATTGTTCGTTGCAGGTTTTAAATGTAAATGTTAAATATACAACGCAATGATTTGTTGAAGGACAAATATGAACATAAATAGGTCGCTTGGCGAACAAGATAAGAGCGTCAGATCTCGTTAGGCCTACAAGATATGCATATGACAACCCAGACAGTGGATAAATGAGGAGAATAGTTTCAAAAACAGTTTGTTTACAAATATTAGCTTTTCAGCAATTAGAAAAATGCACAGCAACCAAACTATAAAGGATAAACAAAAATAAAAATGTAGCTTTCGAAATCAGAATCTTACAAGACTATAAGGTTAAAAAAAGCAGATCAATTGTTGTAATGTTCGGGTACAATCTAAAATAAAATGTTTGGACAAGTTGCCTTTTGCCTCGAACATATGGACTTATTAATGTTTGAAAAAATATGCATCAATTTTAAATGCAAAATTTATTATTTAACCCTTTAATATGATCTTAAGAATGCAGTTAATCTATAGCATTCCCAATCCTTATTCTTCTTGAAGGCAATCACATGTTACGCCCTTATCAATATCATGGTCAATATCTTCATCAGTATTTTCTGCCATCTGATCAACCAAGATAAAAAACAGTTAGTCTAGGCTTCTAAAATCATTATCATGTCTCTGCTTCAGTAACTTGTCTACAACATTCCTATGGGAAGGTTCAATCTTGGGTACCAATGTCACGGTATGTGGATCACAAACAATTTGCACTGAATGTCCCCTTTTCAAAAGTGATTGGAATTTTTAGAAGGATCATCAAATCTATAAATAGGCTCCATTTTTTAAAACAAAGTTAACACTTCTTGCCTTTTGAAATTATTTAGCCTTATAATGCCAGTGTTCATAATCCTAATGTCATTTAACCTTTTAGCACATTAGACAATGCTTAAAATAACGAACAGTCTTATTTCTACGCAATACACGATAGTACCTAGTTTGCCGTAAATTTCATGGTGTTCTTCTGTCTCTTTTAGACATATTTCGTAAATATTTTTCTGTAATTCCATACATTCTATCAGGGGGCAGAAATGAATGTCTCTTAACTGGAAGAGTTGTTGAAATGTTCTTTATATGTGGAGGAGAATGTTTCAAAAGTCACCATAAAAGAGCATGGACAGCATGACCGTTCCCGGTTTGTCCATCGCACCCATCACAGAAAAGACTTAAATTGTAGTAGAAGGATAAAATTGGAATTTATTGAGCAACTCAATTAGAACTGAAGACACTTGAACAACCCCAAAACTACCCTGGTTTCTCTCCAGCAATAGACATGTGCAAATTTATTTTCTAAGTCAGTTACGCAAAGAGCATAAAACGAAATCTGGCATGAATAGCAAGCCGCCTTCCCTATGGAAAGTTTAGGGAGAGGCTGAACTTGCTGGAGATCAAAGGAGAACGAGATGCTGTTCATAGGCTTCTCCTTCATAATTTTATGGGAGGTTTTTGCCCTCAAATGGCGATGAAGTAATACTGCTCTAGGTTCAGCTTTTTTGTTTTCATCAATGGTGGATTTAAGTAGATGGGAAATACGTGCACAATAGCTACAGGCATCTGTTGCTAGAGAGCCAAATCCCAGATTGGAATTTTTGGAAAAAGTATTCTGAAAAAAAAAAAACTTATTTTTCTTTGAGGTGATGTGGAGCTGAGGCCTTATACATCTTGAATAGCTGATAAATATTCAGTTCTGAGGGTAGGTATAAAATTACAAACCTATTCTTTTCAGAAAGCTTACTCTTGCGATCATCTTCTCTTCTCTAAGCAATGGGAGCCCATGCTTTTACTGTGGCCGCTATCGTGTTGAGCAGACTCTGCATGACACCAAAGACAGCACGAAAAAGTTTGCACATATGGGTACCTCTTTACCACGAGCTCTTATCTGAAATTGAAATAATAAATAATAATAATAATAATAATAATAATAATAATAATAATAACTTTTTACTAGGGATCTTCAGAGAATAACAAACTGCAATCAGAAGGGGCTCTTTGTATAGTCCTTGTCTGAGGAGGAATAAAATTATTATTATTATTATTATTATTATTATTATAAAATGGGGCATATTAAAAATTTAAATTAATATTATGTGCTGGTTCATTCAAGTTCCATTCAACAACAAACAACAATAAGCCTAAAATATCACATATAAACACGTACTCCACATAACTGGTAACTAACAACAACAGAATATGGTCTTCTTTCATTGTCAGCATTATGCTGCAGGCGTCGTCTTTTAAAGATCGAAACAGTCATTAATGTAAAAAAATTGTATCTAGTTTTAATTGGTTCGGATGTGCATAGAGCTTTCTTTTTGCCTGAACTAGGTCGTAAGCTTCCTATTACCAATCTTACAAATCCCATCACAGTGCTGACAGGGTGTCTCATAATCTGAATTCTTGTCGTGATATCTAGATACGAAAACATTTATGTTAAAAAGAGAAAGATTCAAAACGTACAAGCTGCAGTATCTTTAACAGTGTACATTAATAATAATAATAATAATAATAATAATAATGCATGGCACTGCATTTTAAATAAATAATAAACTAAGTAAAATAATAAGTATAAAATTTCCTGATATCACGTTCTTCCTTGCTTTTATTTAAAGAATTCCTCTTCCTCTTCCTGGACCCTTCATTTCTCTCCTACACTCCATTTCTCTCTTAAGCACACGTCTTAACACACCAGAAGCTTTTCTCATATTGAATAAGTGACAATGCATTTTGTATTGGTACACCATTACGTTTGCACACATTGTAAGAAAGGAGCTAGGAAAACAGTATTTCTAAGACCATTGCATTCTGTTCCGACCCACTGAATAGACTAAATGCATTCTGCACCGAATATTCAATTTGAGTCTGTATTTTATAATTTACATAGAAACACTTCTTTTGGGGAAAAAATGCATTGATTGTGGAACTATGCAGGGCATTACTTAGTGTAAGATATCGCATCAAACAGAATTTTGTCCACGTATGGAGAAACTGGTTTTTGAACCGAAGTTGCTCAAGTGGGAAAGGAACTTCGTTATTCCGGAATATCAATGGGATGAGCAGAACAGTCAGACCATGGAAGTCTCTGCTATACAATGTACAAGGGTATGGGAAAAAAAAAAAGGATAATGTATATTCAATTGTCAAATAAACTATTTCACCTATTTCACATGAGCCAGATGAACCAATATCTTCATCATTAGGAGACCTCAAAAACTTTATGTCAGAAATTGATTCTGAAGATAAAAATGAAAGATGTGACAGTGATTTCCAGCATGAAGTCTCTTACACGGAGACTCCTTTGTTTACTGAGAGTAAGTTGAACGACTTAGTGAGAAATTTAGAGTATTCTGAATTTTAAAATCCAAATTCGTGAAAAAAATATCTAAAAATACATTCATACTGATTCAGACACCGGAAACACGAATTAGCTTCTTACTTTTCTAAAGAAAGTGCTTTTTGTATTGAAACAATATTCCTCATAATGCTTGCACTTTCAAAGCAACCCACCTGAATGGAGACTGTTTATTTACGCATAACAGTGAAGCTTAATAGTGTCCTCCTTCATAATCCTCCTTCAATCTTTCTTAAGGTGTTCCAAGTATGCGCTGATCACATTTTTTTTTTTTGGTATGTTAGGGCAACAATCTGGCTATACTAAATACTCGTGTTTTATTTGGAGTGGAACAGCAGGACAGGAGGTCGTCACTGTATCCAGAAATTCTGACCAATTCGAGAAGACTTGGCTGTTTGTTCCAAGAACGCTGTAAGCGAGCGCCTCATCAGTCCTTCATAAGGGTTCTTTCACTTTTTCGTATCAAAAACTGGTTAATGAACCAGTTTACGAAGGTTTTAACAAAGATGACGTGTTTAGTATTTGTATGATAAACTTCCTGCTTTCTCAGAAGCGAAAGTAAATGAAATTATGTTTAATGATTCGGAAAACAGGAGACGCTACTACATTTGAGTTAAACGCATAGACTCTAAATAACAACCACTCCAAGGATTTTGCATAATGTGCAAAGTTAATGTAAGAGAATTATGGTGGAAATAAAGCATTCATTCATTGAGTTAATGCACATCTGATGAGTATGTAAGTTTGTTTTGTGGAAATAAACATCATAATTTCAAAAATTATTTCACAAGAAGTCTGGAGGTTATATAGAAGTGGGCGAAATTGTACAAGCAAGGAATTTAGGTTCAAAATCAGTCAGAAAATTCAGACAGCCTAACTCTTTCCCGAAAACGTGGCTTCTCTTAGTGAAGAACAAAGAAAAAGTTCGATGTAAGGAAGTTTGAAATAAAATATCAGGGGCAATGAAACATCACATACTTGCTGACTATTGTTGGATGCTCAAGAGAGAAAACCTAAAAACTTCATATACATGGAAAGTCAGCAGAAGAACTTTCACAACGAATAAGAAGCTGCTATAATATATTTGCAAAGGATGAATGCTAAACTCTAACTGTTATGTAATTACAGTCTTATTAATAGCACACCATAGCGTTTTAACATCATCCAAGGATTAAATTATGTAAGTTTACTGAAATATAGTAACAAATACATATGAAATAGAAATTACCATTGATGTTTGTGAACAATGTGGATATTCATCTTTTCAACGCCTTTTATCTGTTTTACTTAATCTATATACTATTTAGAGGCTTGTGTTTAGAAATAGGGCTGAAACATTTGTTTTTCAATAAAATCACATCATATTTAATAATGTTATTAAGGTGAATGTACTAAAAATTCTTACGCGATAGTACTAAACTAAATTTATTTTATGATTTAGCATACCAGTTACATATTAGTTCATTTCACTTGGTTCAGGCAATAAAAAAAAAGTTGCAATTCGTAGGCGTAATTAAATATAGACAATTCTAAAAATAAAAGCATTTTATAGCATTTTTCATGTGGAAAGAACAATGTAAGCCGAGCATTCTTTCCTCATCCGACAAGGATGACCAAACTCGTGATCGGTAATTCGGGGGAACTGTTCCCCCCTGACTGAGGTTTCTTCCGTTTTCCTCACCCCTTATCAACGGCAAATGTCGGGGAGTTACTCTTAGCCTAGAACCTTCCCTCCAAAAATTCCTTTCCCAATTTATCGTTTCATTCCATGTATCAGTGTCCATAGGAATGTGATGCCACAGTAGCAAAACGGGATTTAAAACCAACAAATATCCAGTATGGAAATATGGTTCTAAAGGTGGCCGGAAGAGTGGATTAGCAATCTTCAACGCCAAGACCAGCGACAGATATGCTATCGAACAACTTCAAGGCTAGTGCAGAATCATCACTGCATTTGGAGTATGTCAAGTTATCCATGTGTTGCGTTCGAACTACTGCCACCTATATTGGTTTTTTTTGATTGGTTTATTTATGGACGCTCTTTAACATCTCAGGTCATCAGCGTCCCATTCAACTCAGGGCGTGAAACGGCCAACTAATTTTGCTCCGAGGCCTCTCTTTCAGGCTTGAGGTTCTTTATCGTGCCGTAAATGTACGACACGGGACCCACGGCTTTACTTCCCTTCCGAAGGAAACCATACCTAGGATTTTTACGCACCTATATTGGTTGATGCTTGTCTAAGAACTTGTTGTAATGTAACAGAATGGCAACATTAATAGACATAACATGCATTATTTGTAAATGCTTGAGGACTGTGTGAGCGTCCATAAATAAAAAACTTCCTCTTAGCCATGCTCTATTTATTTTTTCATTTTCTCGGAGTGCACATTGTAGTGTCGCAGCGTTACAGGTGAAATGCTTATGGCCTTAACTGCTGGCTTGAGAGGAAGAGATTCCAGCTATTGTTGTTGAGGTCAACTATTCCGTTATATATTGAAGGTAATGCTAGTTTTGTTCAATTAGTTGTTATAATTATAAATTTAATGCAATGTACTTAGAATGTTTTCATTTTGTTACAGCTCTATGCTATCTACTCTGCATTTAAAGGTATTTCACCCTTAAGTTCATTATCAATCATGCATAAAATAATAAACTGAATTTATTTTTATGTTACTAATCATGGTTATAAAACATCCAAAATACGGTATAAAAAGAGCAAACAGCTCAACAGAGCATTCTCTGTAGAACCAAAATTAATTTTAAACATTTATCAAAAGCAATACGTACTTCTAAATTAATTTATTGCAGACGATCCATTGAATTCAAATTGAGACATGGGCCTACAACGAAAGGAGAATTTATTATCTCTTTCTCTATCAGTTTTGCTGCACGCAAGTATATGAATAACTAGAATAGGATGCACTACAACAGAGGTAAAATCTTATTTAGTTTAGGTTTATAGTGCAAGCGTTCACACATAATATAGTTATAATCTTTGAGCTGAGTTTTGAGTAAGCCGAGGAAAGTTCTCTCAGTAATGTCTGACGTCTAGAATAATTCTAGTACAAAACTTAATGGTTTGAGGATTATACAGGCAATTTTCATACTGAATTGATTACCAATAGAATTTCGTTTTCATGCTTATAACCAACAAAGGAAGCTGCAACATGTGGAAAATGTATGCTCGACCTATATTCAGACTTAAATGCATTTTAAACGGAAATATATAAAATAAAATAGATTTAAGAAGAAACATAGGATACAATATGTACCAACTGATTAATGGATTATCTATTAGCAGTGAATAAACAACGGTTAGTTAGTCGGTCTAGTGGTAACCATACTTGCCTCATAAATCCAAGGTTGCGGATTCTTTCACTGCCAGGAACAATGCATTTTTTTTTCGGACGTAAAATTCTAAGTATGGCTTCCTTCAGACGAGAAGAAAAGCCGTGGATCCCATGTCGTACATTTATGGCATGTCAAAGAACCTCAAGCCTGAAAGAAGAGGCCTCTGGGCAAACGTTATCAGCCGTTTCATTGAATTGAATGGGACGGTGATGACCTGAGATGTTAAAGAGCGTCCATAAATAAACTAAATCAATAAAAAATCAACGGTTTAGTTCACAGTTATTTCTCTGAAGCATAAAGCATATATGATAGAAAATTATGTACGTTTCATTATTAACTATTGAGCATAATATGCACCATAGTAATTCGTCTCATTCGCATAGGGAAGCGAAAGCTCACCTAGGAATGTTTCACAAATTAAAATTGTTTGAATTGCTAAAATGTGTTTCGCATATCTGAATATCAAAACGATCTGAATTAGTTGATTAATTATTTAAACCTAATAACTTTCAGCTTATTAGGTAGTACTATGTTAATATTAAAACCAATGCATTAAATGCAGCGATCACATTTGGTTTTGTAAGTGATTCCAAAAACCGCAACTGAACTTTTGTAGCTACTCATGCTCCGGTGTTCATTTTTTTTCCAGTTTGTCTAATTTGCTCAATGCCCGTCGACGTCATTCACCTAGAACTGTGTTTTCCTGATTCATGTGATCAATTCTTGAATGGAACGGTATTATTTTGTGGGCTTACTGTTTGAAGTCAGGTCTCATCGTATGATATATTTAGTACTTTAAGACTTCTATGTATGACTCTGGCATTATGAAAGACAATCGCATTTTTCCCCTTATTTAATCTGAAACCAAGTATCTTCATCATCTTTAAAATGGCTTCATTATGCCACATTACCATTGGTGGTAGCCGTGAGTTTATAAAGGAAAATTGGGAGGTTGGAACTGACTGTAAGGTTTTATTCTTTCAATTCTGTAATCAAAATTATATCCAACCCACAATATTATGCACTTAAAAGTATGGAATAACGCAAAAGAATAACTTTAAAAATCAGAAACTTTCAACCATTTCTTTTAAAAAATATATTTTCCACTTAGCAATAATTTCTGCGCATTTGTATCAGGATAAGAAATGTGATATGAAAAACAATACGATAACTGTTCAGTGCATACAGGGGTGGGGAAAGTCTGAAACGGAAATTGAGTAAATGGAGACACTCCCGTATAGGAAGGGCTTCAAACTAAACTTCCTGTGAAACGTAAGACTTGCTTAACTTGTCAGTTCGGGTCAAGTGATTGGCACGTGACCAAAACGGTTTGCACCCTGGTCGTGTGTATAAAACAATGGGGGTCCCAGAACTGTTCCTTCCGTTTACTTTTATCCCTAGAAGTTCTGACCCCACACGGTGTGAGAGTTCGGTTGCACGAATTATTTTCCATCTCAACTTCACGGACGTTCTCAATGCCGGGAAACAATGATTGTCAGGGTTCCGTATCAGCGATGAGATAATCGATTGTAACTCATTTGATTATTTCTATAATCGAAAAACTCTCGAATTAAATAATCGAGTACTGTACATATGTATAAGAAATCGAATGTAATAAGTTTTTCTTCTTACGATATGAGAGACAACAACGAAACTGCTACTAATATAAATACGTTAACTAAACAGTTATTTTGTTCTTCGATTTCAGTTTTAATACTTAAGTTCCAATTATTAAGAAAAATATTCCTAAAGTAAAGCTCTCCGCTTTACAGCAATATTATTGCAACTTGTTTGTTATCTATTGGTGCCTGCCGGTTACTTTTGTGACTTTCTCTGCTCTCGTTCAAAAGTTTCCCGACTGAAGTCCATGAGCGAGGCAAATATAACATTCCTTCCAGGAAAAAACGGTCGCCATGATTTGTTGATAATCATTATTTTTCAGCTGATTAACTTAATATTTCTACATTGATTTTCTAATCGCTACTTCATATTGCTCTTTAATACTGGAATTGGAGATATTTAACTCTGCGTAACGTGTAATGGCCAGTTTATTCTACATTGTGATATTATCTGATGACATATTGAAATGTTAAAAAAAAAAAAAAAAAAAAAAAAATCTTGCCAACACCTATATACGATTTTGCATTATATGGTTGACAACACTTGGTATTTTTTCAGCGATTGTCCCTTTGCAGCCAAGACCGTGACTTAAACGATATAAATTTAAACTAAGAGTATATAAAGATGTTATAAGATGTATTTTGTTTTAAATAATGTAATATTATACATAATTAACAAAACACACACACATCTATATATATATATATATATATATATATATAATGATTCCAACACTTTGCTCACCTCTCATATAGGAGCAGACTACTCCTATTTTTAATACAGAATAGTTCTCTTTATTTAGAAATTAATATTTTGATTGCAATAAGGTTAATATACACATACCTAAAATGGAAAACACCATTTTTCTATTATACTGTTGATATTAAAGTTTAAAATAATTAAACTATTAAAAAACTATACCAAAGTTATAATATCAGTTTATTTATCCGTAATAAATTTGTTAGTATTAGCTCTTATTTGAGAACAAATGTTTGCTTCATTCGAAAAAAAATAATCTGCTGTTTTAATATTCGAGCAAGGAACTATATTTCTTTGGACTGTTTTCCTGCTACAACCAAGACCTACTCCACTACCCACCCAATGTGGGAATCGATAGTGCACAAAATGGTGGACATTGAAGTTCGGGCTATTATGCACATGACTTTGATTATTTGGTTTGTTGCAGTTACGCGGTTTATTGCAGTGGTGTACAGTTGGGAATAAATCAACAGGAGCCTGTTACTTCTTCTTCTTCTTCTTCTTCTTCTTCTTCTTCTTTTTCATTTTGTTAAGTTAATATTGATTTAGGGAAATTAAGCAAAAAACTTGTGTAAAAGAAAATGTTTAGTCACAATATGGGTTACTCTTGTATGTCTTAATTATGTAAGTACATCGCACAATACCATATTTAAATGCCCAAAAGATCAGTCATTAAAGGGGAAGCGGATAAAGATACACACCGTGCACATGTTGAAGTTATTGATAAAAATGTAGTGTTTAAAAAACATTTCGTACCAAAATTTGTGGTTGGGGCAATTTTCTCTAATTTACCATCTTGTGTGACAGCGAGGCTTAGCAATGATTGGAAAGATCCGGAAGAAGGCGCACATGTAATGGGTTTTGGAGCGAGATGAAGAGGAGAGTTTTAATAATTGACGTAAGCAGGATGTTACATCATGTTTCAACTCGTTTGCAAGAGAGGTTAAGAAGACAGGTATACCCTTTGTAAGTATTGCCAAGGAAGACTATGTCATTTTCATAATTAAATGATTATATGATGCTGCACCAACTACGAGGTGTCGATTGGGTTTAAGATGTCTAGTAGTTTGGGAGTTAGTGTATCTTTTATAGATATGTGCCTGCTTGTGGAGAAGTTCAGTTCCATCTTGGAGTGCAGTGGAAGTATGGAGCTAAAATATAATGGTTGGAGCTAATTGGATAATTGGTGAGTTGCTTTGCTAATAATAATAGTAGTAATAATAATAATAATAATAATAATAATAATAATAATAACAATAATAGTTCTCTCGTTGAAAGAGTGGCTTCCTTAATAAACGTTGTCAAGGAAAGATTCTATAAATCATGAATTGCATATACAGAAAACTGGTAAAATACATCTTACATTAGAGTAATTTATGATTTCTTATGCAAATCAAATTACGTATTCAACAGAGTTCTTAATATGGGCTACAACTTTTTCTTGCATATATAAAGACAAACTGTATTTTGCATTACATTTTCTTTTCCAGTAATTTTGTTAAAATTAATTGTACTATTGTAGAGAATATTGCAAGTAAGTATAATTGGTTATTCATTTTAATTTGTATAACTTTACAAATGCCAAAAGTAAACTCTGTATCCTGTATAGATGCACGTGTATTTAAATGGTTCATTAATTTTCTACTCCAATAAATTTGCTTCAAATAATATTTATGTATGTTACACTAATGGAAAATGCCTGATTAAGTTATTCTTATTTGTGCATGTTGTTGGTGTTAATTATTGTTGTATTATTTATTGCACTTCATCAAACGCTAACGGGTAGTAGTTGATTAACCACTTTTATACATGGATCATATTTTGTAAACCGAATTAATATTATTTTATATTTCGTTTACGTTTGAGTAATACTGTTTGTATATGGCTTCAGATTCTTACACACCATCGAATTATTTTCTAATGATAAATAACGTCATCTTGTAAACACATTACGCGTAAAATGTTCGCGTTTGCAATTGTAGTGGTGAGGCGATGACGCTGACGTTTTTCTGCACTGGTGTCTGGGTAGTGGAGCGGTCTTGCTACAACCGTGCCATCCAAGCTACATCGACTACATGGCCAGTTGAGACTGTGCGTGATAACCTAAATGCCCAAATGTCTATCCGATACATTGTAGATGCTTTGAGCATGTCATCAATTTGTAAGCTTCAAATTACAACAATCTCATGATGAGCATTTGTACATGTTGTGTGTAGGTTACTAGCAAACACATTTGCATACGAAAGAATAACCGTTACTTTAATCCAAATTAGTAATTACCTTCACTATGAAAAAATGTTCATTAAGTAATCGGATTTTTTAAAAATTTATCCAACATTTGAATGAAACGAAATATTTGAACAACCGATTATTTTTATTCGATTATCCCATCACTACTCTGATTTGTACCTACCACTAGATAGTGCCTTCATTATTAAAGCTGCGCAATAATCCGCGTCAAATCTCCTGCACAGCCAAATAGCTCTGCAAAACGGGCATACCGTACGCAGTTCGTGCGAGAAACAGGTCGCGTGAATGCGTGGATGCAGCATATCGTGTTCTTAGTGATACCCAGTACTTTTTGAGACATCACTTACAGTAAATTCGGGGAGCAAAAGTGACCTGTTCCCTTTCCATACACGATGCTTTTCCTTTATTTATTGATTTGGTTTATTTACGGGCGCTATTTAACATCTCAGGTCATCAGCGTCCCATTCAACTCAGGGCGTGAAACGGCCGACATATTTTGCTCAGAGGCCTTTTCTTTCAGGCTTGAGGTTCTTTTACATGCCGTAAATGTACGACACGGGACTCACGGCTTCCCTTCCGAAGGAAGCCATACTTAGGATTTTTACGCCCTAAAACACATGATGTAACTACCATTGTTTTCTATAACGCGAAATATCACATGTTCTTTTCTTTTTTTTTTTTTAAGCAAAGCTACAAATTCGTTCATAATAAAATTGCTTAGGGAACTGCTCAAGCTAAACTACTATTTCTTGAACAAACATGCAAATTCATTTTCATTTCAATTGACGAGCTATTAAAGTTTGCTATTAATATTTGTATATTTAGTAGCGCAAGAAACGAGTTTTGACTAGGCATCACGCACGGCTATTTTTTGCTAGAGTCGTTCAGCCTTTGAAAGCCAGAGGTAGCAGGTTTGACACGGTTAATATCAAGAAATCATAAATTCGTAAGCATTTTCTTTATTTTTATTGCTTAGATATAAATAGGAGCATTATTCTTTCACTTACCTAGAGAAGTGGAAAACTTAACGTCCTTGGTCGTCATCATTAACAGCGGCGGCTGCAGGGATTCGGTTTAAGCCTGTTCCAAGGTAGGTACAGCGTAGACGAACGCACTGAACAGGATTTAAATGACAGGACTCTATGACAACATAGTAAGTATTACGCATAACCACTATCTATTAGACAACAGGAACATTTACCAACTAACAAAGTTTAAAATAATATTTAATTTTATTACATAGCTAAATATGCCCATCCTTTAATTGTGTAATTTATGAAATGCATGTTATATGTGAACATATCAGTGTGTGTTAAGACTTCATGACTATTGCTAATATATTACATTATGTTATTGCTATCTAAACTGAATGAATATTTCTCAGCATATTTGCAGTATCTCTTCTATTTTTGGATGAACAAATGTACAAACTGTTTTGGATTATATGTCAAAAGATTATAGTTCTAAACAGTAATTTATATACACCGCTTTTTGATGTGAAAAATGTTGCACAACAACTGTTATGAAGAGGGTAAATTTTACATAGATATTGAGTATATATACGAGTAAATATGTTAATATTCGTTAGTCGTTTTTCCTGCATACATATCTCAATTAATAGCACAGCTCATAAAATAATATAGCAATGACTTTGTCGCAATACAAATACCAATTCAGTTTCGTTCTTTTTTGCAACAGATTATGAATTAAGAAATGCATTATATAAATGCCCCAGTCAATATTTTAAATGTAATGATGCTTCCAAACATAAGTTACTGTATAAATTAATATGACTGATAGCACAGCTTTGTTCTGACTTCTTTATGTAACTATTAACTTATCAAGTTGTGGAAATGTATGCTGCTATTAATGAAGAAAAGTAAAATCTCATATATAAAAGGGGAAAGACTTGATGAGCCTATACATATATCTAGTAAAGTGAAAATCGTTCAATATCCATATTAAGGTGCTCCTGGTCCTCCAAATTTGGAATGTATTTAAGTCACGCCCACCCTGCCCCATATTTTTATATTTCCGTACAGCGCATGCTTTGATCTATCGATTTCAAGCACTCACAAAAGCTGCGGAATAATAAACAAAAACGATTGCTATTGGAAAGGTAAACTGAGGCTTGTGCATTTTCATTGGATGTTACACTTCAGTGAGCTGAGCTACGTTAACTGGCCCGGGATACAGCTCAATCCAGCAACAACGTCCAATAGTGGCTGTTATGGTGCGCATGAGCTGTAAAACATTGTCTCTCTTCTTTATCCCATGCTTTTCTCTTTAAGAGATAAAACGCTCCATTTCATTCGACATCGTCTACGTTCAATTTACTGTTTTCGCACAAAAACATTTAGAGAATGAATGAACAAATAAATTGCAAAAGCTTTGCAGTATCTTCAGATACGGGTTTGATTCAGGAAACACTTTGTGTTTCGAAGTCCCAATTGCAAATTTAAGTTATTGGCATTTCGGTCTAAATGTGAGTGACACACCACTCTGAGCGCAAGTGACCAGTTTGCAGTTAACTCTCGCTGCCAATTGGACTCTTCTGTGGTGTCCATGAAATTGCATGCTGAAAGAGCGTTATTTTATATTTTCGGTTTATGTAATTTTAAGTTTATGTGCTTATTTCTAGAGATATAGGATGTTTATTGTACTATTTATTTCCATTATTTTAAAATAAGGACGACCCCACACCTGGAACTTTCTATGATACCTTGCTTTTCCATTCATTTCTCTATTAGTATTTTACAGCAGCATAAATGCAATATTCTTTACAATATTGCAGCACTTTAGGAAGAAGGCAGCATTTCAATTTATACTATATGACGTGTATGCATTACAAGCGCCCGCCTCCTTGGTCTAGTAGTTAGCATTACTGACCGGAAAGTCCCGAGTTTGATCCCCGGTACCTGCTTAGAAAATTTGTAAGTTTGGAAATTCTGGAACAAGGTACATCCAGCATTATGAAGTCAATAATTGAGAGTGCGCTAATTCATATGCCCTCCTGCAGTACCTGTGATGTCACAAGACAGGGACAGAAGACGCAGCGGTCGCTGTGGTATGCTAAAAGTCTGTAGTTGCTAAATCTGTCTTGAGGAGAACAATTTACAGGCTACTAAAGAGAACAATAACAAATTAAGAGCAAATTATCTGAATATCTTTGCTTTCAAATGAGTTTTCGTTTTATTACAAAAGAATGAGTGACCTACACATGTCATTAAAGCACACAGAAAAGTTATTCTATATTTTAGTTTACCATAAACACCCTTAATTTAACTTGCCATTAGAAGGTGACATTTACATGTTCTGGTTCGTCTCGCTTTCTTTTGTTTGTTGACTACGCTACTTTCTTAGCAATTGTTTTATGTCAGTCTATCCATTTCCATAAAACATGTGGTTTTAGTCATGAAGATATTCGACCATAGCGCCCCAGTGTACCTCTGCTCTTATTCCTTATTCCTGGATTTCACGAAACTCTCTGTC
Organism: Metallyticus violacea; assembly: GCA_030762175.1. Lineage (NCBI taxonomy): Eukaryota > Metazoa > Arthropoda > Insecta > Mantodea > Metallyticidae > Metallyticus > Metallyticus violacea. The sequence goes on along the minus strand of CM060846.1, from coordinate 224,110,086 downwards.
GTGCCAGACGACCGAGTTATATAATTGAATTATTCTGAATCTATAATACTTTTAGAATACTGCACTTTTATTCGTGACAAAGAAGTTAATTTCTGTTTAGATTTTTCTAAACATACAGATATAATTTATGACCATTGCACTTAATGCAGCAGGGAACATAACAAGAATTAAGGTGTGTTGCAAATTAATAGAAATTTACTCAAGATTACAATAATATTTATGTAGGAAAGCGTTTTTATCTGGCAAAGACAAACGTCTACTGCGAAGGAAGAGCGATTAATTTTTTTACATGCACTGAAAAAAATAAATGAAAATTCAAATATATAACAATGCTTAAAGCGCAAATGGAGTTGCTTGAAGTGCCTCAAGCAGTGGCAGGAAGAAGGTGAAGCAATTGCCGGAGACACCTTTACACTTGTGAAAATATTTCAGTTATTAAAGCGTGAACTGCTGCGACACATGGACACTCATGTCAAAATGGAACAAATTGATATGAAGGGAGATTTTAATCTTGATTAGCTGTAATTTGCATGACTACAGCTAATTCGAAACAATCGTCCTTGTCCATATGTGTTAGTCTCTGTCCTTTATAGAACATTGAAATTTAATAGAACATTCTAATCATAACCGTAATGTTATACTATACAGCTGACATTTAATGAAGAAATCGTAACACTATTGCACCAGAAAAAATTAGATCTAGTTCATGCAGAAGTATGTCTTAGTCAAGCCCTATAAAGTAGATCATTAGCAATTAAAAGCTCTTTATGTAAAGCCCATGTATACCATCCTCCCTCTGCCAGCAGATCGTTAACGCCGGGATTTGTTCGGACAGGAACGTACGGCACTAGCCCATTGAGTGTGTTTGTGCATGCTGTTATCACTGCACAAGTCTGTGACATTCCTGGTAGAAGAATACTAACTCAATGGTTATACCCACGACATTTTGAGACTTGACGTTAGCCCCTGAACAAATGCAGCAACTATGCTCTTACTGCTGGAGGAATGTCTTGCTGCTGTTGCTGCTAGTGTGCATTATTAGGCGGGTGAAATATTGTAACGGTGGGAAATGTGCTCTTATTGCAATTCGTAACTAATTCATATGTACACACACTAACCTAACCTGTCGGCTAATCTCGAGCAAATTCTAGAAACCGGTAGAACGAGTGGTTTAGCGAGTAAATTATTGTAACTGTGGCAACTGCTCTAATTCCAATTCCCAACTAATTTACTAGTAATCATTTGTAATTGTGACAAATCTCCTCAAACTCTTGCAGATAAAAAAAAAAAAAAAAAAAAAAAACATGGCATCGGAGTACTTGAACCCCCTCTGAAACGATTATAATTGTGGTACGTTACATGCTACTGCGCTGTTGATATCGTAGTGTGATCTAGCTAATAGCTGTGTTGCACTATCTTCGACTGTTTTCGCCGGCACTCGTGCACCCAGCAGCAAGAGCTCACGGAGGCTAGTAGTAAAACATTCCTTACTGCTGCATTGATCCAGCTGGTAACGTCGAGTTATTTTGAGCACTTGACGTTACAGATTGCTTAGCCTTCCCGAACGGCAAGTGGCGAACCGTAGCGAAGAAAGCCGACTGGTTACGATTGCAGTGTGGATTCACGTGTTCCTCTGTTACAGCCGTAGTGAAAATTGTTGAATGTGTTGTCAGCAGAAAAAAGTTTAATGATACCGGGCCTGTCCTCAAAAGACAGCAACCTTGCGCCTGTCACTGTGAAATTTGCAACAAGAATTTCAATTAAGTATACCATAAACTTCTCACCACGGCAATATCGCTGATGGCGCTTGGAGCTGTATGCATAATTGAAATTCCTTTTGCACATTTCACAGTGACAGACGTGCGATTACTGTCATTTTAGAAAGGCGCGATAACACTTAATATTTTACGGGTGTACTTTATAAACATGTTATATTACATTTTCTTTGCAGCAATACTTCTCCCGCATCCCAAAACATGTTATATTACATTTTCTTTGCAGCAATACTTCTCCCACATCCCAAGCATACAAACGGTTTTGATCTACTCATTATGAACAAAATAATAATAATAATAATAATAATAATAATAATAATAATAATAATAATAAAAACCACACTCCACGCTAACACTTTGCATTAACAACCAACCAAAATGAACAAGCGCCCAAGGCCAAAATCCAAGGAATGTCCCAAAAGAAGAATCTTTATTTTTCCACAGAAAAATCTATTTACAAAAAAAAAAAAAAAAAAAAAAAATCCTGTCGCATTCCCCTTGCAAGTCTTATACAATGGAAGCCAACATTATCGTGTTTTCTGTACTGCAAGTTGGAAAAGAAGTCATTTGTATCACCTCATTATTAAGAAGTGTTTCAAATATATAGCTCGGAATAGATGCATAACTTATAGTGTTAAAATTATATGCTTTCCATTATTATTATTATTATTATTATTATTGTTGTTGTTTCTTTTGCGTGATATATTGCTAAATTAAAGAATCCCAATTCATTTCCCTGTATTACAACTAAAACTGAATATGGCTGCACTTGTCCCCGCATCTATCCACATTCCCTGGATTTCGGCTTCTTCCGCTACCATTCGAGACTTAGCACTGAACACTTTGTAAGGGTAAATTTTTGAACATACGGTAGGTATTATGCTCATATTCCCGCTCTCCAGCATGCTGTTTGTGGTAGCTGGCTTTGCTTTCATCACATAAATCGCTTTTCACAAAGCAGATGTGAACACAAATTCTGGTACATTTATTAAAATTTAAATTAATATTAAATTAAAAACCTGTTTCAAACTATAAATCTTTGTATAAATAAGAAACCTTTATTTAAATGACTTAGTTTTTCATTTACACTTCACTCTTCCTGCATGATGTAACCTGATTTTGTTAGAATAATCTTATTAATTGTTATTTGTTTATTTTTTCTTTATTTTTACTCAGATATGATATAATATAAGTCTCTTGATTTACTTTCTATCTAGTCAGTAAGTACACCGTTTTCCGGATAGTTTTCATCCTAATAAATGTGCGCGTTCGAACAATACATCTAATAATTTATTCTTCTATATCGGAGCATTTGCATATTAATATATCGATGACGGTCTTCATTACATTTTAATATTTATTTAAGGCACGCCCATGAAAACTGGAGAAGTATTGCTCTAAACTGATGACAGAGGAAAGCCATTGTTATGTTAGTTTAATTAAAGTTCTGAGAACCATTTTTTTCCTGCAGCAAAGTGACTTGCATGTCCCATACAATGAAGCAGGTTCATCTGGTTGTGACATTTTTAAGTTATATGCTTTACATCCTGCAAGCATTTATAGTAGTTGAAAGTTTTCTGAAGATATCTTTGATTATCTTGTTTCTTGCGGATAATATAGTTACTCAATGAATTTGTCAACACATGAAAACATCATCTACCTCACGTGCTTGCTCATCCCTTCCCAAACTTTTCTTCTTCCCCATTATCATCAACTTGGTTTTGCTGAGCATTGATACACTCAAAGTAATACTCGTATCCTGTGCATAATTCTCACATACTTTATAAAACATATAATGCTTGTTTGTTCAAAAAAGGAATATATTACTCCTGTTTTATTTGTATCTGGTATTTCAAAGGAGCTTTTATCTTCTTTTATAGGCTTGTTAATTTACCGATGCAAGAAATCCGACAGTTTTAATTTAAATGGGCAAAGCAGTTGATTCTTAATACATTTTCATGTCTGAGTTTGAGAAGCTACATTTCCAAATTTCATAGAACAAAGACAGAAATTTAATGCTTAGAAATGGTCGGTCCTTCTACGTAATTGAATAATTTGTTTCTTAGTTCGATATCATTAGGAATCATATAATAACTAAATACTTGGTGTTCTAATTTCCCTATCATGGATGATGCAGCAAGCAACTACATAGCTGTAAAGCATGTTAATTCCTTTTTATAGGATTCAGAACCTAAAAGAAGCCTGTACTAATAAAACTCATCAAAAACAATGTTATTTACGTAGTGAGCAACCAGCTAGCATGCTGCGAGTGAGCAGTCCGCTGCAGAGTGGCGTGGAGTACAGACCTAAGAGTTGACTGCGTTTTGTTTTGTGCTATTCGGTTTTTGTCAGTTTCTTCTTACTTGAAAGTTTTCTTTACATTTCTTTTGCGAACAATTTCATAGTTATCTAGTAAATTGTAATTATCAACAAGATCACACGAGTAAACACTTTGAAAGCAACCTTCGACAAAAGTAAGCCTCGGTCTACGCCATTAGATATACATCTCTGGTTGGATACAACTCTACGTATAGCAGAGGATCATCTGGACACATTTGAGTTAATTGGTAAGCAAAATGCAATATTTATCAAGTTACACAGTAGAGTGGTTTTCGAACAGTCATTAAATGTACATTAGGGCACAACTCCCTTTGTAACTGAAGACGAATCCGTGATTTCCGTAACGATTAGTGATGCCAGTGCAGAATACACCCATGCCCGTGTGTTTAATTTACCCCCGGAGTTATCAAATGATAAAATACGCCAAAGTTTACAGGTATATGGCTTTGTAATTAAAATTGAAAATGAACATTGGTCTCTGGGCTATAAGTATCAGGTGCAAAATGAAATTAGTTCTATTCAAATTGATTTGAAAAACATCAATTTCATCTAATTTGATGATTGCTGGTCACGAGGCTTACATTAGTTATGCAGGGAAACCACCTAAGTGTAATACGTGTGGTGAAACCACTCATTTCCGTGATCGTTATCCTTACAAGAAATTTACTTCTAAGATCCCACAAGTACGTCGTCCAACATTAATGAGTAATCTATTCTTTGAGGAAATTATCACTCCTCAGGAAACTTCTGCTTCCAGCCCCATTTAACTTCACCAGTAGGCAGACGCTCCCTACCGAGCCCTCTCAACAGCCCGCCTCTCCCTTGCAACCTATGAACGCGACCTTGCTATTGTCGCAACGGCATGACATACCTCTCTTATCCCCACCTACTAGTAGCACTGACAAGGTAGCTACTGCACCATCGCATGAAGAAGAGATAAATATAGGACCCAATGCTAAGAAACAGAAGTACGCGAAAGATCCCAATCTACGGTGACGCCTTTGAATGACTTTGATGCTCAGACTTTACTCAATAATAAACCAGCGATTTTACCCCGAGATCCGCGATTACAGGGTGGCTTGTCTTCTAAACGTCATGTTAACAATGACAAAGCTGGGAAATCTCTGCCGTTATCTGAAAGTCCTACTGAGTCTATGTCGGAGGACACGTCTCATGAAACCTTAGAGCTCACGATTGGAGAATAATTTCTTATTACTCTCCTCTAGCTGTTTATTTCTTTTTAATTGTTCTTGGATTCACTTGTCTCTCTTTATGCGACACACACACACACACACACACACACACACACACATATATATATATATATATATATATATATATATATATATATATATATATAATTCTTACACTGAATATTAGTAATATCCAAACTCCGAAAAATTTCGCTTTCTTGCTAAAACATTTAATTCCCTGGATGTCGACGTTGCTCTTTTGCAAGAGATAAATTCTACGGTTAAACTCGCTTTTATGGATGTAATGCTGAAATTAATACTGATTTTGTTACCCGTGGTACTGCCATATTGCTTAAAGATCACTTGCAATATACGGATGTGCGTATGACTGCAAATTTTAGAGGCATCAGCCTTATCCTAGGGAATCTCAGTATTATCAAGGTATATGGTCCTTCTGACACCCATATACGGAAGGAAAGACAGATTTTTTTTGCTGAAGAAGTAGCTTCTTTGTTTTCTAATTCTCCACATGTGTTATTAGGTGGCGATTTTAATGCTGTTTTATCTCCTAAAGATTGCACAGGAGTTTACTTGCCTAATCCTGCATTAGTAGATTTAGTTCATCGACTTCATCTACGCGATACATGGGAAGTCATGAATCGAAATCGTCCGCTTTATACATTTCAACACAATCTCTTGCGAACACCACTCGATCGCATTTATGTTGATCGCAAGCTTTGTATTAGCACTGTGGATATATGCCGGACAGAGCTCTCTGATCATTGTGGAACTTTCAGAAAGTTAAAGAAAGAGATTCTAATTCTACTAGGGTATCGGGTCAGTATCCAGGATACTGACTGACCATATTAGACTGCAGACAAAAGTACGCGACTTAATTTACTTCTATGAAAGTTCAAACATCCCTTAGAAGAATGACTGGATTTCAAGAGGAAAAAGACTAAGACAAAATACCTAACTCATGAGAAAACAAGACATAAAATCTAAACGTGAGGCTAATCATTAACTATGACAGAGACAATATCTCGGGTATTGAATAATTGCACGCTTATCTTTGTTACAATTTATTGACGTGTTAAAAAGGTTCGCGTACATACTCGTGTGACTGTTACTGTGTGAGTGTGACTTCCTCTTTGATCACACGACATCTGAAAGTTATAAAGCACTATGGTCACTACACCGTGACAGGTGTGGCAGGAGGTTTAGTGAAGTGGAAACTTGCAACTTAGCTTTACATACACTCCAAGAGATATATCTATAATATACCGGTTATAATATTGTCATCGTTCTACCAGCATTGGCATACGGTATCAAGAGCTCTCCTTATTCTGAACCAGGAGAAGTTTACTCCGACTATAAGTAGAGACGAACCTCCTAGCTCGATCTGAAACAGACGGAAAGGAACTAACAACAAACTTAACATTTTGTAAACCTTTTCAGTTGATGGTGCAAGGTTTTTGACAACGTAAACATAATGTTCCAAATCAGCAGAAATATATTTCAAACTGTAATCCAACAAATACGCAGATACGTTAACTTTACGACAATGTTGACTACCACGGGTGGCGGAAGTCGTTAAGGCGCAGACTCGTGAGCGTGAGATCTGGGATCGGATCCCGCCAGGGCTGTCCTCCCTGAATGAGGTTTTCCACAGTCATCATAAACGGCAAATGCCGGGGAGGTACCCTGAACTTAGAGATGGAACGTTTCCTTTCTTAAAAAATCCTTTCCCAATTTATTATTTCATCTCATGTATCATCAGTGTCCACCGCCTATGGTGCCTCAGTAGAAAAAACGGGTGTTAAACACCATTAAAAAGACTATATTGGCGTATTATACGTTCTGATGTACATATTGTATTTCAGTGTTAAATCTTCTGTTTCTTTCCTTATGTCACTCAGTCAGTCAGTTATCCTATACAGTTATACATATTTGAACTATCTAAAACAAAAATAATATATATAAAGACAATTATTTTAAACGTAATTTTAATGTATCTGGTTACCGTATAAAACACTTCCAAGGAAGAGAAATGGGTTTATATAAAATATCTTTTTAGGATGCTGCGGATAATTAAATTCAGTATAGAATGAGAAAGTATCAGTGCACAAGGAGAATCCACCATGGGTGGCCGAGGTCGTTGAGGCGTGGACTCGTGAGCGGGAGGTCTGGGTTCGAATGCCGCCAGGACCGTCATCCCTGACTGGGTTTTTTCCCAGGTTTTCCTCAGGTCTCATAACTGGCAAATGCCGGAAAGGTACCCTATACTTAGGCCTGGAACTTTTCCTTCCTTAAAAAATATCCTTTCGTAATATATCATTTCGTCTCAGTGTCCACCGCTTGTGGTGCTTCAGTAGTAAAAACGGGCGTTAAACGCCACTAAAAAAAAACACAAAAAACCGAGGAGGATGCAATATAGAAGTACACAATAAACCAATTTTGCTAACATAATTCGTGCCGTTAGAAACAAAAAAAAAAAAAATTAGTTTCATATGTATAAAACATTTGCTACTGCTAGCATTTCTAGAACAGCAATTTAAAATCTAAAAATGAAGTTCTTTTCGAACAAATGCTGCAAAAAGACAGTATCTTCAGCGTTCATTCCCAGAAAAATAAATATTTTCAAATGGTGTATGAGTTCAAACGCAATGAAATGAAACCGAAATAGGAGATTTTTGCATACAGATATCAGTAGATTAAATCAACAATACTGGGAAGAAGCGTGTCGGATTTAATTGTTGGAAATGTGAATAGTGATAAATCTTACAGTTATCATTTACTGTTTTCCAAGGTACTACAATATGCAAATTCTGAATTAGTTGCTTATTTTGTAAACTCTAATATTAAACAATTATTTTCTAATTGTGTAAATGATGGAAAAATGTTTCTACTTTATACACATGCAACAGTATATATGAAAGCAGCATGTAAAACACGGAGAGTTTTTTCCCGAAGCACTTGCCTTATGCAGTTCATCCAATAAGAAATCAGATATAAGGTTGATATGATGAACGACTTAATATCCTCGGTAAAAGTTTTTTTTTTTTTTTTTTTAAGTTAAGCGCGAGGGTAAATTGTATTAAATAAGTGTCCCTGCCATTAACAGCTATTTCAACGAGGCATTTTAAAAGTAGCGCAATATTACAGTCAAACATTGACAATATAGAACAAGTTGTGAATAGTTTTCTTGAAGATATTAGGATATTATTACCAGAGAAGGAATTAAATAGGATATTCACGCAAATTTTATTTCCTTGACTCAATACTTTAAGACAATTAAGAATTCTCAAAACCCGGTTTCGCTGAGTACATGTCTTTGTTTTTAAAGCATAATATTAACTGAAAAAGGCAAGAGGTAAGGTTGGAGAAATTGCTTTTAAGAACCTAGAAATGGTGCTTGTGAAAAATCCGGTTTTGCTGTAATGAAAAGTGTACCAGATATTTAATTAGTTGCAGTCTTACCTGATGGATTTAACCCTGTTCCGGTTTTTTTCTTCAACTCTAATTCCTGTTACTTCATTAGAACTTGAGATTTTCCTGCTTTCTGTGTAGCAAAAAGACACAAACTTGCGTTACAGCATTTGGAATTGTGCAGAAAATTACGGCGGAGACAACAATAAGTCAACTCAATGATTGCTTTTGTGATAAGACGAATGGTTATCTTTCACCTTTAAGGCTTCTCTTATAACTACTGCATTTCTGTGCTATAAAATATACACAAAAGCTTATTTTCTTTGTTTTCTTCCCTGTTAAGTTAATTAAAAACCAATGATAAAATATTGCGTTCGCAATTAATAAATTACCTATTTCACTAAATTATTATCACTAATAATCATTTGTATTAATTTAAATATTTAATAATTAGCTCAAAATATAATTGGTCATTTAAAACAATAAATATCAAATTTATATTATTCAAACTATATAGGTGCCTATAGCTTATTTTAGAATCTCAAGATCTAATGTCTAATGGTGATGAAGTACCCGGACATGAAAAGTCAATTCTTTGGGAGAAATTCTTACATTTTAACAACCTTTTAAGAATATTAGCAAATTGGTTTCCACAAAAGAAAAAACTGCACATCCCTAATCAAAAACTCTGTTACGTTGTTCTGAGTCACCTGGACTTTTAAGTACCCCATTGTTGTACTGGATCTCCACCCATTTGAACAAAATTGCCTCATGTTTGAATTCAAATGACAGGAAAGATTTTCTGCAGAGGTGGTTAATTTCATCGAATATATTTGCTAGCGTATGACTTTTCAACGTGCTGCTTTCAAACGATGTACACAAGTCTAAATGTGATCTGAGGAAACTATTTAAAACAAACTTCAGCAGCTTTGAAGTCATAATATGGTAAGGAAATAGCCCAAAACACCTTGAAGTGATTCATAGTATACATTAAATGTTGATATTGAGCTTAGTTAACAATGGAAACGAGTATCTCGCAATAAACAGAACTATTTGTTTCAGCTATTTATTTACTCCTTTTATTTTTACATAAGTATTACATTCAAATAATTACACCTTTCTAATTTTCGTTTAAACTTTGTTCAGTAAAGTATTTAACCACTGTAACTAAGGTACACTTTTATTTAACAACTTATATCTGAATTCTCCAATTTTACACATCATCTTTTTATTTCAAATTAAAATATAAATTTATCTATGAGAAATAATGTTTGAATATTTTTTTTTTATAAAACTTTAGTAAATACATTCCACTCTCAACTTACGGAAAAGAGGCCTGTGAACAATTTATAGTAGGAGATCTTGTTCAATATTATTATTTTGATTAATGTTTATTTTGGCATTAATATTGATGCATTGAAATAATGTGCATTTAGTTTTATCTATTTTTAGTCTTAACTCATTCAAAAATCTCTGAAAATATACAGCACAATAAAATTGATTGGGGAAGAGAAAGATACATTAAAAACTGTAATAAGGCAGGAAGGATAATTGGCTTGGTTTAGAAAGTGGATACGAAATGAATTCCTCCCATTATTTATTGCGTGTCTTCTTTTCAGTTAGAAGTGGAATTGGTCAGTGCTGTGCAAATACTTTATAAACTTTAAGGTATAGCTTGGTAATTTGAATCCCCATAGATTTTCTATCTCAAATGTTTTATCTAGAATACTTCTGTGGTAGGTAAAATCCATAATATATCATATATCTGTCAAACGAGAAATTATAACTTTCAAATGTATTCAGGCCAATGAAAAGTAAAATCTATATTTAGGTCTGTATTTTTAAACAACAAACGTGTTTCTCTGAAGCTTTTAATGACAAATATAATCAATGACAGAAAAAGGTTAATTTTTAGAGGCCAAAAAAAAAAAAAAAGCAGTCTTAGGACCAAATATTGGAGTTTAAAGTAGACAAAACAAAATGCTGAAAATGTTCTCGTAAAGGGTTTTTTTTGTGCAATGCTTAGGTTGCCAGTGATGGTGAATAAAAATATCAGAAATCTGTTTCGGTCCTACCGCTACAATATATTTTCTCCTTTTATTTCTTAGAGTGGAACTAAGTATTTTCTATTGCTTTTTAAAGTTGCAAAACAATTTTCTAAATTTTAAATTATGTAATGTATTTGTTTAAGGAATGCAATAATAATAATAGCATGGAACACAGATTGAACTTAAAATCTTTAAGTGGTAGAGTAATTAAAAGTTACCATGATGTAACAGGAGTGCTCAAGGAAAGGAACATAAATAATGTGCATAGGTTATAAAGGGCGGCATTCACCTTTTGCACTAGACACCTTTGGCGCAGAATAAATTTTCATGCCCTGTCACAAAGTCATCAAAGGCTACAATTACACGGTTCCTTCGAGCCAATGGATGTTTCACATTATAGCTTTGAGGTGACTGTAGAAAAAGATGCGAATAGTAGGAGTACTGAATTCGGGAGAGGCAGATGATCTAGTAGCACTCCTCTGCCAATGCAATGACCAGCAGAGCTCCATCCAAGTCCAATATGGAAACACATTTAAATTCAAAATAAAGACGGTCATAAACAGTAATTGTTCTAATAACTCTTTATAAATGTTCCCATTAAGTCGGGGAGGAACAAGGATACAATGAAGCTGCAGACAGTTCCAACCTATAGATTTACCTCTGTCGGTAGCTGTCCTGTACTGTGTTGTAAGCAATTTCCTACACTTATACTGTTCCATAAATCTGGAACCAACCCATCTGTAACAAATATAACTTCGTCATGATCAATTCCGATAAAATGTACTCAAACGAGTACCACAAAGTACAGCACAAGAGGAGACGAAAGTCCGCTGGATGAAACATATCTTTTGCAAATTAAAGGGATAGAACTACTCTTAGTAAATAACTTGCAAAACTAGTAAGTTATTTGTCAGAAAAAAGCAAAATCTTCTACAGTAAAAATATGAATATATATTTTAATGCCATTAGTTTTGTGTATGATGCAGCCATCATAAAAAGCATACCAAATTAATATAGTGACAAATTATTTAAATTTGGATTAGGAGGGATTCACTCGCTACTGCTGAGGATAAGGCAGGTTAGGTGGTAATTTATACTATTTAATACATTTCAATAGTTTCCCTATCTATAATGATTTTAGTTGTTTAAAAGCATATATTAATGAATAAATTTGTTTTATTTAAACAAATTATTTCATTATAATTAAAATTATAAAAAATGTCGACAATCCATATTCACATTTTCTTTTCAACATGTTCTGAGTTGATCTTCAGCATGCACAAAAGTATGCTTATGTGAAATATTTTTTGCAATATTGTTAAGGAAAAGTTCAGCTTATAAAAAGTTTCATTTTCCTCCTAATGTTCTGAAAATATTTTAGTACATATTACCCATTTGTAGATATTACTCCTTGAATGGCATGGCTACATGCAGATTTCTTGTAGTTAACATTTCCAATATTCCTCCATATTTCACTTTGAACTTTCCCACTAATAATATTAGCTATAGTAACAACAATATTAGTAAGAATATAGTTAATAACATAAATAATGTTTGTAATAATGTAATCAGTATTGATAAGATTTGTAAAATAGTAAGGGAACGGGGAAGTGTAAAATGATCAAATTTGACATCTTATGTTCTTGATGAAAATAAATTCTGTGACTCTTTCGGATTCAGAATATACGTTGTTTATATGGAGTTGCAGACATTAGTCATTTAACCATTTTCAAAGTCACTGCACATACCTTTGAATGTGGGTGTGGCACTCATTTTTACTGAAATTCTAAACCTTTTCAGTATTTTCAGGTAAATTTTGTTATTCTTTCGTGAAATTAAACTCGGGTCAAAAAACGCAAACTAACCAATCAAAAGGCAGCAAAATATACTGCTAATGATGATTACTCTTCTTAAATGCATTAGAGTGAGCCATGGTTTTCAAGTTAAGCTTTAATTGAAATTATCACGAAACGACATTTTTATATATATTTCTAGGAAACGATTATAAAAGGGATGAGGCCCTTATTAATCTCTACTTAATAATACCTTTAATTTAAAAAGATCTTTAATCCCCTTTTGAATGCGGATTTGATCCTTTTAGATCCTCTCGTTTACCCTTCTCTTTACAATTCTTGATATAATGCAATAGTTAGGATTATTAAAAAGATAATTCTAGTATAAATTCATGTAGGTATAAGATTGAAAATGTACAAACGTGTATAAGAAAATCTGCTAAATTCCCTCAAAGACAAGATGTGAGTATAACATGTTTTCTAAAATGTTATAGTCTGTGTTAATCTTTGAGTGTAAATTTGATTGTTTTTTTTTTCACAGGCAAAAAAATGAATCTGAAATACTAATAGCAGCTACATTCCTGTAGTTAATTAATATGCCATATATTGTTTTAATTCATAGAAAAAATTCCTCATTTTTCAAGTAGTTTTTTTAGAGAAGAAAAGCATCAAATTTTGCAATTTTTCTTCCAACATTATTTAGAATGTAATATTATTTTCACACAAAATATGAAAGACATATACATGAAACTCCCTATAGGGAAAGCTGCGCACTTACTGATGCTACAGTACATTTTTATACTGATCTATCAAGTGTGTTCAGAAATATGCATGTTTCCTTAGTTCAGTGCATGCTTAGATAAGTCGTAAACCTTCCAGTTCCTCTAAATTTATTTTATTTTCATTTGACACAACTCATATCTCTCTTTAGTCCCTTTTGATTTGGTTTTATTCTTTGCTCTACCCATTTCAACCATGCCGAACATCAGAAGATTGCATTATCATAAGTTTGTACAATACACGCTAAAGAACACAATATTTGGCAAATTTCTTAATATTGAATAAAATTAGTTTTGCTCTATTCACAATGTAATAAACGTTAGATAAGCACAGTTATGCTTGATATTTATGGCGTGGATTATGAAGCGGTTTAGTATTGCCACAGGAACTAGAGACTAATTATGTGACTGTTTATTAGGCTCCAGCTGAGTGTCCCAAGTTGTGAAGTGATTTGTTGTAGACGTCAAGTGATGCCAAGTTTGAAGTGGTTTGGTAGATTGAATACTGGTCGCTTCGGCGTTGTTGCCTACTCTTCAGCGTCAACTTCTCAGGGTGATTTCTGCTGTTTTGTTGACTCATACTCAACAGGACCGGGAGAGGATTTCAGTAGTGTAAATAAGTACGTGATGCGACATAATATGTATTGGTACTTTATAATGTTCAACATTTTTCGCGTCCTCTGGTGTTTTACGTACGATAGACTTATCTGCGTCGAATATAAACTTAGTTGCTGCGGCGCGTAGAACTGAAAGTCGAAATTATAACGAGTTCTGCGAACTGAATGAGGAAACGAATCTCGCGGCGTGCAGAACTTAGAACTGTATCTGAGGAATGAGTGAGTTGCCGGACTGCGTGAGTCACGTCACGTGTAAAACTTAAGACTGCATGTCCCAGCCGAGCAACCGTCTCCTTATATGTTAAACTCAAATCAAGAACTCAGTTGGTTTTAACGATTGTCACGGGGCCATACAGGCACGCACAATTTTCGCGCCTTTGTTAAAAGTTCAAATATACATGCTCCATTGGCTGGTTCAAGTTCACCTACCCCACGTGCCATTCGCTATGTTTGAAAATTTAAACATCTTTGTTGGCATTGGCTATTTTAAAGGATTAACACTGCAAAGGCTTTCAAATTCATTTGCCCTGACGAATTCAAACGTTCTTGAGTTTATTAACTCTGCTGAGATAGCCCTTTTAAAAAAAGGAAGGGACTTCACACACGATCCTCGGGTTACTTCCTCTGAATAGAAGTTTTATGACACTTTTGTTGGCTTCCCAAGCTTCCCTAACAAAACACTATAGAGCTTTCTCTTCTGTAGAATTCTTACATTAAAGTTAAAGCTTATGACGTACATATAGACATTTATATTACAAATTACAACTCCAAAATATGATGATTGTGCTTACATAAACATACATTATAATGATATTTCAGTGGGGGTGGATCGGGGGAACGTTACAATTAGACGAGTTTTGCATATGCCATGATATTAAAACAAAATAGATTTGTAATTAACAGTACATTACTGGGCTCTCTGAAAGCTCCAATCAGAAGCATCAGCAAGCACAGAAATAAAGAGAGTACTGATTCGCATTCATGGCTGCGCCGACCGCCACGGATGGCCGAGGTCGTTAAACCGTGGACTCGTGAGCAGGAAGTCTGAGGTTCAAATCCCGCCAGGACCGTTCTCTCTGATTGAGTTTTTTCCAGGTTTTCCTCAGTCTTCATAACGGACAAATGCTGGGAGGTACCCTAAATTTAGACCTGGAACGTTTCCTTCCTTAAAAAAATCCTATTCCAATATATTTTTTCATGTATCACCAGTGTTCACTGCCTGTGGCGCCTCAGTAGTAAAACCGGGCGTTAAACACAATTCAAAAAAAAAAAAATAAATAAATAAAATAACGGCTGCGCCGTGGTCTAGTGGTTATACTATTTCCTGTAGGGGCGGCGTGGGCTTAATCCCAGTACACATAAGTGGGATTTTCGGCGACGAAATGGCTCCTGGATAGGCTTTCTCCGGGTATTCGGGTTTCCTCTAACACTCATTCCCCCGTTGCTCCATCATCATTTCACTCCACTTTCATCTTAATCATTCCGCGTAATGTAGTTCCCGATTTTCGATGAAGGCATTTCAAATGAATTACACTCTGCCCACTGCCACCCCTGTGCGGAACACCAATGCTTAGCCGGCAAGTGAGTTAGAACTCACTCTGATTCCCGTTAACACACATTTTGGATAAGGTGACTTTTGCATTTGATAGCCTCTATACTGATGTGATTAATGCCCATACCAGTCAGTACTGGTGCTCCTGAATGGTTTCTCTTATAGTTCAGATTTTCTCGAATTCGGTTTGCAATAAATGCGTCTTGCGCCGCAGACTTTATGCAGAATTAAAAATCCGCAAACTTCCGTTAACAAACTCTAAAATAGTACAAAGAGAGTACCGTCAATTAAGTACATTTATCTGCAAATATCTACTACTATTGAAGCATAACATTTAGTTTTTGCATGAGTAGTGGTAGTATTAATGGACATTTATTGTGGTAGGTTTACAAGAACATAAATTATAACTTTCGCATGTTAATTCCGTCTGTTCAACAATCAAAATAGATAATACCCAAGAACAGTAATATTAATGCCTGTGATTACTTTTGTGTCTACACATCATAAGCTTACATCACACATTTACAATTAATAGTTTCGTATGCATACATACACACATGCATAGAACCCTTACCTCTAAGGCCCCCTTCCCTTTACTCACCCTCCCTACCCAACTCTTCTCTCTTTTCTATAGCCATTAGTTCTTTGCTGGGTCTTCGCTAGAAATATTCTTATTTGTGTATGTAACTCTCATGCGCCAACACTCCCAGGCGGGCGTTGAAACTTCTGTTGGAATTCAGATTGTGGTGGTAAGTGTTCATTTCTGAAAATCTCTGTTTCCCTGTATTCTGCCAGAATATACCTCCAGGTATCACTTCCCCCACACAGTGGGCAAATTCTTTCCCCTAAAGCATATATTATTTTATTTCCTTTCTACACCCCTATCTTGAGCCTAACAAGACCACTATTTTTTTCTCCCCCACAGATATCTAAACAATCCCCCCTCCCCCACACCTGACCTATTTGAGCTTGCTGATTGAACAAAACCTTTTCGGCGCATTGAGTCTCAGTATTTTGCCTATCTATCCCGCAAACATCTGCTAACTATCTTCCAGCAAATGCTCGCAATTTTCTGTTCCCTTAACCAAATATACCACAGTTCAATTTGTTCTAAGTCTTTATTTTTGATATCCCACACATACCCCACCCATCCCTTATTTGCTCCCTCAGAACAAACTGCTCGATTGTTTTGTTATTTATAAATTTGTAATATCGTCAAGGATACAAAATTATTTAAGATCTTTGCAATTTGCTGTATCTCTCCCTATTTATAGCAATATTTCAGAATCTGCGTTTGAACCTGATTAAGTTCCTTGTTATTTTCCACCCCCTAATTTCGATCCCATACGTCATAGTTGACCTAACAACAGCCCTATATACCATCTTCATTATTCTCAGTGATGTTTCTGGTACTTTTACCAAAATCGTAAATGCTTCCATAGTTTTTAATGTTCACTGGCGTTTTGTGATGCCTATGTATTTTGCCCAGCCCCCATTCATATTTATATTCATACTCACAAAGATATGAATTTCTTCACATTTTCTAGTGCCTGTCCTGCATATTCCCAACTCTATTCCTACTGTACACCACACAATTCTTGAATGTTAGTCTATTACTCTTCTCCTTATTGACTGCCGTTCCCCATGCTCACAAAACGGCTCTAAGCAGTTTAATTCCATTTGCAGACCGTCATTTGTTGTGATTATCCGCATAAAGGAGGGATAGTATGCAGTGCTATATTCAAGGCAGCAGTTTATGCATCACACATTTTCTCCGGTATGTCAATTGCAAACGAATTGAAAAGGAGCGATGACAGGATATAACCTTGCCCCACTCCTCTCCGTATTATTACACTTTTGGAAACATTAACTTGATGTTATTTTACACAGAACTGTACCTTATTATATATACTGTTGATTTTGATGCCTTGATAGTTTATCCTGAAACTTCTTTTGCCCATAATTTACTGCATAATACTTAGTTTTACACGGAATCAAACGTTTTCCGAAAATTTGTAAAGGCACTATGTAGCATGTCGGTAGCTTGAAGAATTGTGAAACTACTGAGTGAGTAACTTTTCAAATAATGCTATTGCAATTAGTGCCCAATTTTACTGAAGGAAAGAGTAAATGTCCTCAGACATTAAAGGGCGTACCAATAACACAGGACCAAAGAGATGTGGTGGTCATGTACAGGATGTTCATTTCAAAACTTCCCATTCTATTACGATTTTCTATTTAACATGCAGTTAATTTAAACAAAAACACGTCTATTAAATATTGAGGGGAAACTTAAACCCAATGGGGATTAAGTTTTAGGTTTCATTTCTCACTCCAAACAACCCTTATTTTAAAATTTCAAATGGCATCTCTATGTTTTGATGCTTACATTTTAAATAAAATACAGTGGAAGGGTATATTATAAAAACAGTCCTTGACCAAATTTAAAAAATTAGTGATATTGATATCATCTATTGAGTGAACTGCATGCTGGTGACTGCTGATTTTGCAAAACATGCGAATAACAAATATTGCAAATAAATGAAGCTCATACATTTACACATCAACAAAAAAGAGTCCTTGTTACATTTGTTTTCTACATGAAGGACCCTTGCGAGCGGTTATTTTTGGCAGAATGTTTGGCATTTTTCATAATAAATCAAATTTGTGCATGGTAGTGAACAGTCATTTTTAGATTCTTGTTTAAAAGAGGATGAAACTAAAAGCAGCTCACAAAAAGTTAAAAAAGCACTCAAAAAAGAAAGAAATTATTAGAGGTGCGAAAATGAGATAGCAAATAGTTATCTATGCTGTGAAATTAGTGAAACATAAAACTGTTGGTGATTGTATATTCCTACTACCCTAAGGTTTCTCTATAATTTTAGACTATTATATAATATGTATATTTTATATGTATTATACATAAGAGTTACAGCAAAATAGTTGATCATCAATGTGGTGATTATCTATGGAGCTGTACAAGCTGTCAAACAAAAGTGCACAAGACTCTGTAATGAGATAGAAGATCAAACAATACTTGACTCTCTTAAACAGGAGAATACCAGGATGTTGTATTGAGAAGCCAGATAGCAGCAGTGGAGAGCAGTCATAGGTGTTAATTAGTGATATAGTTATAGAAGGGCACATGGACACTATTTCTTTTTCTGGATAATTTGAAAATAGGCAAATATACACTGTTATCTATAGCAAATTTTGTTTGATAGTAATTTGTTTAATAATAGAGAGCATACTTGCTTCCTTTGCAATTTCTCATTTGAACACTTAATATTTGTCTGCAAACTTCTCTATATACCATTTAGCGTATTTACCTTCCTCCTGCCAATCACATGAAATATTGTTATTGTATATTATATTGTATTATTTTCTTAAAAACACACACACCGTTGGACTTTCTTACAAAAAGGGCTTATGTCCCTGCATGGCCATGATAACTCTATACCCTTAATGAAAAACGAATAAACATGTTCATATGTTAACATGTTCCTTTGATAGTCTGGTTAAGGTTTCACCTTAGAAAATTTAAGTGAATATGCGTTGTGAGATTGTTTTATCTGCTTTAACATTTATGAAGATGGACAAGGTTGTTTTCTGTGACGAATCCTTCAATTGTTATCACACTTTTGTTTTCTGTCGTTACCTGGAAATCTGGATTGCTACTTTTCCTTTAGGAAACTTCGCTCTATGACAAGGCTGGAACCTACATTCTTCATAAGAGCAATGTGGTATCTTATTACTGGTCGAGCAGATTATGACCTTTCCGCGTGTGATATCGGTCAAGGCCACGGCCGGTAATTGCGAGCTTCTTTGGAGTACGTCATCTCTTTAAGCGAGTTCCTTATTGAAAAGTTTTAAGGAGCATTATTTGAAAATGTGAAAATATATTGAGTATTCGTATTAAAATAAGGGAGTTTGAATTATTCCCTGTGAAACCGTAAGTAGAAAAGGCCAACACTATCATTTTTAAGCTCTCAGTATACCTATTCCCAAACACCAAGTTTCACGTCACTGAATCACTTTACTTAAAAAATTATTGGGTAATGCGAGACTTTTAAATAGCCCCATATATTAAAGTAGAATGCCTTACTTATATATGTAATTCTATCCTCAGAATGCTATTGAATAACACGAATCGAATTTACCTGTTATAGACTTGTTTCAGGCAAGCAATTTCAGAAAGGGAAACAATTATTTCAATAATCAAATTTCCAATATATATATGGATTCTAAGTTAACGAAATTTAATACAAATAAATAAATATTAAAGCAAGATTTGGTTCTGTATGAAATATTACCATACCTAAACTTAAATTAGGAAAAATGTGACATTTAATAACTTGTTTGCAGCTTTTTAAATATGTTAGGTTGTCCAAATCAGTAAAATGATGAACTAATCGAAATACTGCATGCCACTGCATTGCTGAATGATACGTTTATGTAGTAGTTTAACCCAGATCGGAGCGAAAGTCCTTTGTGTATATATTGGCCTAATGTACAGAGTGAATATATTATAACTTCCCCGTGCGTGACGACGGAATTGCACGAGCCAGGGAACCAATACTCACGTCGCAAGGCAACCGAGTCTTCGCTTTACTAAACTAGAACTGTAGTGGTTAATAATATTACAGAAAAGAATCACGCAAAAAGCATGCACTCGCCTATGTCACCCAAGGATATATTGTATTTACTTTCCTTAGTTTTTCGATGTCATTGGGTACTGCTGTGAACAATACCCGTCCTCGTCCTTCCTTCTTACCTCGAACATTGCCCGTCCGAATTTTGTTAATTAACTTAGGAATCGTAGCACGAGTTAGGACTCGATCATCAGGGAATGTAACAATTATCAGGCAGCACAAGCCGTACATACGAAAAGTTAATAAACTCTCATTGTGGAATAGAACACTAAGGCCTATTATTAGCTATAGGTTTCTTAGCACATTTCTGCACACGTGCGGTTTCAACAGCCGTTTTACACTAAATACTTCTGTACAAATTTATTGTTTTTAAATAGAGAAAACAAAATAATGTAGCGAAAAATAAAACGCTTGCTTTGTTTACTGTGTTTTGTCAGTAACTTAAATGCTGTCCTCCATTTGCATTCGTGGATTCATGTATATTGATACAGAAACATCTTGTGTCATGAATTAAATCTGACATCTAGTGTGTTAAATAATTCTGTCTGATGTTGAGCGAAATGGAAGGAACTGTGATATTAATTTCAGGCAATGATCTCATCGAGTGGAGATAAATTTATTGAATAATATTCATCCGGATCGCAATCCAATTCTACATACAACAATGGCAAGGATCGTTAAAAAGTTTACTATAACTGGAAGTGTAAGGGACTTGCAAAAGTCAGATTGCCCGAAAAGTGAAACTGATGAGAATGTTTCTTTGGATGTTTTCCTCTGTGCGAAAAAAAAAAAAAAAATCAAAAGTTTCTGTTACAAATTTGCTGTTAGAATCACACATAAGACAAAGTTCGGTGATGAAAATCTATAAAAGTGCTAAGCAATATTCTTATAAAATTCAACTTTTGCAGGAACTTTCAAAGGATGATCCTGATAGAAGAATGCAGTTTTGTGAATTAATGATGGAGCACATTAACAACAATCCCATCTTACACAAAGTGCATTCTCAGATGAAGCCACCACATTCTGCCTGAATGGATTTGCCAACAGTTACAACTGCCAATACTGGTCAGACGTTAATCCACAATGGATGGATGGAAGAGAACTACAATGGGCTAGTATTGTTACTGGCCATATCATATCACTGGTCCTTTCTTATTTAGAGAAATTGTAATCACTATTAGATATTTGGATTTTCTTCGAAGTTATGTAGTACAGACTATTACAAACTTGTTTCCCCTTTCAGTCATCCAGAACTAGCCAGAGATTACTTTTATTTCCAACAAGATGGAGCTCCAACTCACTGTGGACAGAGTGTTCGTCAACATTTAAACCAGATTTTTCCACAGTAACGGATTGGTGGAAGAGTTCACATAGAGCAGCCAGCAAGATTCGCAGATTTGTCGCCTTTCGATTTCTTTCTGTGGGGTCATTTGAAGTCAATAGTACGACACGAAAATCCCAACGACTTAGAAGATCTGGAGTATCGCATAGTGAAAGCGGTGAAGTACATTCCTAAAGTCTGGTCAAATAACTTCATAAATGGTTTCTACGAGCGACTGGCACTGTCAAGTAACTAAGGGCTACCAGATTTAGACGCTGAGCTAGTTTTGTTTTGTTTTTGTTACTGAAGGAGCATTTTATTGTTCGCTACACTTTTTTGCTTTCTTGATTTAGTTACAATAAATTTGCACAGAAGTGTCTAGTGTGATTACTATTTGAAAATATCTCAATTAGCATTATCCGAAAATATAAAATTATATTGGGTATTCCATTAAATAAGGGAGTTGGAGCCATTTCTGGTTAAACAGGAATCATAAAAAAGTT
Organism: Metallyticus violacea; assembly: GCA_030762175.1. Taxonomy (NCBI): domain Eukaryota; kingdom Metazoa; phylum Arthropoda; class Insecta; order Mantodea; family Metallyticidae; genus Metallyticus; species Metallyticus violacea. The sequence goes on along the minus strand of CM060846.1, from coordinate 224,088,084 downwards.
GGTAATATAATTTTTGAGTTATTAGTATACGCCTATTCTCACTCAATGAGTTTCATGTCACTGAACCACACGCTTCAAAAGTTATTTAGGTGGTGCACTAATTTTAACTAACCTATATGCATACTTTAAGTTATCCCCGAAAATGTACCTTTATCATTTCATTGTTCGAATTAAACTTCTCAGTGATCTAAACCGTTTATCTAACGTAGTTGATATTGTTAATTATATTATCATAAATAATGCGAATAAATTCCCCTAATTTACATTTACTGGAAGTAACATTATTTTCTGTTATACGTTCTCTATGCGCACCCGTTTTGACTTTGTTATGCATAATACACCATCCCTCGTCCAGGGGCGTTACTCAGACATTTTATAATCATTAAGTGAGCGACCCGAATTCGGTTTTCCTTTTTAAACAAACTTTTGTTTCTAGTGTAAATATTTCATTGTAATGTTGAAACAATGTATGAGTTTCACTTCTGCTTATATACATAGCGTTAAGGATTATCTGTATAATTTTTTACATTTTCTATTCCTTTCTTTCTTTCTTTCTTTCTTTCTCTCTGAGTTGGAGCACATCACATGGGTTTAAATTGGCACAGACTATTGAAATGTACCCTTATCGTCATCTTACATCTTAGGAAGTTGTTGATTTTCTGAAACACACACGTTTTGGATTAATGAATCCTACAGATGGTTTGTTAATACGGATTAAAATGAAATATTTTCAAGACAATGGTTCCCTCAAGGGAAGTGCCTGCTGCAACGTCAGTTGGTGCTTCCGTCCATCCCGAAACAGCAGTAGTAGTAGCCAAAAGCCAAGACAACATTGGTGAGTGGGCGGGTGAATGGGTTGGTGAAGTCGGAAAGAGATTCGGTATATAGTCTCGTTTGGTAAAACTTGCGCACAGTAGAAACTGATGAGCTTCTAAGCATTTCTCGAACATATTTTCCAATGTCTGTTGCAAATAAATATGTCCAATTTTGTAATATTATAAACTTCGGTAATGCCTTGCAAAAGAAGCAGCATTCTTACTTATCGCAAATTGGAGGGATGTCAAATGTACCTTGAATACTAAAGCTTGCCTTCCACTTTTCAGGGTACCATTTATTTAAGATAGCTTCGTTCCCATCTCACACCACACACACCTTTTCCCTTCCTTTGCCCACCTTATTCTTTAGTGGCTTAGCCAGCTAGGGTTCCGGCCGAATGGTCTCGCTAACCAACTGTCTCCAGATGGTTGAAAACGCGAAAAGAAGAAGCGTGTTCGGCGCGTGGTCACAAACCACAACCTCCCTCAAAGACATAGCAGCGCCCTCATGTCTGCCTCGTACGTTCAAAGCCCAGCAAGTACCTTAGGTTTCAGCAATTTCCGATCTAAAAGACGACTGCAAATATCCGCTTTGCTTACATCTAACATTGAATTTAGTAACTTAAACCAAGTATAAACATAAGTACACATTACAGAAAGAAAGGTAAAATTAAGCTAAGAACGTAGCAAGATTGAGTCTTTTACTTCACTATATAACTGCATACTTAAAAACTTGCATTACTAAATATTTTTATGTATTTTATCAACCTGTTTTTAATGACTATAAATGGCTCAAAAATGCGAGCGAGATTCATTTTGTAACCTTTGTATGTTCAAGTTTTACCACCATATTTTTTATTTTTATTTCTTTGAATTTCTAATTCTTTTATCAGTAATCCAAGAAAATATGAGAACAGTGTTTCTTACATTATGAAGACATTCACGTTACATATGACCAACTTCTTTGAGCTGAAGTATCGGTTATGCTCCCTAATGTTATTTATGTTTCAGAAGTACTTACTTTATTGTGTTGCTGATAACTAAATTGCAATGAAAGCCAGAGCTAAAATAAAGTATTATCCGATTGTAAATACGCCTATTTAATTAGATAAATATTTCTATCCGACCGTATAAAATATAATTAGCAATATCTTAACTAGAACAGATGAATAAATTAATGAGCAGTAGTTACCAGAGAGCAGCCCTTATGTGTGTGGAATTTATTTACTTTTATATTTATTTTGTGAACATTACAGATTTCCCTATTACAATGTTCACCTAATGAGCTACAATGTCCTTACCATTAGAAAACAACGAAAAAATAAACCAAAATAAAACAGAATACTATAAAATACAGATACGATGGATAGATAGATGGATGGATGGATGGATGGATGGATGGATGGATGGATGGATGTATGGATAGATGGATAGATGGATAGATGGATAGATGGATAGATGGATAGATGGATAGATGGATAGATGGATAGATAGATAGATAGATAGATAGATAGATAGATAGATAGATAGATAGATAGATAGATAGATAGATAGATAGATAGATAGATAGATAGATAGATAGATAGATAGATAGATAGATAGATAGATAGATAGATAGATAGATAGATAGATACGATTGTCATAAAGGAAACCAGACATAAAATCAGTTTACCCAAAAATCAACTGAGAGCTAATTCCCTACAGGAAATAAATAGGTATATAAAGAAATGTCTAACATCAGGTTGACGAAAGACAAAGAACTACTTTAAACAGAACCTTAGCTACACGAGACTGTGTAATAGAAGCAAAAATGCTTATAAAATGCATCAGTGAAGAGAATACATTCCGGTCATGTAGCAAATGCTACTTAAAAACTCATACATTTAGATGCATTATAATTTGTGTGTATGTATTTATTTATTAACTGCTATTGGGCTTACATCCTGGTAGTGAAGAATAAAGAAAATACAATAATTACTTATATTAAAATGCTTAAAGAATAAACAAGTTAACTTAATTAAATACATACCAAACGAGAATTAAATAAGTCTATTTTTAAGACATGTCGAATTAAGTTTACACATATTTACATGCCCATTAACAACACATTTCACGTAACTAAAAATGTCTGTCAATCTAGCTAGATATACATCAACCTAGTTAAATACGTCAAACCAATTTTTACTCATGTTAACTTAAATACATTTTCCCTACCTAAAACAACAATTTAATTAAATACACATCAACCTAGTTAAATACATAAAACTAATTAAATGCATGTGAACTTACTTTTACACGTATTAACTTAATTAAACACATTTCACCCACCTAAAACATGTCAATCTAGTTAAATACATCAAACTAATTAAACAAATGCCAACTTAATTTTACACATATTAAATTAATTATATAAATTTTATCTTGCTAAAACACTGCAATTTAGTTAAATACGTCAAAATAATGACGTACATGCTTTGTTAAATAAGGAATATGTATATAAAATAATACAAGCAAAAATTCACAATAAATATGCAGTCATTAAATCTCCATAATTGATACACTCTGTATGATCGATGCAAGATCACAAATGTAAAATAAATGCCTTTATAATAATCAATGGAACTGATAACACTAGCTGTGACAACATAACACACTAGGAGACATAACGGAACGAGACCGAACTATTGTTCGTAAATAAAGTAATTGGAACAATGAAACAAGGCATATCAATTGGCCACAGAGGGAAGAAGCAACAGTAAAATCGCAAAATGAGTCACTGATTTACACCAAGTCAAATGATGCGCTACTTCATATTAAAATTGATATAAAAATGATTTCTGTAATTTTCAAACATTGTCACTTAATTATGCTGATCTTTCTGGACAAAATTTCTCGGGTATCTAATGCTCTAAAATCTATGACTATTAACTATTGTCACAAATAGCGCACATACTATATAAGTAATCTTCTATTAATGATGAAACCAACACGGGTGACCAAGGTCGTTAATGTATGGAATCGTGAACGGAAGGTTTGGTTTGATTTCCGCCAGAACCGTCCCTCCTGACTGAGGTTTTAGGTGTTCCTCATCAATAGCAAATGCCGGAGAAGTACCCCAAATTTAGGCCGGGAACACTGCGTTCTCAAATAAGATTCACTACCATTTTTATTTCATCCCATTATCACCCATGGCCATTGGCTGGGAGTCCTCAGTAGTGAAAACGAACGTTATATACTATTACGTTTTTTTTTTTTTTTTTTTTTAAATTTCTGGTGATTTTGGTGGTAGTGATTGTTATAATGGTAAAGCCTACAATAACCATTTCTTTGGTGGCAATAAGCAATAAAAGTGAACAAACGTTTCATAAAGTAAGTACTAAATTTTGCATTTTATTGTCAAAGATCCTGGAGAAACAATAATGCTACAAACGAGACTTATGAACAAATGCATGGACTGCTCCAAACTGATACATTTTGCTACATTTTTACCCCCTTATGATCATGCTACAAAACCGCTACGGGTGGCCGAGGTCGTTAAGTCTCGGACTCGTGAGCGGGAGGTCTGGGTTCGAATACCGCCAGGACCGTCCTTCCTGACTGAGGTTTTTTCCAGGTTTTCCTCAGTCCTCATAAATGGCCCGGCAAATGCCGGGGAGGTACCCTAAACATAGGCCTGGAACGATTCCTTCCATAAAATCCTTTCCCAATATATCATTTCATCTCATGAATCATCAGTGTCCATCGCCTGTGGTGCCTCTGTAGCAAAAACGGGCGTTAAACACTACAAGGCTAAGGAATAAGCTTATTTTCTCTGCAGGATATCGAAAAGTGCAAATATAAATACACAAAATAAGAGAGGAAAGAACTAGTTTACCTCATCTCTATTACTTATGTGCGAAATGCTGCTAAAATTTTCCGCATGTTAGGATGATTTCACTGCAATTGATATTAAAGTAGATTTGTAAAAAAGAAGCGTCTGATTCAGCAGTAATTGCAGCTATAGCGCTTACATGCACGACGTATGCTTCCTCATCCCATAGGTGCAAGGTCCCTTGCGTGCCTGTGGAATGGGTTATCACTAAAAATAATAGGTTAAGTAACGACTGGTTGCTTCGCCTAACTGTTACCTTTCAAAGAAGTACTCACGTGCTGTTTGTCGAAGGTAAAGCCAGCGTATTTCTTCCCTGCACGAAGGGTCAGCGAGAAAGTCCCATGCCCTCAATGAAAATCATGAAAGGGATGGAAATGTTTTCTTCAACAGGTATTCCATTGTATATAGGAATTCAACACAGCTGAAAGCAACATTCTTCCTGTTTAACTGAAAACTGTGCAGTTCTTGAAGTAGAGAGTAGTAAATCGAACCCATAGTAGTTTTTAATGCTGAGTATTGGAATTGGCAAAATTCGACTTAATAAACTGACTATACTATTTTATTTTATTTATGCAGTGATAAACAGGATCTAAAATAGCAGTAGATGCTGATTGTGCGAATATAGGTTCGAATTATTGCCGATTTTAACTTTCTACTTTAAGATAAGACACATTTGTTTACTTAAAAACAGTAAATCACATAAATATGAAAACTAAAAGTAGGTGGATACGAAATTGATATACTTAATAATAAAATAGAAGAAATTAAATTATACTTTTGTTCTTTTAAATTTCATAAAACACTAACAATTCCTCCGACACTTGTGGAACTTGGAGTTCCTGATTAACTAATTTTTGTGAAGCTCTTAAGGCTTGTACATTACGTACAGAAAGCATGTCTTTTTTTTTTTTCCTTGATAGGACTTTCAATGCTACGTTTTATTTGCCGACCATGTAATCAGAATACCGATCGCTAGATATATTTGTGTAAAATGGCGATTTTTCCTTACAAGACGATGCACACAGGTGTTAACTATTTCTGAACGTTTCATTTGACAGAAAGTTGAGTTACAGCAGGTCTATTAATTGTGTAGATAAACGATTTCATCTTATTGGAGCGAAATAAAGCCAAGATCATATCTCCTGTTCTCTGTAGACATGAACTAACTTTTCACTTCATCGGTACTGATATTCCACTCGAAATATTGCTGAATGTAATAGATTTTTCAAACTCTATTCTAGAAACTATTTTGCGGTTTTTTCACAATACTTTAAATTTACTTGTTTTTTTAGTAAGGATATGTTTGTGTTCGATCCCAAAAGCTTTGAACGTGTTCCTATTAATCTCTGAGACTTCATTTGCGTTGTTTGTACAAACTAAACGCACTTGCGCGATACATTACTTCGAAAGGAAAAAGGAATCTTAATCTTCTAGATTAGTACATTTTCCTTCAGGTTATCTCAAATATCAACTAGTATGCGCAAAGATCTAAGAAATATAATATTTATGCTTATGGATGGTCAGACATATGTGCACTCTTCTGATACCCATGGTCGAACTTGTTTTTATTTAAACTCGTTTTATTCCCTCCAGTTTGCTGTTATATCATATACCTGAGTTACCATACTGTTCGGAAAAAAATAGCTTTGTATATAAATCTCCCGTAAGTAATTCTAGGTTTCCTGCATAATTACTCTGCACATGAATATGTTCTTAAAGACGTACCCAACGTAAATTTACACGAATCATGAACATAAAGAACTACTTCTACTATCGCGTATTCTTTATTTAGTAAAACGTTGCATCCATAGAAAATTTTCTGCACTATCTTAACGTAAATGCAAATTCTTTATATAGGCAAAACACGTCTAACTAAAATACGAACAGTAGTGCAAAAATTGGTGCGTATGAGATCAAAGATTTCAGTCATTTTCTTCTCAAACACGTGATTTGTCTCAAAGAATCAACGAAATCGTTAATGAGAAACGTTATATTTTGTTACATGCTGAACATAAGAAATTGCTCATTTATCCCTGGAATCGCTCTTTCATTATCCTTGTTACTAACACCCAACCTTTTCCCGCCTAAGTGTATATTTGTCTTTAAAAACGGTTGCAATTTTGATTTAAATGGCCAGTGGTGTGCGGCTGTCAGAACATTAAGAGCGAAAATTAGAAATATTTTGCTAAGCATCTTTTGTAAAAATGGCCGAAAACTGAAACGTGTTTTATCCTGAAATATAATTCAAAAGTTTTAATCGTTGGCAAATCAAATTTTAAAATTGTTTAAAAAATAAAAAGTAAAAATGAGTGAGTTAACGAAATGTGTGTGAGCATTACTTTTGAGTGCCTGGGCCAAGAATTTCTTGTTCGTCAGGCTATATGTTGTAGAGTGTGCTAAAATGATGGTACAAAATCTATGAAGAGTGGGCTGAAAGTAAGTAACGGCTTGTTAAATGTAGTTTTGAAGGTATACCAGATAATTCCGCTGATATGTGTGATCTGCCGAATGATATCATTCTGAAATTATTAAGTACTTAATAGCATAATGGTTTTTCATAGCCAAAATAATAGGTAGCGGTAGTAATCATGTTTCCACAAATATTGTTTGGAAAGTGAGAAAACTTCAGAAAAAATGTTCTCTAAACAAAATCTGACAGATTTCCTTTATAGTTATATAACTGGTGAGATAGATAAGACATGTATGATAACTAAAGCTTCTATACACAAAAAGTAAATACACGTGCAAAATTCTTTTTTATGAAGACAAAAATGACATAATTATTATAAATATTTGCTAATAAATACATCTAAGGTGAGAAAATCATAATGACTATTGATAACATCTCCATTTGCATATAGTTCTGTTTTACATGTCTACTTGATGCCAATTAACTTAAATATGGATTATTTTCACGTCGCCCAACATGGGTTTCATTGTAATATGAGTTCTTTGGTGTCCTTCCATACATTTACCCTTGCGTATGGCCATCCAACATCTTTCTATATGACCATCCATCCATCCTTCCGTCCCTTGTGCACTGGTCCGAGGCTGTCAGTCAAGTGCTCGGTCAGACTAAAGCGCCTTTCAGTTAATACTCATTGACTCATATCTCTCGGTTTGCAGATTCGTTTGTTTTTTTTAAATTGGTGTTTAATGTGCATTTTTAGTACTGTGACATCACAGGCGGCGAATACTGATGATAGGCGACGAAGTTAAGAATTAAGAAGGGAATTTGGGGAAGGAACCGTTTAAGGACTAAGTTTAAGATATTTCCCGGGCATTTGCCTGTGATGAGAAGTGAGGATAGAAAATCTGGAAAGAATCTCATTCAGAAATGATGGCGCCGGCAGAGTTCGAACCAAGTATCTAACTTGGGCACTCGTGTCGGTCAGATGGACCAAATGATTAAGCAAAAAGCAGAATTTGTTCGAAGCAAGAGGTAGTGTTAAAGGCATATATTTCAGACTCGGCGAATAGCCCTTACCTTTTGCCTCTGTCCTTTACTTTTAGGACAAAAGCAAATGCTTCTAAATGACTGACTGTGCTGCTCCGCTTATCTGTTTGCATTATCTTAAGCGGAACAATTTGGCGGACTTGTATTTTCCTGAAATTTAATTTTAGTTGTAGCTGGACATACATGAGTTGTAAATTAAAGATATCGTCTTCCCATTCAGACAGCAGTTCCGTATCTGTAGAAAGTATCATGACGTTTTTTATTTATTACTCTAGGCAAGTTTCTGGAATATTACAGAAATGGAAATTTCGGGAAGCGAAAGGGGGGGGGGGAGAGAAGTAAATCCAGAGTTATACGATTATTGGAGCTAATTTGGGTACACCAATAAATTCAAATCAGTTGATGAAAAAAGTTAATAATGCGAAAACCAGATTTAAAGGAAAATCCTATCGGGACAGAACTGGAAATAAACAAATTCTTGGGAAAGGAACTCTTCAGCCTTTTACAAGGGGACTCACATGCAACATTGAACAAGATTCCAGGTAGGCTAAATAATTATTATATTTCATCTAATCACAAACAAATATGCAGTCAAAATAAAAACAATTTCTCAGTTATTCGAATGCTAACTTTCAGGAGCAATTAGTCTGAGGCTTAAACCACCCACATATTTACTCTAACTTGTGCATAAAATGATCTCACAGGGTAAGTTATAGCTTAATTTTTTATTTCGTAAACGAAGTTAATAGTAATGTATAAACAGGTGCGTCAAGTTCATTTACTGTGTTATACACCTTTGACAATTCTATTCTATGAGCTGAAGAAGTTTCGCCTCCTGCATCCTCATCACCCCTATCGCCATCATCATCGTCTACACAGAGTTCATTTGCCAGGAAAAAGTTAAAATATTTGCCAGAGACTGACTAGCAAAAGTTGCTCAGCAGCACAAAAGTTCACAGGCTAGTGCTATTGGATCAATTAAAGCTAACAAGAATACACATTGAAAAGGAAACTATTATAATGAACAGGCTTAAGTAAAATATGGTCGTAAAGAACAAAGTATTGCAAGATGACAAAGAACACTCTTCTTTACTGATGCTATTTTTTATGCAACAACAATATTAATCGTAGAAACATGTTGTAATCCTTAATTTTGTGAGTTTTAAAATATATTTCTTAACTACTTGGCTAAGGAATATAATTAATTAGGTTTAAAATGTGATAAACACAATAATTTCAAATTTACGGATACAATTGGCAGTAAATTTTCTCAATTCATATTTGTGTTCTCCTGAAAAGTTAGACAAGCTATGAAAATAAAACAAAACAAATTAAGTATAATTTGAAATGCTAGTTGAATTAAAAAAAAAATAACTGTTTTATATATCTATAGATAAAATTGCTATCAGTTAAGCTAAACCATTTAAACATCTCTTTTTTATTATTATTAAAACTACTATATATTTTCTGTAGTACTTTTCGCAGCGTAGATGCATTACTGATTGAACCATATCTGTAATGTGTAAGGTCGAATCTAAGACTGACCAGGCTTCACATTTTAGGAGTATTTGCTTCTTAAAAGAAGCAAGTGCTTCACTGTATTTACACAACTTTTATAATTTTTAAGTAAATCCTTGAGGTGGAAGCATTTGCTTGTTTTTGTAAGCAGAGGTTATTATTTCCTATTACGCCATTAAGAGCAAAAGGCTATACTCCACATTATATTCATTAATTATGAAGCGCATGCTTCGAAATTGCGAAGGAAAAGCGCTTGATGTATTTCATTGATACGGTTCATTGCATCTGCATAACTAATTATTTATGCAAAAACTCTTGTGGTTGGCGTAATATTTACATAATGGTTGTTGATAACATCATGGGCAAGAAGTTACGTCCGTTAAATTTTCTTTAGTCATTTATCACCTACAACCGGCAAGCTATCTCTTGTAAGCTTACAGGATGAACTGGTCCATCACTCTGGTCTTTATTACGTATATTAGAGTTCTTCACACGTACTTAGGCTTACGTTACATATTTGGTAACTGATAATTGCTAAACTAGTTTTGTATATACACATGAACATTTATTTTGACATCTATTCACTGGCCTACAATGTTTTCTTTGTCACTTAAACCTAAAATTGTTTGTTTCGTCTCACTCTATCCCTTAATATTGCCGTCCATTTTGCACTGACCACTGTGCAGAATTGTTATGACTACCTGAGCCGGTTCCTTCCTGTTTTTGTTGTTCTGGTGTCCTAAACAGCAATTTTTATATTTTTGCTTTATTTACATCTTTATTTACATCTTTAACATCTCAGGTCATCGGCGTCCCATTCAATTCACGGCGTGAAAGGGATGATAAATTTTGCTCAAAGGCCGCTTCATTCAGACTTGAGGTTATTTTACGTGCCGTAAATGTACAACATGAGACTTACGGCTTTATTTCCCTTCTGAAGAAACCCGTGCTTTGATTTCTAAGCCCGAAAACTCCATATACCCTGGCCGGGATTGAACCCGCAATATTGGCCAAACTGCAATGTTATTGACCCTCTGTCATGGTGCATGGTGGCCTACCCAGCGCCATTTTTTGTATCGGCATCCTTTTTTACACTTTTTTTTTTTCTTAACTTCGCTTTCTGAACGTTACCCTTGATCGTAATATTCAATATCTTCCTTCCCATTTTACTCCGGCATACAAGAATATTTATAATTTAGTCTTTCATAAATTGCTAGGACTGGCACCCAGATGAGTTACGATGTCCAAGTTTGCAAAATTTAAAATGTTATTCTATTGTTGCTGCCTCTGTCCATTATTATAAACTTAAGTTTCCAAAAGTTACCCAGGAAAGTTCTATTCTTCTTTGGATCTGATAGTCACTATTAATTTGACATACTTACTTTTTGCCCTAGATAAATATGCTGTAGTATTCTAAAGCACTATCAACGAAATTAGTCATAATTTTGGTTTTAGTCGGGTTGATTGGCATACCTAGTTATGGTAGCATTCTTTTCAATTTAATCGTCAATTGACAAATAGCGCTGTCGTCTGCGAATCAGAAAGTGAACAGTTCACGTCGATCCCAAAGATCATCTCCTTTCAAGTGAATTTTCTGATGTATATGTGAAGAGTTTCTTTTTGTTTTGAAGGTTGATCCTCCCAGTTATGATCTTACTTTCGCCTCTTTATATATATATATATATATATATATATATATATATATATATATATTGTCTATAAGTCCTACATACTTTAATTCTATACCTATGCCCTATTGTTTTCAATGAGCCTAGAATGCTGATATGCTTCACCCAATCGAACGTTTTGCTGAAGCCTATCAATGCCGTATGTGTGTATTTATACTAAACGCTTGTGTTTTTCTACGATATGATTGATTTCAAATGGTCTCTGGTGTATCTTAGATAATATAAAATGATAATTTAGCGAAAATTTTAAATTATTCATATAACTATTTTTACACCATGATCGCCTTTTAATATACAAAAGCAGAAGTAATATAAATTTAAAATTATTCATTAGGTTAGAATAGGCAAATAAGTGAATATATAAAGTTAATAAACTGGAGAAGTCTATGCAACAACATAAAAACACTCTTTCGTGTAAAAAGTTATTAAAATGGAACTTTGCCAAACTTTCTGTAATAATAGCTGATTCTGCTCTTATGTAATCAGCTTCCATGTGTGCATATGATGAAAGACCTTAGTTATGGACAGTAAAATCCCGTACTTGTGACTTAGCACATATGATAACCAGTTTTTACTGTAATTTTACTGCTAGATTCGCCTATTTCCTTCATTGTAATTGGAGCTTGGGATATCGTGAACCCACGTACATAAAGTAAGCTCTGCAACGAGATAACCTTGGAGGATTGCAAGGTACAATACTCAAATGGGGGAGATTAGCGGTAGGGCACGGCGGCTGAGATAGTAACAGCATCGGCAGTGTAAGCTAAACATTGTGGATGGAATCTTGACAATGACCTCGATTTATTTCTATCTGATTCTGATTCCTAACTTTAGCGTAACACACAAATTATGTGAAAAAATCACATTGAATATAAATTAACCTTAATGCTGTTGTTAACAATGAAGCTTGGACCTCAAGCACTCCAAGGTTTCGGGCAGCCTCTCGGGATAACCTGTGCAATGGGAAAATATTATAGATCCCCAGCTTATCTATGAGAAGAATGGTGGCTATAGTAACAACATAGTTTCGGCACGGATAGTCAAAGTTCCAGGCCCGGTATGACTTGACAACTATAACCTATTTATATTAAAATAAATCCAAAAATAAAATAACCTATGTTGACTTATAACTTAAAATTAAACATTCGAATTTTCCCTATCTGGTTGCTTATTCTGGCATGGATTTTCAAAGACGGTTTATGTGAAAATACACATTTTATAAACATTTTATTTGTATGTGAAATGTTGCACCATTCCTCTCATTAAAGAGTAATGCTGTGCCAATATATTATTAACATTACTATTTTGTTTATATAATTTACTTTTATAGTAATACTATTGTTATGATTTAATAAGTGATGTACACTCCAATAAAATGCAAAACTTGAAAAATGAAGTGTAATCAATTTAAGCGCAGACGATCTTCGGATTCATTTGCGTCAAAATGAATTCATTCATTAGATTCATACTCTGGAACATCGCGGAAATTGGCATGGGATGTTAAGGTATTAAAAATATCACTATCATAAACGAGCGTGTCATATGTCATTGACAGCAGTAATGAATTAGACAAAAACACTGAGATTTAATATGAGTATCCCTATCTTGGACCACTGACTTATTGCAGACATCAAACAAAACTAATGTACTAAAATTAACGGCAAAATTAATAAACCAGAAATAATACTCATTGGCTTTAAATTATTCCGTTTAATTCCAACCTCATATGCTACCGAACTAAAATGATCTACAAGGAGGTTAATTGAGTTACAGGCGGTCCTTACTGAGGAATTGCTGGAAATGCAGCCACTGCAATCGAAAAAAAGGTAGATAAGAGTCCCCGCGCATGAAGAAAGTATTTTTATTTTAGTATTTATATTTTGATTGAAAATATGAATTACCAGGGTATAAAAAACAGATAATAATAACTGTATTATTAGATATTTTGAAAATTATGTTCCTCAGCGGCAATACATTGCCGTATTCTGAAAATATATTTAGCTTTAATAAGCTCCTTAGGTGTTATTTTAGTAATCTCTCGCTTGATATTTTCATTTAGGTTTTCTATTGCACGTGGGCTATTCTGATACACTTTGTTTAAGTTCCCTCATAAATAAAAATCACACCCAGCCAGAATGGGGCTAACTTTTTTTATAGGTAACACAAAATCAATTGCATGATATAAAAAAAAAACTATTCGAATGAAAAAATGTCTGTATTTGTAGTTGTAGTTGATCTGGTTGAATCAGACAGAGATAGGCTTCTTTCTTTCTTTCTGGCTGTGGTCTACTGTGCTGAGGATGGGAACTGACATGCTGACTGATGTTCATTTTTAAATGATGGATCAGCGGACACTGCAGTAATTTCTCAAAATGTTCCTGCGGCTGAAACGTCAGCTGCTCTTGGAAACCGGTCTAATGTGGCTCTGAGCTATACCATGATGACAACCATTTATTTGACAAACAATTCCTCTTGTGCTGCAGAAAAAAATCCCTTTATGCTTTTTATCTGCCACCCACACTTTTGTTTTCGATTTTCGTAGACATCGCATTTCCACTACTACTTTAAGAGCAATCATGTCAAATGTCCAATTATGAGCAAGATATCACAAAAATTGTGTAAGATTTCTATTTCTGATTAGAACTCGGTTTATATTTAACTTGTCTAACTTTCGGAAGTTTCTAAATCTGGAGAACGGCGAGTATAGTGCCATACCACATCCGTGCTATTTTCCCTGTGCACTGCTAGGTGAGATCGCGTATTTTTTATACTTGAACAGAATACTCTACAAGGGATATGGCATCAAGAAGACATATTTTGTGAATATTATGTTTTTCCAATATTCATTATAAGTAGCTATGTAAATTTTTATAAATGTATAGATAAGGTCAATTTTTATCTTCAAAGAAATAAATTAATTTGTATACAAATGTATTATAGATACTTTCCACAGTCACATATTTTTGTAGGATTTGCAGGTTAAAGCTGAGGTTAAAAAATCTCTCTGTCAACGAACACCGCGTTAGTGACGAGACAAAATCAACAGCAGCCAGAAAATCTGACTTCAAATGGATAAATACATGGGTGTTCTTAGTCATACATAACTTCTTGCCTGTATTCGGTTTATCGAAATTTAATTGCAATTTTTTTCTCCCCAAAGAACTTCCCAAGTGAGCTGTTGGTTGAAGAAATTTCTCGTGTCGCTATTAACTTATGCTCTAGAATAAATTAAAATGTAAGAATTGTGGAAGGATTTGTGAAGACAGAGCAGCTTCCAAGAAAGTGCGAGTAAACAGACTTTTAGTTAAAACAGGCAAAGTAAACCCTAACTTACGATGCGACTGTTACACCATTCACCAGGAAGTTAATGACAACTTTTCCGTGCGTTCTAAAGTTGTGCTGAATGAAGCGGCCAAATTTGATCAAATCCGCCCCTAATTTCACGTCTTTTTTGTTTTGCTTTTTAAATCGGTTTGTTGAACTTAAAAGTGCATGTATTTTTAACAGTCGAGGTGCATGAATGCCCAAAATTATTTGCAGATAATGAACAGGTGCCAAAGTTGGCATATTTTGCAATATTTTTGTTTAGTTGAAGAAACGAACGAAAATATTTTGAGTAGTATGTATAAGATTAAAGTATTCCTGAATAAAAAGCATTTGTGGTTACTATGTACTATAAATAGATTTTTTGATACGTTTCCATTTGTTTGCGCTGGTAATAAAGTGGCAATAGAGTTCATAAAATAAATTTTAGAAATTTGGAGAGATTTAAAATTATTTTGGACTGTTGAAGATTTCGGCTGGCTTCGTATACTTTTCCTGTTTTCTTTTAAATCTCTTGTATTAAAGTACAAAAGGATAGCAGGTCATGATATTAAACTTTCAGAAAATGCTTTTGGATATATTTCGGTTGAAAATAATAGACGAAAAAACAGCTGTCTCCAAAAGAGCAATTAATGTGTTATTTCTACTACTTATTTTTGTGGGCTTGACTTTTTTACATGATTGAAATTAAAACTTGGAAGAGAGTGATAAACTCAGATCCTTCGACGAAGAAATGAGAATTACATTATCCACAATTGCGCCTCTGATCAGTCGTTTTGTGTTCAGAAAAGTGGGGACATTGTGTAGCACTCAAATTATTTCATAGAAGCATTTACTTAATAGTAATGCAAAGGGAACTTTGTTGAAAATTTTTGCGCTTATACACAATACACGAACGGATGTCTGTAATGATAATAATAATAATAATAATAATAATAATAATAATTCGTATAACTTTACAACAATGTAATTATCATTGTTAATTTTTTCGGGCACCCTTAAGTATATGTTCTAATTTACCTGGATTCGTAATAATCTGCTATATATTTTCACTTGAAAGAGGAAAAATAGAAGTTTTTTTTTTCTGTAGCGTTTAACGCCCGTTTTTACTACTGAGGCACCACAGGCGATGGACACTGATGATATATGAGATGAAATGATATATTGGGAAAGGATTTATTTTTTAAGGAAGGAATCGTTCCAGGCCTAAGTTTAGGGTACCTCCCCGACATTTGCCAGTTATGAGGACTGAGGAAAACCTGAAAAAAAAACCCAGTCAGGAATGACGATCCTGACGGGATTCAAACCCCAGACCTCCCGCTCACGAGTCCGCGCCTTAACGACCTCGACCACCCGTGGTGGCAGAAGCTTTTAGTAATTGTGGGACAATTTGAGCTGTATCTGCAATCGGTTTATTATTATTATTATTATTATTATTATTATTATTGTTGTTGTTGTTGTTGTTCTGTTATACTTTAACTGTTATACCTATAGATCACACATGCCATAACATGCGCTTTTGAGAGAATTATCGTTTAGTGTGCCGCCTTTAAACCAGAATAATTTGTAGGTAGTGTTGCACGAGGATAAAACTGCTGCGGAACATTGATACATAAATCCTGTCCTATTCTGCATATTTGTCCATCATTAGGTTGTGGTGATCTCAAACACACAGTATTTTTTTACCCACTCAAAGTAAGCTATTTGTACGTTATATAACAGTCTGCAGATAAAAATCATTAAAAAAAAATGTGACATATTTACAGGACAGCGCCAATTCTAAAATTGAATTCATGCCAGTATAAATTACGTGTTCCCTGTAGCAGGCTTTCCAAACGGGCAGCTCTCTTTACATGTTCCTTAGAGTCCCGTGCTACTTTTATGAAGGGAAAATCAGTTTTGATTTTGCAACTAAAACTCCAGGCGAAGTCGTAATGCCACTACTACTTTGTCGATATGTTTATCACCTGTCCACTACTTAAGGCACCACAGGCGGCGCACACTGATGATGATCCATCAGATGAAATGAAAAAAATTGGTAAAGGTTTTTTTTAAAGGAAGGAAACGTGCCGGACCTAAGTTTAGGGTACCTCCAATACATTTACCAGTTATGAGGACTGAAGAAAACCTGGAAAATGCTCCAGTCAGGGAGGACGGTCCTGGTGGGACTCGAACTCCAGGCCTTCCGCTCACGAGTTCGTGCCTTAAGGACCTCGGCCACCCGTGGCGGTATATTTTGTATTGACAGACTGGCTATCCCACGTAAGCAGGGCAACTTTTCGCAGCATGCCTACTACATCTAATTTCTGAATAGCGCAAATTTTAGCATTAACTAATTTTTATTTCGTCATATAAAGTCATTAAGGTTTGAGTTAAATTTAAGCATTTTCATGAAGATGAGAACGAAAATATTTTGACTACTATGAATAAGATTAAAGTATTCCTGAATAAAATGCATTTGTGGCTACTGTGTATTAAAAATGGATTGTTTGATATGCTTCCATTAGTTTGTGCTGGTAATAAAGTGGCAATAGAGTTCATAAGATAACATTAAAAAGTTCCATTCCACCCAAAATAGAAAGATTAATGACGATGGGGAATAATTGCAAGAAATATGGAGACTCAGTTTCTTTCGCACGGAAGACAATGCAATGTGTAGCTATAAGTGCTACAAAAAGTATAATGTTAAGTGCACTATGATACAGATCACATAGAAACCTATTCCCGCTATGATTAAGAGTAGAAACTTAAAAAAAAAATGCAAAGAGGCAGCAAAGTGCGTAGTTACAAAAACGAAAGTTAAAAAGCCAGTTTAAAATAACCATCCACGGCAAAAAATTGCAAATCTTTCTTGAATACTTCTTCATTAGGGAATGCATGGTAAAAGTGGAGTGCCGGAAAGCATCTGTCTCTAGAATGGGAAACCTTTCAAGTAAATGACTTAGAAACAAAGAGAATAACTGAGGTGTGTGAACACTACAGGAAACATTTTCAGTATTTCATAGCTTGTCAGTAGATATTCAAAATGCAGCATAAATTGCTCTGTTTCTTTGAGACTGCGACGATAGCTTGAAAATAGTTGCAGGGTTTTCGCAATTGTTGCCACTACCGGGGAAGACACTTGCAACGCTATACAAAAAAAAAAAAAAAAAAAAAAAAAAAATGTGCCTTGTGTCTGTAACTATCAAAGAATGGCACTCCAGGGAAGACAGACGTGGACATTGATTTGCAGCAAAGCTAAAAAAAGAAGAAAAAATTATAAAAAATAAATCAAAAGATTTTACACCACCAGTTCGTTTCATGTTTAGTTTTTGAGTTGTGAATATGAACAGCTATCATTTTGCTACACGGAGGTTCGTTGGTCATTTTATCAAAACGTACGAAACATTATTTACTCTTAGAAGAAATAATATTGTTCTTAGATATGAAAGGAACGGATACATCCCTTCTAAATAGTTCGTTACGGAAGCGAGCTCTAGTTTTTTAATGCATATAAGAGTAATTTCATATTAAATCGTACAAAGTGAAACAAAATTTTACCTTTACATCTACTATTCCATAAAGAGATTCTAAAGCGTATGTGTTTATTTCAAATTAAGCTGTTAGATTTAGAAATATTGCATATAAAAATCGTAAAAATATGAAGCATACTGCAACACATAAAGGATCACATTCCTAAGTAAGCAACCGGTGGCTCAGGTAGTAAAGCTTGGGAATCGCATTCGAGAGGTGCGAGTTTAATTCAAATTGGTTCCGCCATACTGACCTTCAATTATTTCGTGGTTACCCGAGTACTTAGGCGAATGCTGGGTTGGATAGTTATATCTCATAACTTTTCCGCTTTCCATATAATATCATTTTATTTCGTTGATTCTGTTATAGTTGAAAGTTAGGATGAGATGGGCTGGTACTGTGTGATGGTGCATTGCATTTGGAAAGGTTTCTGCCCCGACGTCAGGAAGAAAGCGAACTATCTGAGAGATTCGCATAACTCCGGGAGGGACTTCACCACCATCGGGTGGTGTATCTGGAAATATGTTAGGTACCGCATTTGCATCCCACTCAACTTCTCCCTTCCTCCCGGAGGTACCTCCATTGGGGTGTAGACACAAATGACCAGCCGTGGAGCATGACTCATCTACCGAAAGTATCCTCCTCCGTTCCAGAACATCCATCCATCCATTAATCGAAACATGCTTCGATCTATCTAAGTAGGTTCAAGTTGTAATTTTTTAAATGTGTATTTAAAAGCTTAATAAAGTATGTGTATATTAATAACAGAATTTTTTTTATTCTTTAAACTATTTTTGAAAGTTAGGAAATTTAGGTAAATGTGTAGATTACTGGCATAGCAGCGGTGAATTGCGGAACCTTTGAACTCGCGCTGAGCTTATAGTCGGCAATTGCTACTTGTGGATCCCGTGAACTTTGCAGCAGCATGACATAACACATAATGATTTTACAATTTGCATTTTAAACTACTGTTTCCATGCACATGATATTTTACATTTTCACTAGCCTTAATTCTTTCTCAACAGGAAAATTTTACAAGATCCAGTTTTTGACAACGGAATGAAAGAATGTAACACGCCAGTAATAGGTTTTAAATTCTGATAATACCGGGTTTGCAAATGTTCAATGGGTTTTTGTGCTTATTCAATCAACAAAATAAAATTAATGTATTAGTGCTAGTTTTTGTGCTTAACCAGTCTTTTTCGATGTTTTTATAAGGTCTTGCCCTAATGCCATTATGCCTAACTTGAACCTTTATGATGCGATGATGTAAATATGTGCCATTCAGCTCTTAATTTCATAATCATCTGCATGTAAACAGATATATATATATATATATATATATATATATATATATATATGTATATGTATATTAACAGTAACAATAAAAGTAGAATAGGATAAACACTTAGATAAAGTCACACTTAAAATTGCTATATTTCGAACTCGTTGAGTTCTTCAATGGCAAGAAGCTAGACAAGTATATATATATAAAATTCTTATTTTGAAATGTCCACAAAAATTTGCAATAACATAATTTCTAGGTTATAAATTTCCTTTACACTCCACCAGAGAGAGAGAGAGAGAGAGAGAGAGAGAGAGACTGGCTTTGTTATGAACTATGAAAACGTGCAACACCAACCACAGATGTTTGCTTAGCAGTTTGCAAAGGCATCAGTCAAGTAGACCGAAGCGTTTCAAAATTATAGCGACCTACCTATAACCCATTGTTTGTATGTTACCTGTTTAATAACCGGCGTCAAACAGTTCTTGTATGTGTGTAATTATATTGTCAGGTTCTTTTCAACTGAAATATTGTTAAAGGTAGCAATAAGCTAATGGAGGATACAGAAAATGTGTGATAACGCTTCTTCATAGTTACCGATAACTGCTTAGAAATGTAGTTTGCGCCATCTTACATTTTCGTGATGATTGCAAATCTAAAACAATGCATTCCATTAGCTCCTGGCGGAATACATTCTTTTGTTTTAGTTCAGTAAATTAAAAAAATATTTTTTTCTGTTGGATATCTATCCTTGAAATGCCCGTAGGTTTTATTAAGAGTACATAAAATTAATCTTTTCTGCTTATGAACTTAGTGACCCTTCTCTTTTATACTAATACTTTTTCCCCCTCAAGCATTATTCTACTATTTTCCTCTGATCTGTAGAACTTCAATACTTGTTCTAGAGGTTCGTGGAGTTTATTGTTTCCTTGGATACTTTTATTTTTATTTGGCCACACTTATCAAATGCTCAATTGCCTGAAAATTATTATAGGACAAACAATAAAAAATGTGCATTTTGTATTTTTAACATCCTGTGATCTGTTATATGAAATGATACAATACATTTGCTTATAATGTCAACATTGTTTGACTTTCAGTGGGCACCAGGGCATTATATTCAACATTGACTTTTTTCTTTCTTATGGTGTTCCCTTTATGATAATTTTCTCGGCAGTATATTTTGTGGTAACTGATAAGGAATTTTCTTACTCACACCAAACTCTCATTTACATTCTCAATAAGAGCTTCTCACACGCTACCCAAAGAGGTGGGATTGCCACTTTCTTCATCTGCACTGCTTTCACTTGTTTTGTGTTTACTATCACAAGAATGTATCTTAAAGATTGCTCTAAATTTACTTTCATCAGCAAATCATGACTTACACGTCTAAGTATACATCCTTCCTAAAATGAGTGATTGGGGCGGTTTTAAAAACTATCGTACCCAATCTTTACAGTCATCCATGTTGTACAAGTCACGTCTCACAATCTTCTCTCCATAAAACTCGAACACTTACTAGTTATTTTTTCTTATCATCAATACATCATCTGCTTGGATTTTATTTGGTTCTTGTCAAGAAGTGATAAAGGCGAATATAAACTTGTAGCATTATCTCCCCTCTCAGCCTAACTGGCAACTTTGAAGAATAAATATAGGCGATATTTAATATTTCTTTTAGCATTAGTCATTTCATTAACCACTTCATTATTTGATGGGTAGAATGGAGTTATCCTATATGTTGTAATGGAACATTCTAAAACTTTCAGCAGCATGCTTCTTGATCGTGCGTATGTATGCAAATTCAAGCATGTGCATGTCTTCAGAAAATAAATTGTTGCAAGCTGCTTATGCAGATCCCATTATTTCGAACGTTTTATTTACATGCAATACATCAGTGGAGCATGTCTGCCTTTTTCTGGTTTTCAACTCGTCCATTAATGTGGGTCTTTTGTTTTCAGTAAAATATTATTATAAACCAAGAAAAATTATAAATGTATTAATAATATGTCAAAAGCAGTATAAAGTAGTAATATATTTAACCTTTGAAGAGCACCAAACCCCAAATCTTAACTACATATAGACTTAAAAGTATCAAGCATTGTCGTATTACAGTAGACACAAAACATGCATAATTTCAACTAAATAAATGCTTCGAAAACGTGTTTTCCTATTTGATACCTGTAATTAATTTAAATTACATGTGTTTTGTAGGTATGCGATTTGAACTGAATGACTCTTAAACGACCAAAATACCAAACCACTGGAGAGAGATCAGTTGATTCATATATTGGATACACTAATTTGCATTTAAACACGATTGATAACGCGGAAAAATGACTTAAAAATACAAGTTAATTTGACTTGTATTTCTATGTTTGAAGTATAAAATATGAGAATAAAAATTAATGGTTTTCAAAATATTGTTAAATCCTAGACAACATCTAAGACGAATTTGACTGAAGCTTTAATGATCTCAAGGTGCACTAATATGAATTTTACTCTTTTCATAGACTTCTATCTCTTATAACTTCAAGTGTACTCCCAATTGCAATAGAACGATTGATCAAGAGAATAATTAAATTTTGAAAGAAAATTATCGGGAAGTTGGAATTCCATAAATCTGCGCATATTTACGGCAAAAGCATTTAAAGACCAATAAGTTTCCGGCGCAAATCATCAGATTATTTTTGGAGAACATATTTATGCCATCAGTTATGTTAAAACCTACAAAACGGACCATAAATAAATGATAAATGAAGCCGATATTTCTTTCATAATAAATATAGTGTTTAGAATGTTTATTGCAAATCTCTCAAAATTGGTTAAAACAAGAATTGTGAAAATTTTAACAAAATAGTGTTAAAATAATGTGTACTGTTCATTCATGTTTTTCGTTGAATTATTGTATATTTATAAATTATTTCCAATTCTTATTTTGTTACACATTTAATCGTATTTTGTTCTGTACGATAAAAAATTGTTTTCAAACTTTTATTTTCGTTAAACTATTTATGAATACATCCTCAGCTTTAATTATGGATAAGAAAAGAAAAAAAAAAACAGCAATTGAGGAATTGTAGGCTCAGTAATAACAAGATCTAAAAACCGCATGCGACCCGCAAGAAGTTGCACGATACGGAATGCAACCCATGGTCCAAATGAGTATGACAGACATGCCCCATAGTAAGGTTCGTAAGTTCAGTTGTATGCAAACTTTGATCACCGACAAAATTATTTTCAGGACCGATTAACTTCTACCAACATAGTTCTTATTTTGTATTATATGTGTATAAAATGCAATTCGATTCAATAAAAAATTAATGAAATAGACGTTACGCCTATCTGATTTACTAATAAGAATTTCTACTTCATTTCAGCTCATTAACCAATTTGCTAGCCGGTAGACGCTAAGCGGCGTCTTTTGTCTTAGGTTGTCACATGTTGTTTTCATATGTTATTTTGGTACGGAGTTGGTTAACAGTTATAATTGCGTAGATGAATGAATGATAGATAATTGGTAAGAATTGAAAACATTTGCACGGGCCTTTTAATTGTTGTACTTTCAGCGAGAACAGCTGTATGATAAATGCATTAATACTTGTGCTTATTTTAACTTTAAACAGCATAAAATCAACAATTGAGTAGCAGATAGTTTTGTACTAACTTGGCCATGCTTTTTGATTTGCACTGAACTGTATTGATTTAAATGAATTCATGAATGTCATTACAAAACACTAAGTTCTTTGAGTCATTATTGGTCATCTGTCGACTTAATGCAGAATTTCCCATCATAATTAAACAGTAAAGAACGAAAAGTTCCAACATTGCTTTCCAGAGGGCATGGCAAAGGTGAAGATTTGAAACAAAATTAATATCGATTTTTTTTCCATTTGTGGAGTGTGTAAGACATTGTGAAAACATCTAGAACTTGCATTCCGAAACATTATTGTAAAACTGAAATACAATTAATTACAGCTATCAATAGCAGAATGTTGAAATTCATCAAGAACATTTCCATGGCACAGTATTTTAGATGAACCATCATCTTAGCAACAAATCATAGCTTAGGATCAAACCGCAAAGATAGAGGTTTATCTCTTTTATTAATGTAAATGTCGATGGAGGTAAAACGGTTTATGTATCATGCAGTGAATACATTACACTCTTTTGAAATGAAGAAGAAAATGAATTGAATAGCAATGATGACTGAGGAATCTAACGGACTTTACATCGAAGTACTAAAATGTATCCTAAATATGTATTTGCCAATAATGGGCTTTTTATTACGCGATTAACATAAAACGAGTGTCACGTTATTTTTAAATCTTGACTGAGCTGAGTTTTCATATTTATTCTTTCTTTCTGATATACAATAAATATACTGGTACTATAAATAAAAATCAGTTTAAAACATCCTGAAATGCAATGAAAATGAGTTTTGTAGAAAGTTGCTGAAATTTCGCCAACTTTGACAAAATATGATGAAACTGACATTGTTTACACAATATTTGAGGTGGATAAGTAATTATACTTGTTGAAAAAATTAATATAAATATTAGAGGAAAGAGCCCAAACACTTTTAATTTTTTTTTTTTTTTTTTTTTTTTTTTTTTCCCACATTTTATCTGAGGAGTATTTCTCATATTCATGAATGGGTAGAAATGGCATTGTGTTGAAGTTGCATTGCATTATGGTGACAGTTGCATCTAGTCTCAAGAGACTTGGTTGCATTCAAATCTAAAGTAGGCTTATTACAGATAATGTCAGTTGAATTAAGGATGCACTCAATCTACTGTTTTAATAAGAAGAACACAACTGAAGACCTAAAGGTTTTGCATGTTTTATACTTGTAAACGAACCATTTTTATGAATTCATAACGTTATTTCTACTATTCCACCTAACGAAAAATATAAGACAACTTAGTCTCACATTTTACTCCTGATATAAGAACCTGCAAGTGCAACAGATCGCACTTAATTACTCTGAGCTAAAGTCAACACATCTGACGTAACTCTAAGCATGGATGTTCCGTCTCATGAAGGTAAGTGCAGAAAGGAAGACAAATCTATTAGGTGTTTACCGAAAAGATATTTCTCTCTCCTTCTATAAAACCTTAGGAATGATATGAATTCAAGAATGAGTACAAGTGCGTTGCTTTTGTCCCATTCAATTTATCAGTGGTGCTAGAAAAAATATCAAGTAGTATAA
Organism: Metallyticus violacea; assembly: GCA_030762175.1. NCBI lineage: Eukaryota > Metazoa > Arthropoda > Insecta > Mantodea > Metallyticidae > Metallyticus > Metallyticus violacea. The sequence continues at coordinate 224,063,401 of CM060846.1, read as the reverse complement.
ATTTGAAGATGGGTTATTGATATGTATATTGTGATAGGCTCTGAAGTCAAATGGATACTGCGAAAGTGAAAGTTATTCTAGTGCAGAATTTCGATGCGGATTAATAAGAAAGCAAAAAGTTTCCAGGAATTTTCAAGACCTGATCCTTTATCCTTTGTTAGGGGATATTCTATTTCTGTGACACAAGAAACAAAGAAAGGTCAAGTTATTTTTTCCCAGCCAGAATTAACCGTTTGCGGTGTAATATTAGATTATTGTAATAAGCGTTACGTAATAATTTGATTAAAAAATCAAATCAAATACCTAATGAGATAATTTGAATGCAATATCGCATTTTTATTAAATAGAAGCAACCTTCAAGGTCTTTCCTATAGAGACCAAACTGATTTTATTTGGATTTCCGAAAGGCAGATTATCTTCATGTGTTTACATTTTGAACTTTACGTAATTATAGTCAGAAGGCGATGGTTCGTCTACAAACTTGCCACCTTGTTATTACAGTTCTTACATTCTCTGTACAAAAGATAATGTCTATTACTCCTTTCTATTTATTTTACGTAAAACTAAGTTGAATACCATCATTTAAAAATATACATTATATGTGAGCTCAACATTCAGAAGAGACTCACCTCTTTTATTAACATTTTTCCTGCCACAAACTCATAATGAATCTCCGTATTGCATCCAGTGAGAAGGTGTTCGGGGGTCCCAGCACATTCTTTTTACCTTAAGGTTTCTAGTTCTCTTGTTGGAGGATTATTACCATCATATAGGAGATAGAACTCACGTTCTCTCACCCTACTTCGCTAATTCTCATAGTGGTGACGTCTTTAGAACAAAAATCCAAGAAGGCATTGTCTTCATAACCGTAATCCATTCCCTTGTTTCCTATTATTAATGGAAACGGAATAAATAATCTTATCTTCTGCATTTCCCAGCTCTGCAATTCGGTCCTTGTGAATCCTCTTTGCCTGGATTAGGGCTTGGTAAATATTTCTTTCTACCATTAGCTTACACAGGACAATCCAGGCCACTCTACTGTATTTGAATTACAGTGTCTGTCACCTTGCGTAGAGTCAAAGGACAATTCTTCTAAGTCCTAGATATCCTTTGTTGCTTAGAGCCTTGATGTACTCAAAATATTTTTCATCCATTTAACACACCAAGGTTTAACTAATTCAGATGTATTTAACGTATTGTTCCGTTAGAAAACCTTTGCAGACTTTCAGAGAGAGCTTTCTTCGCACGTCTTTGGCGCCCGAAAGAGCACCTTAGACATTCGCAAGGCATCCCACTTTAGTGTCACTATGAGTACGGCATGTTTCCAAAGCCTTAAGCTGGATATGATTTGACTCCAGCCTGATTTTTGTTTGACGGTTAGCACTGGAGAAGAGGAGCCAGCAATGTCCGTTTCAGTAATAGCTCAAAGACACCAATAGCTTCTCAGCCTGCTGTTCATTTACCATTATGGACTGGTATTCTTCAGGTACCATTGTCATTTAAATGACTGCTAAAGTAGGACGTTTTATTAGTCGAACTTGCTTATTCAGAGTTAGATTTCTTTTTCTGGGTTTCCAAGGTGGAGTTAACCCTCCTGAGAGCCTATGTTTTGAGCCTTTTTGCTCTGTTCAGATATTACTTATGAGGTCTCCATTAGCTAGAGTCCCAAGGAATTCCTGAACTGCAAGATGTTTCTAAGGGCACTTCTTGTGCTGCTAAGCTTTGTCTTAACCTTAAGTTTGTCCAATTGACTCGTATCCTCATCGAGTTGCTCGCTGAAACCACGAGGGTCAATGTACTCTTTAGAGGCACTATATCATTTTTGGAGGATGTAATTCTCCCCTCATATTGTGAAGTTTCTAATATCACCTTAGAGGCTTGCCTTTCTCTGATCTTTAAACAAGTTTACTGATCCTAATTGCCTGTGTTTTGTTAAGGATTCAGTGGTGTCCTAGCGTGGACTTTTTATTATGTGACTTGTGAGACAGAATACATCATGGTAATTATACAACAAGCAAAATGTCACTAAGTCACAATCTAAAACAAAATTGAATGACTAAATATTCTTTAAACTTGCGTCCATGTTCCTCAGCTTGGAAAACACGAACAAATCGTAAAATCTGTGACAGAGAACTGGCAATCAAAGTGCAATAATTTTTCAGTGACGAATGCGAAACACAAAAATATTAAAGGCAACTTTGTCAGTAACATACAATTCAAAGGACTGCTATTTCTAAGTTTGTCTCCTCGCAACGTCTTAAGAATTTTAAATATTATTTAACACTCCAGTAAAAGCGTCCGAACCATACTTATAAGGCGAACCACCTGTTTACTTTGTCAGATATATTTTTCATCCAATCTAAGTGTTTAATATATTAATTGTAATAACATTAAAAGTATCAGAAAATCATTTTGCAAAATTTGGACATTATTTCCTCCAAAGGTTTTAGTTGCTTAGAAAATTAAAGAAAGCAGTCGTTGTTATGTGTACATAAATAAAACTTGGATGATCGTAAACCATACGAGAAATAATAAGTAAAATCATATTTAAGTAAAATGTGGACAAGCTATAAATTATTTCAAACTATAAACTTGAGCTGTACAGTTATATATGCCGAGTATTTCCTTGGATAAACCCCAAATGCTTTTCTCATTTAAAAAAGACCATAGAAATGCATTGGAGAAATGAACAATGAAGTATTTAGGGAATAGTTTATTAATATGTTGATGCAGAACATTCTCTATACTGCGTTATTGTTATGGTTAATATTTCACAGCATCACAGAGTTAAAAAGTCACCTACTTCTATGTCATTAAAGTCCGATATTCAATGCTAGCCCCGAAATAAAAACAAGACTTTGCATTGGGATAAAAAAAGTTCCAGTTGCATGGAATTGTTACAGTGAAAAAATCTTTTTATGTTTTATGAAGTAAAAGAATCCCAGAAGTTCATTTCCATGACACAGTGCGGTTACCACTTTATCGCCATATTTTTCATGTCATTGATTTAACATAGGCGCAGGTAAAGGATGACATTGCCAAACGTAGAAATTATTTAAAATCTATTTGAATGGCAAAACTGAATAAATGGCTGGATAATACTGAAGAAGTGCTTGTAATCATCGGAAGAATATTGAATAGTTAATTAGGAGAAAGATGAGTTTGTTGCTGAAATTACAGACAGATTAATATTGCAAAAGAAAAGACAAAAATTAATATTTTATTTTTTCCGATAGAGATTCGCGGAACAAACAACAAAACGAAGGAGAAAATTATTCCACAACTGGTGATGCAGTGTTCGTTTTTCTAATACGCCTATAGAGGGAGATATTAAATATTTATTACCCTATTTAAAACGAGACCTAGAATTTAAACACCACGGACTATAACATTCCTTGATATATAAGCTGTTTATGCCTTTATCAGTAGCATTGCTATTTTAAGAGGAGGTTAAAATTTATATACTCTCGGCAAGACTCGTGTGTAGAATGTGTCATAACCCGCTGTTTGGTGAAAGTGCACAAGAGCTCTGTATAGTCCCAGTATAAATCTACACGTTCTGAAAAGTTGAAGGCTGGCAGAACGCCTTTTTTACTTTCTGAAGTCGTTGAAAACTCTATCCAAAGCTGATTATCTCGCGTAAGGTGAACGAAATTAATTATGCATAGTATAAATGAACATGGTGTCCATTAGTGCTAAGAGGTATTTTATCTTCACATTTTCATTTAGAAGAAAAGCCCTGAGTTAAAAAAAACAAGAAGAGGAAATGAAAAAAGAAAACTGTAAAAGTAAGGGAAAGAAAAAAACAGCGGACTGCTGCACTATGGATCAAGTTCAAGTTGTTCACTTTGTCTATGGCTCTCTTCTATTTCTATAGGGAACTGCCATTTCCTGTTAAATTCTGCGAATATGCATATTAATTTGTTTGTGAATAAATAATATTTCGAACTATATAGCTAGATTATCATGGACATTACAATACTTGATTCGTTCATTTTCGTTACACCAGTAATACAATAATAAAGTGTACCCCAGTAACATTGAATGCTAAAGAACAATAAATTATCAGTGAAAATACAGACAAAGCAAAGCACTAAAAAGGGGTCACAGGTTGAAATCAAAGAAGAAGAGGGTAGCAATTTACGTGCATAAAATGGAAATTATTTGGTTATCAATAATTTTACAGAATTTGTATTGATAATTTTAAAGAAGTAATTAATATAATCACTATAATTGGCTTCAATATGTTTCATGTTAATATTTAATTGCTTGAAATTAATCATACTTTACAGTAAGGTATTACACAAGTACCTATTACATGTGTACAGTTGCTAAGACAAAAGAAACTCACATTTTAGTTGCTCATTTTATTAACATATACACAAATCTTTGGGGGTATTTTTAATCATAATTATTTAATGGATTGTAAACCGTGAGTTATCAGCTAATGTTTCGAATTTTCATAAACATTCTAGTCATGTTATAGAGACAATTTGTTGAATTCATACATACAATTTCCCTTAAAATAGCTGCGTTTTTAAAAATTATTTTTGTTGTTTATTACTAAATAAATATTGATACCTGTTGCGGCATTATAATCTTTTCTCTAGTTTTATAGAAGATAAAAGTAATTGGACGAGCAATGCATGAGAAATGTTATTTGTATTGAACTCCATACCTCTAGACAGAAACGGAGTGAACGAAATGATGCTGCAGATGACTTTGGAATACATTGGCGTCTAAAGTTTCATAGTATTAAACTTTTCCGATTGAAGGAAATTCTGTTCAAAGATTATCCATGCATTATGTATTAACAGGGCATGGAGCCCGGATCTACCAGTTTTCAAGAAGACAAGATAGAATGGGTATGAACGGTTGAACGCTTGTGATTATCATTAAGTTGTCAAACGCTTGAAAGGAACTATTGAGAACAATGGACATAAGAATGAATGTAGTGTTGTAAACTAGCGTATTTATAACATTGCTACTTTTTCATACCAAACTTTATTTGCAGTCCTCTATTATTGCTTTTTTCTGATCTCCATACCTACTCAAATTCCTTCGCAAATTTATGCCTATAACGATAAATTTGCCTATTGGTGCAGTTGCTAATACTGTAGTAGGTCACTCTTTAAGGTTTCAAACTTTGTCTTTTGGGTTTTTCAACAAAATCAGGAGAAAAAAGAAATGATTCGCAGATTCTTAATTTTCTTATATAATTTCTTTAATCTTTAAAACTAGCGTGAGACACGAAAAGCTGTACTAACAAGTAATGTAATATAAGTTGCCTCTATTTAAAATGTGGATCTAGTTCGAAGAACATCTTTGAATTTTGTTCACGCGGTCGAAGTGTGCCAGTAAATCTCCCATCTGTTGATGCATTAGCATATTCTGTTGCATTCCCTGAAAATTGGTGAACAAAATGGCTTGTAAATATCTCTATAACGTGTTTTTTTCTCTGGGCTTGCCAGCTCTATTATAGATTATATCGCAAATGATTACAGAGTGATGTGAGATCTGACAGAACAATATGAGTATTGTAAAGCAATCCGAATCATGCCTACAGCAGTTTCACACCTCAGTCTGACAGGTGAGCGGCAGGCCACCCGGTAGAAACAAAAGTTGTGGGATTTCACAACGCTAACAAGGTGCCCCAGGACTCACCATCAGCGACGTTTTGCCTTGAAATCCACACGAACTTGGCTTCCTGTTCAGCACTACCCATGTTTTATGCACACGGCGTCAGGTCGACCAGGCCGGATAATTTCATGCTTAAGTTACCCATAAGCATTTTCTCTCATTAATGTAAACTTTAACAACTCAATATCCTTGTGACTCTACGCCTGCATAAACTCATATTAATGATAGCAAACGTAAATAGTATTTACATCATCAGTTGCAGCAACAAACTATACCAAGAAAAACCGGAAATAATCCTATTATCAGTGCATGCATTATGACATTAGTGTGCTAAGCTGAAATATACTATATAAAATATCTCTATATGAATGAGAAAAAGAATATGCATGAATCCAATTGCTATTGTTAAACCGCAGAGAAATAATAACACGGAATAAAGAATATAATAGAATTTGCAATAATAAAAATCTTAATGAATATCTAATGGTAAGTAGAGTACTTAAAATTAATTACAATGATTGTAATTGTGCACTTGGCAGTATACGTTCAGATTTACGGTTAAGAAGCAACTACATGCACGACACTTTGGTGAACAAAATCACATGAGATACAAATTCTCATAAATTTAACGAGACCTAGATTAGACTAACTTCTGCAATGCAACAACTTTTCCCGCTACATTCTCTATACCCGATGTAAAGTTATTTGTTGACAATTAAAGTTTTCAATATTTTATTAAATCTTTAATTCCTGGCTAACATTCTGTAGATAGTGAACTGCTCAACTGGAAATTTACAGCGAGACCAGCAATCAGCTGTTCCTGATGGGATATATTTTACTCCGGGATGCACTCAGCCTCCAGAGTAAGTCCTTGAGTAAAATTTACCATAAAATATATGATTAGCCCTTCCAAATCTGTGCAGATAAATAAATAAATAAATACAATTCATATTATTATCATTAATAATGATAAAATAATAATAATAATAATAATAATAATAATAAGAAGAAGAAGAAGAAGAAGAAGAAGAAGAAGTTTGAATGCAATATTTAGGCTGGAGCGATTTCTTCAAGTTATTTATTAATTGCTGTTCTTCGTAGAACATTATCTACGGATAGATAATAATAATATTCATTAATGAGAACAAATAAGAAAACGGCTTCTTCATAAATAATAACCGGCGCATTTTATATTGGTGATTAATTAATCACAAAGTCCCAAGTATTTGTAATGAAAATAAGACAATTGACCTCAGAATAACACTGTGTTCCTCTCTTTTAAATAAACACTATATTGTTACTTTTAAGATAGTTTTGGCACTGAAAAATTTTTTGAAAACGTATTTTGGAAAGAACTAACGACATTTTAGCTATTACAGTACGTAAACGTAAATCATCACCCAGAAAATGCTTGGACGCATTCGTAAAGTAGAGACATAACCACTTTTATTTTAGTGATATAAAGTATGAAGATTAACATAAAGAGTATGAAATTCAATTTGCTACTTATTTTAAGATATTCTTCCAAAACTGGGAGACCGTGTACATGTTTATTTTTTAAGTTTGTAATTTTAGATTATTCCCATTCAACTGTTCTCATCTTTGGAAACAGCTTGTATCTTCCAGCATTTCGAGCACCCTCTGTTCTTATACCCTTTGTCTCTCTCCCTCTCGCGCCCTCTGTCTTCTCTCTCAAATAAGTTGGTCCTGGTGGCCTAATGGTAACCATACTTGCCTCATAGTCCCAAGGTCGCTGGTCATTCCAGGTCAGGATGAGTGAAGTTTTTCGGGAGTACAAAGAACCTCAAGTCTGAAAGTATTTTATTTTATTTATTTGTTATATTTACGGAGCTCTTTAACATCTCAGGTCATCAGCGTCCCATTCAATTCAGGGCGTGAAACGGCCGGTAAATTTTGCTAAGAAGCCTCTCTCTCTCTCTCTCTCTCTCTCTCTCTCTCTATATATATATATATATATAGTGTGAAGATTTTTATCTAAGTTGTCATATTAACAATAAGAAGTTCTCCTATTAATTTAATTCTGTTCCCTGTATTATACAGATAGGCACTCCGCAGGTTCTGTTACAGGCTCGAAAGTTCCAGGATCTGGTGTGGTGGTGGCCGGCGCTTTGGAAAGGTTTCTGGCCTACATCTGGAGTGGATGCGGACCTCCCGAGTGGCTCGAACAACATGTTGTACCTGGAAACATGTTTAAGAAGCATCTGCATCCGCACAGTCACCGCTCGTAGATCCTGGCCGCCTGGGTCCCTTCACCTCATCCTTCGGAGTTAACACCCGTTACTGCATAGGCACAAAGGTCAAGCACCGAAATTATCCTGCTCCTCCCCAGACCATACCCATCCTTGGCAGTTTGCAGAATATTAAGTGTTTGCAGTGATGTATGGACCCATACACTGATCTGGTTGCGATTCTGTACCTCTCAGCCCCAGGACACATACTGTGGGCCTTTGTGAAAGCTCAGAAGTAGCACAAGGTGTTAGATGTGGATGTGCTAGTTTCTACTAAATTTTTCTTCTTTTCTTTCATCTTAGGTTACTTGTAGGTCATATAAATGTGTCTTCTTCTGCTGCTGTTGTTTTTCTAATGCTATTCCTGCATTAAAAATAAATTAATTTTATGCTATTTATTTAACTCTAACTCCTATAGTTATTCACGACAATTGTCAATTAAGTGAACTATCCTTACCCAACTAATGTATAGGCAATGCACTTGATCTGTGCTGAAATTTTCATTAGATCTTTAGGTTGAACATTCATCTCAATCAATTTATGAAGCGCACTATTACCATTAATTGTACTTTATGCTAATAAATACAATTTTTATAGTGAAATTCCTGTATAAATTTTATCATTTTTCTGGGACACTATAAAATATTGTGCCAAAAAGTTATGTTTTATTGTGAGTATTTTGTCCTCAAATGACCTTTATATACACTCTAAAACGGGTCCATTTTTATTTTCAAAAACAATGTACAGCTCTTTTTTGTGGTGCACAAACTGTGAAATTAATAAACAAATAAATAGATATGAATCCAATGTGTTATTTGCGCATTTATTAACATCAAAAATGCAAATTAGTATGCTAAAATAAAATCGGTCTGTTGGCACATTACTAAAAATTGTTACTATAATATGGAGTTATATTGTAACATTTTTATGTCAATTATTATAAAATGCTAACTAATAATTCCTCGTCATTGATAAAAAAATAACGGATTAATTGGATTTATGAATAATTATTAAAGAAATTTTAGTAGTTTCTAAGTGATTACAAAATCACAAAATTACAAAAATTTTAACTGGTTAAAAATCATGGAACACAGTTGACCCCTACTTAGAATTACTTTGTCTCTATAATACTTTCCATGTTCTCTGCACACTGTGATGACACCAGACGCATTTTGACTGCAAAATATGGTGTAAGAGTTTAGAGATTGTGATTTTTGTCATTTATCGCAATTGTACATTAATACTTGGAATAATATGATGTTTAATATTCTATTTTGAAAGTAAGCACGTTTAATAAAAAGAGGTGAAAATACACATACGCAGAGTATTTATTTAAAATTCATGCCCTTAGCGCCTACTTAGAAGTTATGGAGAAGTAAAGACTGTATGCATGGATAATTTTAAGTGATAAACACTTGGATTTGAAATGTTATTACAATCACTGTAATGCAATTTTGATACACACAGAGCATTTAAATATACATATTATTGTAGATATATGTGATGCCTGCGACGAACGAAGTTTGACACTACTTGTACTGCTTGACATGATTAAAGATTTAGATTACGTAGACCAGATTTATTTCTTAGCAAACATAGGACCTTAAATGTGTCTGATAGTGTCGCTCTATGGTTCAGCTCCTATCTTCGTAAACGGCAGCGGAGAGATTTCCAAAAGGGTTGTTTCTGGAAATCTCCCCTCCTCATGACAGTTCGTGAAGGCAGAAGTTCCGCAGGATAGTGTTCTAGTTCCGTTAGTGTTTTCACTGTTTATCAATGACATTTTTCGTATTATTAACCGCAGTAAATACCACCTCTACTCTAATAACCGACAACTTTAAACATGCTCTCCAACTATCGACAATCATGAACATAAACCAGGATTTTTTTTTTTTGAGTAGTGTTTAACGCCCGTTTTTACTACTGAGGCACCACAGGCGGTGGACACTGATGATACATGAGATGAAATGATAAATTAGGAAAGGATATTTTTTTTTTTTTAAGGAAGGAAGCGTTCCAGGCCTAAATTTAGGTACCTCCCCGGCATTTGCCAGTTATGAAGACTGAGGAAAACCTGGAAAAAACCCCAGGCAGGGAGGACGGTCCTGGCGGGATTCGAACCGCAGACCTCCCGCTCACGAGTCCGTGCCTTAACGACCTCGGCCACCCGTGGCGGTCATCAACCAGGATCTTGACCCAGTTCATTCATGGGACGCGTACTCTGGGCCTTGGCTTTAATCCCTTTAAAGCGCAGGATATAGTCATGGGACACCAGCGATTGCTAAGTACCTTAGACACAGGCATTATTCCTCCCATTCATATAAATCAAGCTGTTATTCCCTTCACTGACTCTGAGATAAGCAGGGAGATATTATAGGCAACAATCTCTGTTGAGAACACCATTTTGTTGAAACCTGCAAGAAAGTCAGTTCTTTAACCCACACCTTTAAAAGATTAAACAAGATCATAGTGCAGTCCTTGGGGGTTGCCCTATTTCGATTACTGCGATTTTCTGCGCATTACGGCGTTACACCGCCTTTTTAGCAGAATGGGGGTCTCTATGGCTAGGAAAGAAATAACCCTAGGGATATAGGGTACTTTCGATACAATACCTCTTATGAGTCTATGTTTTGGCTGCTCAGAAATGTTGAGTCAATAACACCCTTTGTAAGTGTATAAACTCCATACCCAAGAGTAAAAATATGAATGCTAACCTTCTTGGGAAATAGAAAGGAATCGTCGCCACGAGGGGTATTTTTTCTCCCCTTCTTTGGAATCTCGTGGTGGACAGCTTACTGCAAAACATGACCCGGGAAGTATATTATTTACAAAGCTACGCAAATAACATAGCACTGATACTTTTGGGGAAATTTCTCAATACAGTTTCAGACATGATGAATTGTGGACTGAGGAAAATTAGACCTGGTGTATGTAGGGTGGTCTATCTATCAATTCTAGCAAAACATTTGTTCCATTTACTAACAGAAGACACCTAAAAGGCCTAGGAATTCTTAAACTTTGTAGCTCAATCCTGGAACATTCTGAGTCAGTTAAATATCTAGGTCTCGAGCTGGATAAGAAACTGACTTAGAACAACTATACACCATATTCATAATATTCTCTATATAGCCAGGCGGTATCTTGTTACCGCCAAGGACACTATTTGATCCACCTGGGGCTTCAATCCATACATCAGTCGTTAGCTATATGTTCCAATTGTTAGGTACCAGATATCTTACCGAGCCATTGTTTGTGGAGGACAACTTTAAAAACTACTGTAGTAGGTAAGCTTACTAAGTTAGAGAAATTAGCGTGTCTATGTGTTATAGGGGACCTCAGAACCATGCCAACCATTGCATTGGAGACTCTGTTGGGTCTCTCTCCCATGAGTTATTATTTACAAGCGGAGATTAGGCATACTGTATATCGCTTGGTGCACAAAGAGAACTGGGGAAGTAGCTTTTGCAGTAACTAGACATTTCTCCATTCTAAACTTCCTGAATATTCCAGAGCCGAGAGCGAGGTCTGACCTAATGAATACCGTACTTTTCTTCCATTTAAGGAAACTCTGCATCTCTAGAAGACTAGATGCAAGGAACCATACACATTAAAGAACGTAGTCAACCTGTACGGTATACCGATAGATCTCGTATGACTCTACAATTGGGTGCAGATATCCATGCCCTAACTCCAAGGACCAACTTTAGTATAAACCTTGGTAAATATTGCGCAATTTTTCAGAAAGAAGTATTTGCCATTCCGAATTGTGCTTTTAGAGGATTTGAGAAGCATTATTATAAAAAGAATTCTCATCCTCTCAGGCCATCAAAATGCTTTAAAAACACATTCCTCCGCCCGGGTGAAATCCATACTAGTATGGGATTGTTAAAATATCCTGTCTGCCCTGGCATCTTGCCAGGCTCGAACTTCGGTGTGTTCCTGGGCATTAGAGCATTTATGTAAATAAGAGAGTAGATCAGTTGGCAAAGAGAGGTGGTTTTTTTTTCTGGCTCTGATCTCGCGGATAGAGTCAGTACACGTACTGCTAAGACCGTGGTTAAAACGTGAATTGCGGATAAACCTAAACTAAGGTGGCAAACTTATCCTGGATAAGCGCACGCTAGGGAGCTTGTCCTAGGTCCTAGCAATACTTTTTCCACATCTCTTCTAAAATTGCATAGAAGAGGAATAAGGAAAGTAATTGCGTTAAGTACTGAACATGGCCACTTCAGAAAGCACTGCCAAAGTGGGACTTTATAAAGATAAACACACCTGTAGAATGTGTAAACAGGATGAGGAATCTACCTCGCATATTCTTTTTGAGTGTCCAAACCTGTAAGAAAGAGTCTTGCTCTTCCTATAACCAGGGAAGATCTGGGAACGGACGCTAACACTGGAACCAAAATATTGCAAATTGTTCTAGGAATAAATTTTGGGAAACAACGAAGGCATCACTTCCAATGGGGTAGCACATTCATCCATCCATCCATTCATCTACCCATCCATCCAACCGCCAAGGGTGGCCGAGGTCATTAAGGCGCGTACTCGTGAGCGGGAGGTCTGGGGTTCGAATCCCACCAGGACCGTCCTCCCTGACTAAGGGTTTTTCCAGGTTTTTCTCAGTCCTCATGACTGGCAAATGCCGTGCCAAGGAGGTACCCTAAACTTAGGCCGAGAACGATTCCTTCCTTAAAAAATAAATCATTTCCCAATATATCATTTCATTTCATCTATCATCGGTGTCCACCACCTGTGGTGCCTCAGTAGTAAAAACGGGCGTTAAACACAACTCAAAAATCCATCCGTCCGTCCGTCCGTCCGCCCGCCCGTCTGTCTGTCTGTCTGTCTGTCTGTCTGTCTGTCTGTCTATCTATCTATCTATCTATCTATCTATCTATCTATCTATCTATCTATCTATCTATCTATCTATCTATCTATCTATCTATCTATCTATCTATCCGTCCACTACCCACTCATCCATCCATCCATCCATCTACGTTTTACAAAACTCCTATCCACGTACTAAGGCCAACAGGGTTCACAAGAGATCTGTGATTTGATTCCCACCAGTATCGTCCTCCCTGACTGAGGTTTCTTCCAGGTTTTCCTCAGTCCTCAAAAATGGAAAATGCCGGGGAGGTACCCAAAATTTAGGCATGGAACGTTTCTTTCCTTAATTTTTTTTCCCCAATGTATCATTTCATCTCATGTATCATCAATGTCCACCGCCTGTGTTGCCTTAGTAGTAAAAACGGGCGTTAAACACAATTAAAAGAATCCTTCAAAATTTCAAAAGATACACAAATGATTAGCATGCTTAAATATAATGAATGTTGTAAGGCGAGAATATTTCGCGTCCTGAAGTGACTAAAGTACAGGGCCTAACTACTCTCAGCTTCCAGCATTGTAGTTAAAATGACATAAAACTTATCCTTAGGTTTATACTTTAGTTACATTAGCGACTGCATAATGCTGAAACTATTCCCTACTAGATTTGCGTTATAGAAAAGAATTAACATCCGAAAATGTCTTATCCTCAAATGATACATTAGGATGTTGGTAGAAAAATTACTATACATATAGATAGAGGCCAGCGACAAATATTGTTTCATTCTTCGTCCTGAAATAACCAGATAGCTTTCTGCGCTTAAAATTCTTCATTCTCTACAAATTATAAATTCAATACATTAATTCTCTCAATCACTGTGCTGATATTTCTGACGTTTAACAATTGAAAGTAAAAAAAAAAAAAAAAAAAAAAAGCAAAACATGTGCACTCTACAATGACTAAAGTTTGACTTGTTCAAGTGAAAACTTTTCTGGCCAGTATGCGAAATTGAAAAAAAAAAAAAAATAAATAAAACATAACAATATTACATCATACAAAAACTGGGGGCCCTTAATGGTATTCATTAATGAGCCTCTTGACTGGGGGACAGTGTTATTCGTTCCAATTCTTTGAGTGCCCTATCATCTTTTAAAAACCTGTAAAACTACCATCCTCTTGTACAGAAGATCCAGGATGCAGTGTTTACGCTTGTTGACGCTGGTGTCAGGGTGACACTTCTATGGGTACCTGGACATGTGGGACTTCCAGTCAACGAGGCCGCAGATATCGCAGCTAAATCCGCCTATTTACACCCTGCTGAATATGAGCAACATTTTTACTCGGGGGATTTTAAACATTCTTTACGTCGAGGCGTTCGCTCGTGCTGGCGCGAGGAATGGAGTTTACTCCAAGATAATAAGCTTCGACAATATAAATAAGACACTTTTAATTGGTCATCTTCTTCTCGCATAGTTCATCGCGAAGAAGTAATTTTAGCACATTGACGAATTGGGCATTGTCGTTGTAGTCGCTGTTACCTCTTTATGGGTGAGCCTGCTCCAGTATGTTCTAATTATAATCACCCCTATACAGTGCGTCACATTTTACTTGAATGCCATCATCTAGCAACTTTTTGACTTTTCCTAGGTTTGCACTCCTCTGTTGAGGAAATGCTTGCAGATAATGTGGTTGCTGTTGAGCGAGTGCTCCGTTTTATTCCTGTTTGTGATTTTTGCACCAAGGTTTGATTTTATGTAATTTTATTTGTTTTGACATTTTTAGACCATTTTAAGACTGTTGTGTTTTCAGCTCTTGCAGCTGTGTTTTAGTACCAGTCTTTTGTTTGTTTTTGACCATATTACCCTTGTTATTTGTTTTGGGGTTTTTATTGTTATTGCCCAATGTGGCTGTGCTGATTTTTTTCTACATCGAATTTTAGTGTAGATAGATTTTTTATTTTATTCATAGGCAGCGTTAGAGTGTTTGGGCGCTAAATACCTTAGCTGTTTTGTGCCCTTTAAACAATAATAATAATAACAGTAATAATAATAACAATCATCATCATCATCAATGAGCCTCTTTGGGTTCAATTGAATGTGCTATTCTTCTTTTCTATAATGAAGTACTAAGTTCCTCTGAAATTTATTCTTTCCGCCATAATAGCCTTTCTTCACAGATTTGATGCGTCCATGCTGTGTAAAAGAGTAAATAAATGTAAACATACTTTATAATTATATTCTAACAGAATCCAGAAAATGTAAACTTTTAAGAATCATCAAAAGATGTTTACAGTTAAGTGCTGAGAGAAAAACAATTCTTTTAAAATAGTAACCTATATAAACTAAACAACAGTTACTATAACGACTTACATTATGCGGCACTTCCTGTTTCTGAATAGCACGCCACTATCTATTTTAAATTCACAGAGAGAATCTTGAAACGTTTAAAGAAAATTGAGTATATTTAGTGAGTCAACAAATGTTTCCTTTTAATTAAAGAATAAACAGTTCAATATGGCAGCTAAAACTTTGTATTATAAAAAGGTAGTATTGATAATACAACTAAACATAATCAGATGCATTTTGGAATACCGTAAAACTAAATAATAAGAATACGAAATTTTCTAATAAATATACATTGGTAATGTTGATTCTACTTTAATGTTAAATGAAAAATTGATGCAAAGAGTACAAGGAAAAGAGAGCAAACAGGAGAAAAGAGGTAGTGAACGAAGAACTCAAGCAAGAAAGGGGGTACGGCAGAGAAAGAAAATAAGAAAAGGGATGAAAGCTGCATCGATTATAATAGATACATCCGTTGCCAGAGGATTTGGAACATAATGAGTATCCATCGAACACGCTATAGCTGGTAATATCAAGTTGCGTCCAATTCATTACGTAGCATGACGTGTCTACAGTAGCACTGGGATGACGTATGTCCCCCTTTTGTTTTGCCCGTTTCCAGAGCCAACGCTCATCTCAGACAGGGGAAGGTGTGGTGCAGAAGCGGATGTTGATTCTTCATTCATTAATTTGACGGTTTATTCAAGGACTAGCTCCTTGTAGCGTCACTACGAAATGTGATTGTCTCCCAAGGAACAATATTATCATTGTTATGCATTCGAGAGGAAGACGGCGTTTCTGGGAAATCTTCCTTATTATGCACTTAATATCTTTGATAGTCAGTTGAAATTTAAAACTACTGTAAATGTTTAGTAAATAAATCATATTATTGGAATATCATGTGGTTTTACTGTCGTATATTCTGAAAGTCAGCTATCATTATAATAATATACATATTTTCAACATCTTACAGTAGCATATATTTGTCTTTGTTGAAGATAACATTGCTGCAAGTACCAGGAAGGCTTGTGTTTTTGTTACATTGTTCAAAAACTATCCCAAATATTCGTCGATGTCGTATAGAGTGTTTATAATTCAAAGTGAGCATATATGATGCCAAACGTTTCTTTAATAAGTAACCATTAGAGGTATAACTTAAAAAAGCCTGTACTTTGGGAAAGCAACAGAATAGTTCGACATGTTAAAATACCTCTTTAGCAACATCTTTTATATTAACTGGTTGATTCACTCAATTTTGCATTGTCAACAGATGATGTGGATATAGGGTTAACCACCTCTGAAAATATGCCTTTCTTACTCTCTCCTTCAAGTGCTCATAGAATTGCTAGTGTATATGCTTTATAATATACTTCATAAAATTCTCCAAATTGCACTGTAGTTTATTAGAATATGCTTTCGTCTCCTAATGTCTGGCTCTGAGCTCTTGGTGATTAGGTTATATCTAGCTCTGCTGGAGAGTATTTAAGACTTGTTCCTGTTTACAACAGTGCCATTTGACTATTATTTTAAAACTATTATTTATATCCATAATATATTTTATATTTTAAAAGCAATATCATCGCGATTTACTGTGTTGAACAAAAGTAATTTTTTCCAGATGTTCATTATAAAACATTTCATTCCTAGTTTCAGCTTAACAATCTACCAAAAGGCGCTCACCATGTATACGTTTAACTATGGCACGCTATGAAATGATTTAAAAATTAGAAACGTTATTTAAGGTTTAACCTGGGAGAGCAGTTACATTTACAGAAAACCTTGTGGGTAAAACGTATAATATACTCCTTCCAATACCCTTTCTCTATTATTTCAGTTTTCACAGGCGATTGTTTATTATTAATAGATTATGTACAAGTATGAAAACACTCATTATTGTAGTATAAAAATAAAGAAATATAAAATTTTAATTTACTGGGCATTTGTACTTTATTTGCGAAATGTAAAAGACACTAATATAGCAAATGGTAACATCTGCGTTTAATTTTAGCAAAGCCATAAACTTGTTCGATAAGAGAGACGTTCTTAACTTACTATCTTTCCATATCTAAAACAATTAAAGAAGAATTTTGGCGCTGTTTAGAACAGAAAAATTCCGTTTGTAGGAGATAATGGAAATTGGTAATATGAAAATAGTTGAGAAAAGGAGGAGAAACTATTTCTGAGTTTGCCACCGTAAGATTCTGTAAGATTTCTGAGAACTGAATCACTAATGGGTTAAAGAAAGCTTTAACATTTAGGAAAACCTGAAATTATTGATTTGTGGTTTCAACAGTAAGGAAAGTTCTCCGGTTGAAACACAGGAGTTGCTTCCACAATTTTCTGATTCGCCGATAAGCGAGATTGTGCTTTATCCGTTCATTTTCCCAATCTGTATGCTAGAAATGACATTACAGTCCTTTGTCTTTTTCACACCAGCCGTTCTATGTTAAAGTTGCTCAACTATTTTGCCTTTCCACCTATTTTTGCTATTCTCATAGCTTTCTATCGTGGCGAATTCTTCTTTGGTACTTCTGATCGGGTACCTCGCTGTTATGAAACCTAAATCCTGGGACGCAGCTGCTCGGAAAGGGAGTATGTTTGTTCGTATGAGCTCCACTGAGCAGAGAGGAAACATCAAACATTGTTGCTGCATTTCATCTTGGATACCCATGCACTTTGCCTCGTCATTCATACTCCTCAACAGAACTAAAATAACTTGGAAAGTTTATTGTCTTACTTAATCAAAGCGCTAAAACTACATGCAGGAACTAATCGTTCAAAGTTGAAAATCATTTGTTTCGATTTTCTTTTAGCTTCGAAATATAACTTATGTCTTTGAAAATTGTTTGATATGAAACACTAGGTTATTGAATTGATATAAAAATTCTTTAGCTTTGAAACAATACTCAGCAAATAAATTGACACTAAGTTAAGATTTACCAAGGCAATGAACCATTACAATACTTTATGCCCAGTCTTTCCTCTTACATGTGAGAGAAGAATTCATTTGTAGCATTTGAACTACCTAAACCGATTGTTTTCCCTTTCTCTCATCAGTTCTAACAGCATATTTAATTAGAAGGCCAATAGTTCCGCCTTAAAAATGTAAGTTTTGGGATTGAGTAAGAAACTGGAGTATTTTGCTTTTTCGATGACATTTCTCACAATTCTGGAGGAAAACATTCTGGAATTCTAAGAGCTATAATTATTTTCAGCTTGAGACTGTCCTCTCAGAATATTATTAGCATTTTCAAGAAATGTCCTCATCTTAGAATCCTCCGAACCGCGGACTCTGAATCGTAAAACAAAACTTACAACTTAAAATGCGTCTTAACATGCCTTCGGTTGTTTCTGATCTCGATGTTCGAACACAGTGTAACGGAAATATTACGATATCTGCATCGACGTTGGCTTCAGTTTACCCTAAGTAATCATTTACATTTTTTAACTTTCGCTTATTATATTTTTTTAAATAGGATTGATAGCTTCAGTTCTTAAAACCTTGTCGGTAAATGTGCGATTCCTTAATGTTTCAATTTCATATTGGATGAAAAACAATACATAGCATTTTCAGCTTGTGAATATTTCATTCACTGGTTGAAGCAATTATAGCAGCGGAAAATCTCCGCCTTTGGACGGGTAAACCAGCGATTGTAAGCGTCAGTGTTGAACTACGCTATATTGCGACTTCTCTGTATGCCTGTTCGACCTGAAATAAATAAAATGAAGTATTTTCTATTTATAGTCTGTGATTTGGTTCTACATGAGCCAATGTTCATTATTACTGAAATTGTCATAATCATATATCCTACAATAATTTAGCCCGTAACTGGTATGCCGAGCTCGGGACGCGCCCAGTGAACTTAGTTTAATATGTAAATCATATTTATGCCGGCTCTGAGTACTTTCAAAGATTGTGATGCAGTAAGTGAGTACACGTTTTTAGTATTATTTTTTCTCCTCAGCAGGGGTAAACTGAAAAAGCAAATATATTGCCTCGCGATACATTACCTTGCAATATGTTTCAGCAGGAAATGACGTCATCTGCACGTAAACAATGTATATTATATCGCATGGTATGATGTTTCAGAAGGATATGGCGCCAAGCTCACCCAAACAAATAAAAGCTGATGACCCGAAATGTGAAAAGTGGATGTTCTGGAGATAAATGAGCTAGAGAATGTCTTTAGTGACATTGATGACTCAGATATTGACTCGGAGTATAAAAGTGTTCATGAGAGTAATTCAAAACTGGAAGAGAAAAGAGAACAATGGGACACGATCTGTTGCACGATCCTATTACGGAAAGAACAGATTTAAGTGGAGCTCTATACCACCTGCCACAAACATTCGATCTCGTGCACATAATTTATCATTTCATCTGCCAGGAGCTATTGGACCTGCCAAAGGTGTCGGTGGATCTTGCATTGAACTGAAATCCCGGCCATGTCTGATAAATAAAGCTATAGCAAATCAGACAAAGGCTATTTGATAACAACAGATATCAAGCAGCAGTTACTCAAATAACAGAAATGGAGGAATCTTTTGCTACCTTTTCAGAAATTTTTCAGTCAAAGAATGAGGATCTAAATTCAAATTTCGCGATTGATGAAACTGGGAGGGAGATTTTTAGATATACGATGTCCATGAAAAGGTTTAGTATCCTTCTCACCTCACTGGGGTTTGATAATGCTATCACCAGACTAGAAAAAATCTTACACGCTAAACTGCAGGAATCTAAAACATGTTTAGACTTTTCTTGCGAAACTGCAAAGCAAACTGTTCTCGTAGGGTGCAAGCTTGTGGTGATGATATGCTAGTAGGTTTCCGGGGCAGACGCAAGTTTCTAATGTGTATGTGAAAATATGGCATTAAAATATTGGCCCTAAACGGTGCTAAGACACACAATTTCCACGATGGTTAATTTATTGTGTCAGGGATATTGGTGGATTTGCTTTAAATGAGGAAGAACAGCATCTAACAAAGCCAACCAAGCCGTTTTGCAATTAGTGAAATCAATTGAAAGAACCAATCGGAACATTACCGGTAATGATACGTTTTTCTTCCATCGAGCTTGTCAGTGAACTATGAAGAGGGACCTCACTTATGTGGGAACATTGAAAAATAACAAGGAAGCCAAAATACCTGCTTCTTCACTGTTTGGGTTTGGGGAAAATTTGACATCGGTCTGCTAAAACAAGTAGTGCCTTCTATGAACTATGTTCTTCATTGAACGAGGAAACAAAGAAGCCTCAGACAATTGAATACTAGAATGTCACGAAAGGAGGAATAGTTGCACTTGATGAAAAATGCACTGTTTACTCGCCAATAGGTGCTGCAAAAGGTGACGTCTTCAGGCCTTTTTTTTACAATTATAAACATTTCGCTCGCAAATGCATTTGTGATACATTCGCCATTAGCAGAAAAGCATCAGAAGTCACCTTTCGAGTGCCTGGTATGGCAGCTAATTGAATCACATTTCCAGAAAAGAATGAACTTTCCACACCTCTCACGAGAGTTAATACAAAATTTTGCCAGGATATTCGAATAGGAAATGTACAAACCATTTGATATCACAGCAAAGCGGGTTAGGTGTGCAAAACGCCCTATACCAAAAGAGAGGAAAACAAATGTATGTAAAGTATGTTGTGTAACTTGCAGATCTCTAATATGCAGTGAGTGCGCAATAAGTATTTGTGAGGATTGTTTGTAAATACCTACTGCAGTTCTGTCCAGTTGTCATATGTATGTTTAACACGTTTATTATTTACTGTTATTCTTGAATTTGCTGTTCCCAGAGTAAGCACTGTAATTCAGTGCAAAATGACTGATTCTTAAAATGAGTGCATGTCGATTTTTAAAAATTCCATAAATGGTAAAAAGGGTCCCACTGCATGCATACAATATAATTGTTGCTTGATTCGTTTCTAAATATAACTAAATGTCATATTTATATTTGGTTAATTGCGATTTAGTATCCTCATCGTTTATAATTTTGAAAAAAGGAATGGGGCCTACTTGACTCCACACTATACGAGTTTTGCTACAAAAAATGAACCACACTGGTAATGAGTTAAACGGCTGCACAGTATTGGAAGATCTGTTGAGGTTTAATAACATAAGTCCATGTCGGTTGCAACTTATATCCTAAAACCGTAAAAGGGCCAATCTTCCCATACGCACAATTGATGTTGAAAAACATCCCGTGAATTAGGACCAAAATTAATATGACCCTTATTCACTTAAAAAAAAAAGGCCGAAATTGACATTAGCGCTTTTCTCCATGTACTTAAATTCAATATTTACAACACCTGGGACAATGGCACACACACCCCTCCCCAATACCTTTGTCAATCAAGTTCTTAAAAACACCTGCGACACTGGCTCACGTGTAGAAGAAGCAATCTGTGGAAACAATAATGGCTTTTTAATTATCTTGGGCTAGTTGCTGTATGACATGCATGAAAGAACACCATTCTTTAAATCTTGTGTTTAAACGAGGAAAAACATTGGTAGCACTGTGTCAGAAGTCAAATAATGATGTCAATATTGAAGATAAGGAGCAGAACTTATGTAGCTACTATTGTTTCACAACAGTTCCGTGTTATACCAAACTTTTTATCACTATTAGTATTAGTTAATCTTATTTAATTTACATTTCCTGAAGGTTTCAGTGGTTATTTCGAGAGAATTGTAGACTTCTGCTCATAGGAAGATCCAAACATGGATACTGATAAAGGTGTTTTTGTTGTTGTTATATATTCTATTGCAGCATATACCAGTAGGAACTCCTACAGAAATAGTGGATCTGCAGTTGTAAGAGCGATCTTAAATTTGTTAAAGGTAAGACATGGAAGTTTATTATTTTTGTTATAATTTCATCATACTACTGTATATGCTTGCTGTATAACTATTATCATGATCATTACTATTATAATGCGTTATCATAAACTAATTTATGTTTTTTTTAATTTTTTAGAATATAAAGTAAGCGAACACAGAAGATACTTCAAGAAAAAGTGAAAGGAACTAAAAAACGTGGGATAAAATTCGAATCACTTAGAAGCTGACACTATCTATGCCGCAATTGAGAACACAAAGAAATCAACGACATTTCAAGTTGAACTTCCGAGAGTGGGCTAACTTAATAAAGACAGTTCCCAGGAAACTACCTTGAACTTTGAGGGAGTTGAAACAAATAAATGTTTACAAATTTAAAAATCTGCTGCAACATCAATATTATATACACAGAAAGGTAATCACAGATGGAAATCCTGTATTTTGGAACAGAATAAAATTGATGAAGCATAACACAGAACTACCAGGAATTTTGTCTTACAAATGCATTATTCAAGTGAAGAGCCATTTAAGGCAGTGGATCTAAGTAGAAAGACAACTAGAAATTTATTTATTCAAGAACTTCCTGCTCCTTTTGAGGGGTCCATTTCGCTTCCTCAAAAGAAATTAAAGGCTATAAAGGATCAATTGTCTTGCATCAACCCTAACTGTTTCAATGAAAGAGGAGTGTCCTATCTGAATGTCAAGAAGGAGCACACCTCCAGAGATCATATTATGTGGGTGTACTGATAAACATACCATAAATGTAATACAAACAAAAAATACGAGAAGCAGCATAAACAAGTTCAATGTTCCAAAGAGATGAAATAAAAGACTATGGTAATTGCTGCTCTCCTTATGTTTATCACCATCATCAAGATTGCCATCGTTTGTTACATAATTTTGCTAATGGCAGTGCGTTTTGTAGCAGTATTTATAATCGAGCCCCGAGAGTAATTTTATATTTGTAAATACCACATTGATTTCATTGTTCTCATCGGTGACGTAGAAGGCATTATTTAATTATGCAAATAGCAATGATAGTCGCAGTGTCTTCTTATACTTTATTTAATTGTACATAGTACAAGTAGATTAAGATTTTTATATTGTGAACGGGAAATGAATGCTAATATAACACCTGCAAAATATTCTTGTTACATAAGAGCAAAAGTGAAAGGCAGAATCGGGCATGTCTCAGCTACGTAATGGGGATTTTCTAGCATCATTAATAACGGTTTTTACGTTGTGTTCGTTGGGCAGCAATATTTTCGCGCCTTCCAGAACATTCAATACGAACCGTCAATCAGTGGTGAGAATTTAACATTTTTGAATGGGTTGGCACCGTAGGTTTGAGGTTAACCACGTGGGAACCCAAGGAAAGAGGATGTATATAAAGAAGCGAAATCGTCGTTTTTTTCCCCGTTCTAAGCAGTCCAGGGCATTCTGAAGCATTTTAAGGTATTCTCGAGGCATTCTTCGGTCGGCTGCGGAGATTAATGATTAGGCTCGTATCTTATATATATATTATGCAAGTGGAATGCGTAGCTGTGTGATACCGAGGTTAAATTCTGGAGTAACAAACATGCAATAATCGAGTGCAAGCTATAATTCCTACCAGTAAGAAGGGCAATGGGTCAATACTTGTCCAAGCCTTGCCGCGACTTGTGAATCAGTTAATGAAGTGATTGTTTACAAAACCCGAAAGCTCAAGGTCATCAGAAGTACTTAGCATGCCGGCGGGCATAGTCAATTAACTGGTAGTCCAAGGGTTACGGGCATTCATTTCCCGAGACGAACAATAGCTCTTTGGTAAAATGAGGAATCAGGCCAATATATACATTTATCTCATACCATACTTTCGTGTGTTTATTGTTGAGCGTAATTCCTGTTCCCTTTCCGTTGTATGAAGACAACGAAAACCCCGGAGATAAGGTAGTTGATGAAAGAAAAACTACCTTCTACATCCACGCAGCAACAAAAGACGACGAGATCCGAACTATTCCCTCAGAGCTCCGACGGAAACCGAACACTATGACAACGCTTTCATTTTATAAAGATTAGAGTTTCCAAAATCTAAACCATTTTTATCTATAGAAATAGTTATAAATTGAGCCGACAGCAATAATAATATTGCAAATTGGATTAAGAAGCGAAAATAACCCAATTTTGAATGAACACTTATTTAATTTAGTTGAATAAGTGACTAGATTAATGTTACCGCAAGAAACTTAGTTCAAATTGTGTGTGTATGGGAATGGTTAAATATCATTTTAATTATTATCCAGACAGTCTGCTAGATTAGCCAGTGAGTTGCACTCTTTAGTTAATATAATCACTTTCGGTTTTTGGTTTCTTTGACTAGATTTAAAAGTTATTTGCAATGGAATTGAAAGATATTGAATAGAAAGGATACCCATACCAAGTGACTTACACGAAGTAGATTTCTCTAAATACGTTGATGTAAACGTTATATGCATAGATGCCACATTTCCTTTCCTTACTTGCTTGTAAACTTTGTATTACAAGTGAGCCCACTTTATAAAAAATACGGAGAAGGTAGGTGACCAGCTTCATACATACATACATACATACATACATACATACATACATACATACATACATACATACATACATACATACATACATACATACATACATACATACATACATACATACAGCATGACAATGCCTTTTCTTATTATATTCAGTTTATTGTGCCAATGTATATGTACTGAGAAAACTTGATGTATGTATGTGCATAAATATATTGCCACATGTGAACAAGCGGTTTATTGGAGAAGGAACTGGACAAGGAACCCAGTACATCGGCTATGGTTCTTGCTTTTATTTATTTCTTTTTCTTTCCTTTTTTTTAATAATCATCACAGGCACTGCACACTGATAATACATGAGATGTAATGGAAAATTCGGAAAGACTTTTTGGAAAGAAACGTTCCAGGCCCAAGGTTAGGATACCTACCCGGCATTTGCCATTTATGAGGACTGAGGAAAAAACTCAGTGAGGAAGGACGATCCTGGCCGGAATCGAAACCCAGACCTCCCACTCACGAGTACGCGCCTTAACGAGCTCGTCTACCCGTGGAGGTCTGATTCGTGCATGAATGGTTTTAAATACAAATATGGCAAACAAGTACAAGCAGTAAATATAGTATTTAATATGTTAATAAGATTTTAATATGTTTGATGTATGTAACAATTTAATGGAATCTTATTAAAACACAACTTCAAGATAAATAATCTGCATATCAATCAATTTTTAGCTATTCCAAAATACGCACTGGAAAAATATTTTCATATTTCAAGTTGCAAATATATGGAACATTGATTTATTTTTACATCTGATATAATCAGCTCAAAAATCAACTGCATGTTAACAAAAAGAATTTTATAAATAAAATTCTTACAAATTTTCTCCCATGGAACTAATCGTCATGTGTTTAGAGTTGCTATATAAATTATTAAGAAATTTATGCTTTTAAAATAAAGACACGAATAACATAACAATGATCACTCTTACTAACATGATATTATGAAGAACATCAGGGAAAAAGAAAACGTGGGTCGCCCATTGCATAAAAATACAATTACAATGTTTTATACAAATGTTGCCTCGTAAACCCAATATCGGGCGTTCAATTCCGACCCGGGTCGATGGACTTTCCCGGCGTAAAAATTCTAAGTATGACTTTCTTCAGAAGGAAAGTAAAATCGTGGGTCCCGTGTCGTAGATTTACGGCACGAAAAAAGAACCTCAAACCTGAAATAAGGAGCCTCTGAGCAAAATTATCGGGCATCTCACGCCCTGAATTAAATGGAAAGTTGATGATCAGAGATGTTAAAGAGCACCCGTAAATAAACCAAATCAACAAATTTACACACATGTATCATTTACAGATATTAAAATGCATTAACTTTGGGAGGAATATATGCGAAGGCGCTTCCTTCAATTACTTTAATATATTAAGGAATTACAAAATTAAGACAAAAAGCATGGGACATACCTTTAAAACCCAAAAATGATCACAGCGAATCTCGTTGAAAGTTTTTCACGATTCAATTAAGGCAACCTTGGCTTTCTGTTTTAACCGCTATGATAACGGAGAGGAAGCAACTCAATACCTGCGCCTATACTGCCCTTCCTTTTCCAAGTGACTTATGTGATGTTGGTGACCAGCATGAGTTGAAATAAATGTTACTCAGCATTTTTCATCTTCGGTTTGGCTGATTCATATCTTTGCAGGACATACGATTTTATTCCTTCCTTGCAGTTTTAAGTGTCCTTTACTTTTAGAAATAAAATTGCCCAAGTGATGGCACGCATAATGATGCTTTACAATATTGTTAGAAGCTGTGCGAGAACCACGATATGTAACAAACATGGACTCCGTCATCTACTCAATTTTCTGCTTCCTGATTTTAAAATCATCAAAGGATGAGAAGTGTGGTTGAATGGATTTTATTTCTATTTCATAATTTGATTTTAAATGCTTAAATAAAAGAAATTCCGTTGTTGCTTCATGATTATATAAACTGCACGTCATGGTTTGCTTTCTAGCCAATCTCTCATCATGGTGATCTCACTGATGGCGTTTGAAGTTGTAAGCATAAATGAAATTCTTGTTGCAAATTTTACAGTGATAGACGTACGATTGCTGTCTTTTTAGAACAGGCGCAATCACATGAAAATTTTCCGGTTGTACTATAGAAACATTTCTTTGCAGTAATATGCCTTCCCACGCTAACAACAAAGAAATGTGTGAATCCCTTACTGAAATCTTAACCAGTCGAATTTATTTCTACGGTTGTCCACTTATCTTTCGGGACTCCGGCCGCATGACGGTTCAATTTGTAACGTCAAGTGTAAAGGATAAGGAAAAAGGAGCAGGAAAACCATGGTGTTTCCTAGCGGTAAGACAAAGTAAGAAGATGTACTAAGTTCGAGAAGTTAACAAGGTTCCCAGCTTAGCAAGACCCCACACAAACACTTTAGAAAGAGAAGAAACTACCCACTCTCTCCTTGAGCGCAGTGTTGCCGCCAATATCCGGGAAAGGTGATGAAGGGAATGTGCAAACTTCTGCAATTTGGATACATGAAACTATGGTGGACTTTCCTCCATCACCACAGTCCTTTTCTTCCTCATAGGCTCCTTCTTCCTCGTTATCAGAATTATTTAAATTAGTATAATATCTGTTCAGAACCTCGTTTACTAAACCACCTTTGTCCCAATAAAATTGTTCAACATTTTTCACACACTCGCATGCTCTTTTCCCAGTTTTCCAATTTTACGTTAGACACAACAATCTCGAACTAAGCTTTAGCGACACTGGTTTTAAAAGATACGTTATATTTACCAACGTTATTCTTAATTTGCGCCTATACCAGTTCTATGCATTGAATCAAACAAGTGTGGGAATAATCGCGCTACATAATGACTTTGAAATGTGGCTACTGTATCAGCTTGAAATTTTCTAAAACCGTCTTTCGTGGTCTTTATAAGTTCATACAGCACTGGCTTCGTTATGCGTTAAGTCGTATTCTAAATTATTTTCACAAACCATGCGCGCATATTTGCTTTTATGATGATGTTGGTACCTTGTTTAATTCTGTTGAGTGGCAAGATGCATTATCACGAACAATGTTGTTGGGGGAATATTGGGAAGAAGTTGCTGTGAATACAATTTTTGATAAGTGGGGTCTTGCCTATATTTATTTTTTTAAGTATGCCAATAAAATTAATTTCTTTTATTTTCCTAAAAAAATTCATCTTTTGTGCACATAAGTTTTCTATGAAAAATAAAGACCTTTTTTGTACCAAGAGAAATCTTAACGATTTTCTATCACAGCTTATTTACTACCATATCGGTTTCTAAGCATGTCGTTTAAGCTGGGAAGAAAATGAATCTTATATAGGAAATAAATTGCACATCTTATAATCGAAGTAGTAAATGAATGTACAGCTTTTTATTAGTGACTGTACTTGGTCCTTTTTCCCGGAGTTCTCAATGTAGTTCCACTCACATCAGATCTGTTTTTATTTTCATTCAACCTCCTCTGTACCATGCGCGACATACACCAGTAGCTGCAATTGTTCTTTTCGTAATATCCCACATTGTTGGCTTGTGTGTTTTCAGTGCTTCATATTTCTCAGTACAAAAATTTTTACACATTATTATTATTATTATTATTATTATTATTATTAATTAAAATAATTAATAATAATTTCTCTCGCCTCTGACTACAAGGGTTTCTAGTACTTAGCAAATTAGGAACATTAGCAAAAGTTCCGATAATAAATTATGTACAGTAAATTCATCATGGTTGCATTATTTTTAAGCATATAGGGCAAACACAACAACAATAACAAAACCAACAACAGCAGCAGCAGCAACAACAATAACAAAATAATAATAATAATAATAATAATAATAATAATAATAATAATAATAATAATAATAATAATAATAATAAGAATAACCACTCGCAAAAAAAACTAAACAATAAATTCTCATATATTTGTACTCAGCTCTGGCAGCTCTACCTCAAAGCAATTGATTGGATTTGAAAAGTAAGGAAAAGAAGTTGAAACAGGCCGACATTTTCAGAGAAAACCATAAACCTTAATGAGGGTTCTCATTGTGTTTCAATGGAAGGTAGTCCATGTCATTACCCTCATTCTCCATCTCTTTCTAGAATGTTTGTGACAGCACTCACCAGCCATTCTTCTAACCGTGCTATGAATACCAATACCACTACAACATGTATGCGTACATGTCCCGGAATTGCCGTTTATTTCTTCAAATTCTGATGATTCACCTGTCATACTGAATGCATTTGGAAGAACGTTTAATAGAAATCAGGTATCAAACTGATATAAACCTTGTAAACCCTTAGGCAATCCGTGATTGCCTATTGTAGAAAAGTGTATAGTTTTTTCTGAGACACCGCTTATATCAATACCAACACTCGCCGCATTGTTCATTATTCATCATTCAAAATGGAACTCAAACTTCATAAAAACTAGCTCGAAGAGAGTGACTGCATCTTTACCCGGCGTATAAGAATGAATTCGGAAAACGGATTGTATCATCATTACTCGTGGCGTCAACTGATACAAATATTTTTGGAAGATAACTCATTTTTAGTCTATTGAGATTCTGAGTTGCTTCATTTTTCTGTAAATTTGTGTTTCATTATTATCAAAATTACTATTAGCCTAATTTGTTGTATTATATTTTCTTCGTTTAAAAGTGTGTATTCTGTACCTTATAGTGCAATATTCAGGAAGGCTTGCTTTGGCTTATATAACAGGAGGTAAGCATTCTTTGACTATTCTAAAGGTTTTCTCCCATGGATGAGGTCTTGGAGAATTCTGGTAGAGATGCAGCCACATACTTTATGCAAAAATTATAGAAATTAACCATATTCATAGTTTTCACATGATGATTGTAGATATTCTTATTGATAACGTTATCATGGTTAATATTATCATCCACAACAGGTACTATTAAGTGGTATAGTGGTAACGATACTTGCCTTATAAACGCAAGATCGCGGGTTCGAACTCGGCCAGGATCGATGGATATTTTTGGACGTAAAAATCCTAAGTATGGCTTTCTTCGGAAGCGAAGTAAAGTCGTGTGTCCCGTGTCGTACATTTACGGCACGAAAAAGAACCTCAAGCCTGAAAGAAGAGGCCTCTGAGCAAAATTTGTCGGCCGTTTCATTCCGTGAATTGAATGGGACGCTCATGACCTGAGCTGTTAAAGAGCGTCCACAAATAAATCAAATCAACAACAACAGGTACTACGCCTTCAAAACAAGAGCCCATCTTTTCCTGGCCCGTTCAGTCTTTTTTTTTTCTTTCTTTCTACAGTATATATAAGTTAGCTTTTTGAATAATCTTCTATTATTCATTCTCAGTAATTTTTTAATATTTTATGTAAGATTTTGACAACGAATATATTTTCTTCTTCTTCTTATATAATATTATCACTTCTTATATGGCATCTGTTTACGTAAATACTCATTTCATTCTGGGTTATTCTCATTTCTTTTTACCTTTGCTTATAATTGTCCAAGTATCATTAACACGTATATACCTGTAGATAAGGATGACACTTTTATAATTTTATGCAGCTTGTCCTCACTTTGATTTTCCGAGAGTTCTATGGATTGTTCTACAAATTGTTAATTTTGCTACTTTATTTTCTATGTCTGTATTTTCTAAATACTTTACATGATCTCCCAAGAACCTAAAGGAGATACCTATTTGAGAATTGAGTTCCTATTTGTATATTTTCCTAATTAGATCTGTGCTCTTAATGTTATTATCTGCGACATTTTACACAATTTGAAGACATAATATTTAGCTAGGGTGTAGAGTTAAAAAGCTAATTGTCTGCAAATTGTTTTCAGAAGAGGTCATCATTAGCATTCAATCGCAAAAGCTATAATCTTTATTTTAGAATTAATTCTTTACCTTCATTCACTTTATTTACCCTTTCCTCTGGAAGCATTTCGACCATAAGAATAAGCATTTGTGCACATTTAGATAATGTATTTCTGGTTATCATTTGATTTTTCAGGCTTATATGTTGAAATACATATTTTAAACCCAACACCCTAATTTTATGCACGTTTTAAATAAAAAACATCGCCTAATCAAATTATTGCATAAAAACTAAAAGCATTATTAAGTTGCATAGTTATTGCTAGTGTTAAAAATGACTCTATGTGATATCAAAAGAAAAATTACATTTATGACAAAAAAATTTAAAAAATATAGGTCTGGACAAAAAAAAATAAAATAAACATTCAGCATATGATACGATAACAACCACAAATGTTTCTCAATGTGCGCTGTTTCTTCTTGTGTCTTTATAGACGAAAAGAAGATACATAATGTTAAAATTTTTATTATAATCGAAGTAATTAAGAAATACCTACAATCTTCTGTAAAATTGACTTTAAAAGAATTCACATTTGTGAGGCATTCCAAGCTTCCGTAGCAAAACGCCAAGCAGTTTTCTCTTGTGTACAATTCTTACATTGAAGTTAAAGTTTATGACACACATATGCTAATTACTAATTACAATTCCAAAATATTATGATTGGCCTAAATAAATATACATTATAAATGATCGTAGGAAACGTTACATGTTTCAAATTTGGGGTTCTTTGGCGTGCCGTAAATATGCCACACGGGAACCACGACTTTCCTTCCCTTCAGAAGGAAACCATATTTACGATTTTTACACCCAAAAAAGTCCATTGCCCTGGCCGGGATTGAACCCACATTGGTTACCACTACACCACCAGGACAGACACAGTATACCGAGGTAGGGTGCTATATGATCAAACAAGGCACATCGCAGATGTAGCATGGGCACATATTATGAATACGTGTAATTTTTGCATTACGTTAGAGTAAGTCTGTGCAAGACTTGAATGACTGGTAAGCATGTTGATATTACTGGTGCAGAGTATCTGACAACACCCTCCTTCCAATTTATTTTTCAATCAGTCTTCCCAAAATGTTTTAAGAAGAATGACGCAAAATTAACTGGTCGATAAGCCTTAGCTTCGGTGTAATTATTACGACCGCGCTGAGGAATAAACACTGCTCTGGTACCTCTCCAGGCCTGAGGGATATAGCTGAAGACTATACTGACCCGGTAGAGGTTACAGAGAAGGATATAAAGCACGGCAGATACTTTCTGCAACAAAGCACAGACCTGGCAGTTTTCATACATCTCTAACTTTTTATATTAGCTGAAATACAATTTGCCAAACAAACTTGAGGGGTGTTTTTCAGATTTATGACAAAATGTCCTCTTTGATTTTGTTTTTTCAAATTTCTCAACACAGAAAATACCTGGTTACATACATGAGTGATATAAAACATAAAAATAAATTGTTAGGCTTTTATAGGCAAGTGCGAAATTGTGTTTTATCAAGTCTTAGTAAAATGTGCACCACATTATTTGAATTCTTAAGTCTTTCACAAAGGCAAATTGGTTCTAAACGAACAGCAAGATTGAGCACAGTTTTGACATCTACGGAGAGTTCTGTTTCGAATGTTGCAATTTCAGAGTCAAGACTGCCCACATCTGAAAATCCTTTATTACTCGTACATTCCTGACGAAGATGTGGTACCAATGAAATACAATGGTTTATAGTTACAGATCCAAGACTACAGGAATGTTGGTTATTTCCTTTCATCAATTGATAAGTGAAAGGAAGAATGTTCGTTCCAAGTGCAACAATTGAATTCCACATATCTGTAATGAACTGCATTTTACCTTGAATCTTGAGATTCAATTAATTAAAATGCTCTACAAGATCAGCTGGGAAAGCAAGGCCTGGTCAGAAATGTGAAAATATGTTGCCATAGTTCAAAAATGTTCCATAACACTGTACTGCGGTTCAACCAGTAACGCGCACAGTTATACGGATTATCTGTTCTAAGGGCTCTAAAAATGCTTTCAAAAACATATGGTTTAAAGCATTTGCCCTATTGAAATTATATGTGTGTATAACGGTTTGCATAACACTGGCAAATTTTACGGATTTTGTGCACAGTGCTTCCTTATGAATAGGGCATTGGATTGTTATGTACATGGAGATGTCCTTGGAAATAAATTTGTTCCTTTTTATGTACCAACAACCCGCGTGTGTGCTGGGGCACCGTATGTAGTGGGTGATACCAACATTTTACATAATATCCCTTTTGCATTTACTGTATGAAAATTGTGGAGGTAAGAATAGTGTGTCCTTGTTGTGGTATATTTATACATATCAAATCTAAGAACTCTTCCACATGCAATTTCTTGACATTATTTGCAATGGTGTACGTAACAGACTGACAGATTGAAACTTCTGTATTCCGTCTAGATACAAATTCTTTCCTGTTATCATTAAACATTGTTTATTAAATTCATCATCGCTAAAAATCGATAACGAGCTGCAGTGGAATTAGACAACTCAAGACTAGGTATTACAACTGCAGACTCAAAATATCATTGCTTTCACCTTCATCTTATCCACTTTCATGCGATTGATCAGTTCTGCACATTCACAATCTTATGTAAAATTGTGTTAATATTACGCTTTCTATTGTATTGAAACTTTCAATTGAATTCTTACATTAAGAGGAGCTCTTTTTGAACTTAAGTAAATTTTATACATTTTTTACACAAAAATACGTTCTCACATCTCAAAGAGAGAGCCTCTAGAACCAGAGCACGATTATTGCAAAGTAATTGATATAGACGTTCTAACTACTGAAGGCAGTGAGTGAACTTTGCTAGTACGTTGTTTTGCCTAAACCTAAGGAGAGCCTGGAGCGCACCTGAAGAACCATCTGCTTCGTTTAGTTCCTGTGTGAGATTCTTGGTCTAACCTATGACCAGGCTGGCCCATAAATAAAATAAAACCTGCGTATCAAAAACCTGTAAAAGTGCCAGATAATTATTAACGGTCTTCATGCGATGGAAAAAGAACCAGAACCTTGGGGGACAAAAAGTGAAAGAATAATTCCATTAAAAAAAGAATAAAACTTCCTGCTCCTAAGGAACATGATGATTGGCAATTATTGTCTCGGTGTTAGTACCAGCATGTGCATATTTTATTTTAAATATTTTTAGCTGCTCAAGAGGTACTGAAACCGTAAACTTCATCCAAGCTGTGAAATACCCTCAGGAGTACTTGAAAAAAGTCATCCGTGGTAATTGCCGGGACGAGCAATGAAGCTGATAAGGCAATAGTATACTTATGTTTAATGTTATTAAAATGCAATTTTTGTCACTATTTTTTCGTATGCTGCAGAAGACTACGAACCGTACATATTGCTATTCACAATCTGTTCCGCTGTCATTCATATAGGAATACAAGTTTTTAAATGGAAACCAGAAGATAAATTCCGTAATAAACTTAATAAGCATTAGCTGAATCTCAAGCACGTAGCTCTAACAAAAAATTTTTTTTAATAATAGGTAGCTTATCTTTCTTCAAACTCTTTTCTGAGAAGACTTGCCGTTTAGCAACGCCCAATGACTTAAAACGGTCCGAAAATAGTCCAGCCGCTAAATATGTAGCCACCAGATTGTATTAGAACAGATGTTTTATTCTGTAAGAACATAGGCTACCTCATTCACCTGTTTCTGTAAGTGGACAAGATTGAACCGCTGAGGCAAAACCTGGCTAATTGTATTAGTGTAACTGCACAGTCAAATGACGAGGCAATTGAATACAGTTCAGAATTACCATTTCAGACATATTGTAGCTAAATATTGCTTTCAGCCATTAGTTGGGAACGAAATCTTGCTTTCAAAACATTTCCTACTGGTTTAGGAACGCTGGCTGTAGGATGCTATTAGTTTTTACTGTACTGGTGTACCTGTAAGTGCGCATAGAAATGAAATACATTACTCGAAGAGAACTGTGACTTCATTTAAACAACACGATGTGCATAACTTGCGACCTAATTAACTTTATACGTTCGGTGTCCGTACTTTCCTCCCTAACTATTAGTCGGTCCTGGTGGTGTAGTGAGGCATACTTGCCTCCTATACCCAAGATCGTGTTTTCGATCCCGGCCAGAACCGATGGATTTTTTTCGGGCGTAAAAATCCTAAGTATGGAATGGTGAAATATCCAATTCGTTATTTGCTAGAAAAATTGTGTGAAAATGTTTCTTTTAAATTTTATTCACTGCCACAATTACTGAACACAAAGATTCCATAAGTCAGTTGAAGTAGGACTTATATTACACAAGCCCCTATAAGCACAGTAACTAATTGGAAAATTGACGTATTTTCTAGTCGCCATTTTGTAGATGCATATGATAGATACATGATAACGTACTGAATTGCACATAAACAGACGGTTATAATGAGCACAACAGGAATGCTTACCAGTGATTGTGTTCTGGAAAGTCGTGCCTTAAAGTAGCAATAGAACAGGAGTCAAAAACATTTTCAATTGTGAATAAACAATGAAACTAGTTTGGAAACTAATTATATCTTATTCTGCAGCTGATTACAGTGATTAAAACTGTACGAAATGCCGAGTATAGTATCCAGTACATCAAAAATTTATGCAATCTTCGCGAATATCCATTTTCGCCCGTTACAACAGCCCCACGTCTTTCCCACTCCTCTTTACCCAGTCTATGTGAACTGCTCATTCGGTTCATTGTGTTCCTTGATCAGCAGCAACTACCATTCACCTTTCTTGCTCACGTTAAATCAGCATCTAGTCTCAGTAAGTAGTGTAAGGGGTATTAATGACACCTCTGTGTTACCGTTGCTGCAATAGCAATGGATCCCAGAAAGAATGGAGGAATTTGTGGACATTTTGTGTGACTCAGCAAATACTTTTAATTGGGGGGGAGAAAGTGGGGTAGATATTATTAGATTGACAGAAAATATATAACTAGCAGGCACACATATGAAAATCTGCAATACAAGTAAACATCATACAAAAAAAAAAAAAAAGGATGGTACTACGTAAAATGCAAACAAGCGAAGAAAAAAGCTGAAGCAGCGCTTGAGGCTTACAGAATGCAGTGAGTTGAGGAAAACTGTCTTTCTTACATCCAAGTAAGAAAGGAATATAAACTCACATTGGAAAGTGCTATAAAGTGCTAAATCGGAACGGCAAAACAAAATGAGAGGTCTAAGAATTTCAACCTATCGGAAGGGTAGAATAAACATGTGGAATTTGGACAGAAAAATTAAAGTACGAAAAAAAAAAAAATGGGGGGGGGCAAGGAAACATCAAACCCGGAAGGTGGCTGCCGTATTTTAACAGCTTCTATGGTGAAAAGGGAGTGGAGCAGTGAGAGGAGTCAGGACTGTCTCTTATAGAACTGCGTTTAATCCCCCCCCCGTACCAATATTAGTAGGAGAAATAACGGAAAACTAATTATAGTAGCAATTAAAAACTTAACAAATGGGAAAGCACCCGGAATTGAAGGACTTTCAGCTGAATTCACAGAATTATCTACAGTAGTAACAGACGTCTTGTGAATCGCGCTTAATAAACGATTTAAATGGAGAAAAATATCCATAACATGGCCAATGGCAATGATCCAGCCCATATTCAAAGACAAAGGCTCCCCCGCGCCAGAGAACTACAGGCGTATTTCACTATTATCTGTATTAGGTAAAGTATATTGCAAGATTCTATATGATGGATTAACGAATACAATAAAATATCTGTGTATCATTCAGATAAGAGTTTTCTAGATGGCTAATATATTCGTTTTAGAGACGCTAATAGATATAAACTTAAAAAGAAAACGGGGTAAATTATACAGCATATTTGCTGTTTTTAAAATAGATTTTGACAGTATTCAGAGAGATTCTCTGTCATAAAACTGTGCCAGTAAGGCGTCTCCATAAAATATAAAAGCTCTGATTAATATATACAGTGATGACAGACCATAATAGTATATCGGAATGTAGATCAGCCAGTAAAGGAGTTCATCTGGGATTTATTCTATCTCCGTTATTGTTTAGTTTATATATAAATGATATCTCGGATGCCCTGTTAGCGGAGAAATGAATGCCCTTGAAGTGGACGGTACATGCATTCTTGTACTGTTGTATGCAGACGATCTAATTATTTTATCTGTAACATAGGCTGGTTTGCTGAAAGTCATTCATATCCTAGGAGAGTATTGCCAGAAATGGGATACTGTATTAAATATTAACAAAAACAAAACAATTACTTTTAAAAATAGCTAGTTGTATGGCAGAGATAAAAATAGTACTATAGTGAGCAAGAAATACATTTTTTTTTTTGTTATTTAGGAGTAACCTTTAATTAAAGTAGGAAATGGAACAAGTACTTCTCTGTTATTAATAATAAAGTACGAGGTCAACTAAATGAGTTACTACGTGTTCTGACTCGCGTTCCAGATATACCAGTAGACGCACTAGAGGAATGTACAATTCTGTGATTAAGTTTATTTTGTTATATGGAAGTGAAATATGGAGATGGGAAGAAGTGAAAATATAAATAAATAGTTTTTTTGGAAAATGGTTCTCGGGCTGTCCAAAGGAACATTAAGACTGTGAGGATCATGAGGAAGGCGGGTTTTTTTTTTGAGGATGCAATTAATAGTTAAACAAGGGCGGCGAAATGCTGGCTTAGCCTAATACAAGGAGACCTGTTCACACTTCGCACTAAATGCTATGCACACCAGATACTAACATTTTGAGCTGCATAAATGGAAAGAGGACAGAAGAATTGGCCTGGGTTCAAAATGGAAACGAGGCAGGTTAGAACAAGACTACAGAATATCAGCGGGTGGAAATCGATGCAGAATGTAAGGCAAAAGTTTCCTTGAGCCTATTGAATGAAATTAAACTAACCTGGGGTAAAGAGGTGTATATGCTCGTTCTAAGGAAAAAGGCAAGATCAGGAATGGTCTGACTTTAACTATGAAGTTGGAAGGCTAAAAAAATAACGGATAGTTATGGTAGGAGAGTCTTCCCATTTTGTGGAGGGGATGAGGAATGGGTACATATTCTAGCAGAATGTATCCACTGGGATCACCTGAAGTAAAAGCTGTTTCCCAAAAGCATTTAAGGCAATTAGAGGACGTTAGCATGCTGGGAATTGTCTGCGAACCACACTAATTGATTGTTATGGGCATTTTCCTTGCCAAAGTGCACGAAGCTAGGAGCAATTTATTTTCTGGTTAGAACTCAAAAACTAGTATAATTATAAATAATATAATGTGTTTATATTCATATATCTCTAAATATCGTTCTTCTCATTTTAATTTTTATATATTGTTATTAATATTGTTACTTTTGTATTATTATTTGTTCCTCTTTCTAATTGTGTATCATATTTAAACATGTAAGGTATACGATCCATGCAAAAAATATTTTGTAATGTGTACATAGTGTTTTATAACAATAAAGATACACCTGCCATTAATCGAGATAATAACCAACATGATGACAACTTACAGTTAAAATGGAAGGAGCTAAATATCATTTATTTATTTGAATAGTGTTTAACGCTCTTTTTCACTGCCGAGGTCGACAATGATGATAATGAATTGATGTTTTATAAGAAAGGAAGCAAATATTCCGGGCATTTGTCGTTTATGAGGCCTGAGAAAAACTGCAGAAAATCTCAATCAATTAGTGTTCTGCAACAATTGTAGTGGATGGTACATTTCATTATTGTGCTTAACATTTCCACAAATCTTTGTGATGCATCCATTAGAAAACAGAAACTAAACTCGAAACTTTTTAACTACTTCTCAATAAAATCACATAAACATAGGTAAACGTTTTTACGCTTGTTGTTGAAAAATTAAATGGTATTATACTTAATTTATCCCCTTGTGTGATTGTCAGACTTTTATAATAATCCGTATGTAGCAGACATTCAGTTTGGCAAGAAGCATAAACAAGAGTATTTCGTTTCCATGGTTCAAAACATTGGTTTATTAAGGATAAGAATGTGGTAGATATTTGACTTGGGTGTTCAGGTTAATATTAATGAGCTACTTAGAAGTGCAAAATGCTTTTGTTGAAGATCTTATGTCTACAAAATATGTGAAGCTTATTCTTTCTTAGACTACTCAGTTGAGAATTATACTGCTATAAATGAAGAATTTCTTCCTTCATATTGGGCATCGAAATCTTTGTATAGTGACTGCACCACAAATGTGTGTGAATCCTTCCAAGTTCAATTTAAGAACCGTTTTATTAGCGTACAACTCAATATAACTTTATTCGTTCATGCTTTGAAAGCTGTTTAAGTAGATGTTTACGTTAAAATGAGAAGCATTAGCCATCCCAAAGAAACAAATACTTAAATGCAGAAAGAGGAAACAGAGTTTGCACCATAGTAAAGCGATAAAAAGACTATAGTACTTGCGGCATGCTTCATGCTATTATAAACCTAAAGCTTTCCTAGTAATTAAGGCTTGACATACAGCGGGCTTTGTCCTGATTGTTTTTAACTTTAAAAATAAACGAATTTTAAAACGCCGGCATAAAGCCATATTGAGGATATAAAGGCATGTCTGCTGCTAGTCCTAAGCAACGCAGTAAACAATAGCATCATAACGAATTTGTTTACTCTGAAGTGTGAAAGAAAATATCTTAGTTTTGATGGAATTCCACGGTGAAAGAATTCCCGGAGAGGGGAGATTGATTCAATGATTGATTGATTTGGTTTAATTCGGACGCTCTTTAACATCTCAGACCATCAGCGTCCCATTCAATTCAGCGCTTGAAACACCGACAAATTTTGCTCAGAGGCCTCTTCTTTCAGGCTTGAAGTTCTTTTAAGTGCCGTAAATGTACGACACGGTACCTATGGCTTTAGTTCCCTTCCGAAGGGAGCCATACTTAGGATTTTTACGATTGAAAAAGTCTATCGATCTTGGCCGGGTTTAAACACGCGATCTTGGGTTTAGGAGGTAAGTGTGGTTACTACTACACCACCAGGACCGACGGAGAGGGAATGGAATTTCGCGTTTTCGTATAAGGTCAACTGGAGCTGTTACATTTTTAAGCAGATTGCACCTCTCTCGTTATCTGTACTGTTAACAATGATTTAAGGTTCATTAGTCATCA
The DNA here is from genome assembly GCA_030762175.1 of Metallyticus violacea. NCBI lineage: Eukaryota > Metazoa > Arthropoda > Insecta > Mantodea > Metallyticidae > Metallyticus > Metallyticus violacea. The sequence goes on along the minus strand of CM060846.1, from coordinate 224,023,871 downwards.
CATTCCTCTTGCAGATCTATAATGAGTGGTTGAGGATAGTGGGTTTCGCGCTGTTTCTTCTTCCTGCAATTCTTCCACGTGTAGCACTCTGGAAGTCAAGTCTCTTTGTATCTCAATTGCATCTTTCACATTGAATCGTCCGCAAGTTCAACCTGGAACTGAGAAAAAACCTTAAGGATTTTAGTCATCACCTAGCATATGGTGGTTCGCTTAATATTGTTGTCAATCACAGTTTAGATAGGAACATTCGTTGAGAGGTTATAATGAAATGGTCTTACCGCTCTTCAAGATAAGTTTAAGTACACGCATTAGTTTGGCAACCAGCTGTATGTGCACTATCATCTTCAGAATAAAACGCTCTCCCTATCATATTTTCTTTTCAGTAGCGTCAATTGTTTTATGAGCACAAATGATAAATTAATTGTTATATTTTCAGTGTGTTTATGTCGTATGTCCAGGGTACCGAATCGAGAACGCTGGAAGGCACATTAGCTTCCTTAATGGTCATTGCATTTAGCGGATCTCCACTTTAATTTTTGTATCTTCTAAAGTAACTTATTATTACGGATATTTATTTGCTGCATTTAATCTATATGCTAGCAAGGACAAGCTATTGCCCCACATTACTTTAAAAAGCTTTTCAGTATGGCTTTTCAAACTTGGACCTTTGGAGAAAGGTAATAAAATAATGAACCTGCAAACATAAACAACAAATCCTTTTACTTATAGAAATGCAAAGATTAGGAGCTTTAGCGATAGAAATTTATAATATTGTTTAATAATAATGTACTATATGATTTAAACATTGTTAATGTGAAATTGTTGGTATTTATTCTAGTTTTTGAAAAGAACTTGTAAAATAGAACATTTATTGGAACTGCTTAATCTTCTGATTTTGTGAAGCCCTTAAAGACTGGACTATATCATTAATAGCGTAAGGTTAGCTAATAGACATGAAAATGTTTATGTCTAATAAAATCATTTTGCAAGTAGCAGTATTACTCTTAAAATATTGCATATTTTTATTGTGGAATTGCAAATTTTACTAAATTTCAATTTTTATTTTAAGGTTAATAGGGATTAAATGAATATAACTTCATGATTGGGTAAATAATATTGTTAAAATGCATGTACTACAATAATTGCTTTACTTTAGCTATTTGTGTGAACAGAATGCAGATCAGTTGTACAGTTGTGGACTGAATTGCAGTTTTGGGACTGAGGAACTTTTTTCTATACTTCAGCCTTGCTCACTCCTAGCTGTTCGTGTTTATGGAGCACCGTCAGGAGGAGAAAGATATCGGGCGGACAGGATCCATGAGAAGTGACTTCGGAGACGTAGATAGAGACCCTAACATATTTCAAGATAAAAGATGGGGCGCCCCCAAGAAAGTCGAGCCTCTCGGAAGATCCGCTTCCATATCAGACATCGGGGCAAAAACCTTCACAAAGCGCAAGCCGCCATCACACCGCGCCAGTCCAACTCGTCCTGTGACACAATCAACGGAATTATATGACACGAAATGGTAGAGCGGATAATTAGTGGATGAAAAGTAAAGATTCATCCTAGGGAAAAAAGAATCCCAAAATCGAAATGACAGGCCCCAAGGGATTTGAACCCACAAATTCCTGAGTGTGAGTGACAAGCATTATCTACCGCCTTAGTCAACGCTCTCGGTCGCACCTTTGTGACTGGTAAATCAATATTCCATATTCCTCTATCTACAGAACAGATTAATTATATGCACGGGCTACTAATTTCTTAATCTGTATAAAACAAATCGTTTCAGTAAGCATGCGTGTTGCACACATTCTTACACTACATCCTATCGAGAGAATTATGCTTATGACTCGCATCCGAGGTGTCCCGGGTTCAGATCCTTGTTTTCCTCAATCGCTTGCGCGAATGCTGCGATGGATCTTTCCGCTCTCCATATCAAAACGTTTCATTCCGTTATTCTGTTACAGGGTTGATAGAGGCCTTGGAGAATTCCTAACGTCGTCGGGGTTTTCTATTGAAAGTGCATTAGTGAACCCGTTTACATCCTCACAGTCACCACCCTTGGACCCTGACTGACGAGAGTCCAATCAATCCTATCAAATTTACAACACCAGAAAATTGTAGTTTCTTGAATTGTGGGTAAGAATAAACATATCTTTTATGTTTATCACCGACTTTTATAATACGACGCTACGACATGGTGCAAAGTGATTCAATTTCTGATCTCTCATGAGCATCATTAGAAAATCTGAGAGCCATAGTACCATGGATTCTTTGAGTACAATATTCTAATGTCAATTATTTAAACACCGATAGTAAACAAAACGATGAATAAATACAGTGAATCTATTAACTGATAAATTACCTCTCATTTTCGGTTTCATGGCTGGGGAAAACTCCAAATAAAATATTCTCGTAAGAAAATTCTACAATATCAAAACTTGTCTCAACAGTTTTACTTTATTCATAACAAAGTCTGCCAGTATAATGCAATAGATGTAAAGTACAAGGGCAAACCATAACTAAAGTAATGTAGTATTTGTTTTATTAATTTCATTTACCAATTTAACATATAACAAATCTTTGCATAATTTAAATGAAAATAATTTTATTTATATTTTAAATTTATATTTAAATATTTTAAATGTGCATACTAAAACATTTTCACCCGTATTAATGTTACAGTGATAAAAAATGAAAATCTTGGTATCAGTTCATTCATAAATATTTTTGTAGACTTTTCACGTGCAAGTTCTTAGCATACGAGGCCGACTATTTTTCTTGAGTACAAAATATTTAATATCTTTCCTTCGTTTCTTTAGTCATTAATCATCATATCTTGCATTGAAAGCAGCTCGGAATATTTATTTAAAGAGAAGCGGAATATATTTTTCTCCAGAATACGGAGTCTGTAGTCCATAACGCTGACAGAAGTTTTTGTGTAATTTTCATTGCCTCCATTTTTACAAGTAATCCTATGAAAACGATTTTTTTTGTTTATTTGGTTTATTTATGGACGCTCTTTAACACCTCAGGTCATCAGCGTCCCATTCAACTCAGGGCGTGAAACGGCCGACAAATTTTGCTCGGAGGCCTCTTCTTTCAGGGTTGAGGTTCTTTATCGTGCAGTAAATGTACGACACCGGGACCCACGGCTTTACTTCCCTTCCGAAGGAAGCCATACTTAGGATTTTTCGCTCGAAAAAAAGCCATCGGTCCTGGCCGGGTTTGAACCCGCGATCTTAGGTTTAGAAGGCAAGTATGGTTACCACTACACCACCAGGACCGACTATGAAAACGCACATTTGTGTTTCATCATTTGGCAATCATATATGTGAGTTTGAAGGATCAGCTTAATTCCATGAGTCATAAATAATAACAGTGATCTTATTTGCACAGTCAACAATTCTTTACACACTTGGGTTCAACGAATAACATAAAACCAGTCCTAATTTAGGACAGTTTCCAAGATGTTACGGCAAGTTAACTAGTTTTTATAAAATACTTGTTTTTTGACGTTGAGGTGGTTTTCGGTCATTGACTGCCATCTCATTGCATTCTTATTATGTATAATGTATGTTGCTCTAAGGTAATTTGTATTAATCACTTATTCTTCATTATCGATATACTAAGTAATATCTTCCGCTATTAGAATCTTCTATGTTTCTTTAATTTTTGAACAAAGATATCCCACATTCTTTTATACTTCTTCCTTCAATACATTCATAACGTCAATTAGGTCACTTTGACAGTTCAAATTATAAATTTTTTCCATATTCATTTACTTTATCATCTTTACGCTCAGAGTGATACCTTAAAAAGGCAAGGGAAAAGGCAAAAAGGCTGAATTTAGATTCAACATTGCTTTATATTTCGTTTCATTGTACCTTCAAAATAAAACATTTTGTTTAAACTACACTTTGTGTCACATGGAATACATAATAAGTACGGAAAACATTTATAATACTTAAATTTCCATATAGTCAAGTTTATGAGGGTCATATTAACAATGTAAAGAAGTAACAATTCCGTATTTGAACTGCAACCATTACAGCTAAAGAAATACTGAGACTGGAGTACACGTGCGGAAGGTTAACACAGCTATTACATACGTTATAGACTTGTTTTATTCAAGGGCGCTGTTTAACAGATTTGGTTGTTAGTGCCCAATTCAATTCAGAGTTTGAAAAGGCGGGTAAAACTTCTTTTACGCTTGAGCTTCCTTTACGACAACGACACGGGACCAACGACTTTACTTCCCTTCCGAAGGAAGCCATACTTAGAACTTTTATACTCTAAAAATTCTTCGACCCTGATGTAGTTTGAACCCGCGACCTTGGGTCTACGAGACAAATATGGTTAGCATTTGACCACCAGAATTGATTTTTGTATTACAGATGGTCTACATGAAGACTATGGGGAATCTTGTTAGAAGATTTGTGTGTTTGCAGAGTAAAAATTTTTAAACGTTTGAATAAATAAAGCACAGTTAATAAAATTCAAATAGTAACATTAAAAATATTATGTTATTGCTTTATTCGAAAATCAGGAATTTTATATAAATTTCATTATTTTTTTATATATTTAGGCTTCCATAAATTCCTGTAAATCCTAGTCCATGATCATTTTTATAAATTCAAAACCGGTTATCAACATTTCTAATGTGTAGTGTGACCAGTGATACTTGCCTCACAGCGTGGGGTTGTTCCTAAGTGCGAGCCCCACTCATTTGCTGCGCCCTGGAAGGGAGGAAGTCTGCTTGCTTACTTGTTGACCTTGCTGACTGTCGCAGTCGTAGTACAGCTGTTCCCGGGCGTGTGTTATGTTTTTCGTTTTATAATTCGACAGTATACACAAAATCTATTATGCCTCGGTGTTTACAACAGCACAACTTGTCTTTATGTACGATTCATGCGTTAACTCAGTGGTGGCGGAATCATAAGACGAATTTTACCATACAGTTGGTTATATTACTTATGTGAATACAATACTAACCCCTTTTTTTCAGAATATTAACCGACAGGAAGCGTGAACATGCATTTTTCAACTGGACACTGCCTCAGCCCACACTGTGAATAATTCCTTGAGAGCAATTTACAATGCGCTTTCACCGCCGCGGGTGACCGAGGTCGTTAAGGCGCGGACTTGTGAGCGAGAGGTCTGGGGCTCGAATCCCGCTAGGACCGTCCTCCCTGATTGAGGATTTTTCCAGGTTTTCCTCAGTCCTCATAAATGGCAAATGCCGGGCAGGTACCCTAAATTTAGACCTGGAACGTTTCTTTCCTTAAAAAATAATCCTTTCCAATATATCATCTCATGTATCATCAGATGGTGCCTCAGGAGTAAAAACGGGCGTTAAACACTATTCAAAACAATGTGCTTTCACAAGACAGTTATTAGCATGGATGTGTGGCCCCTTCGCTCCCCCGATTTAACAACCTGCGATAAATTAAAATAGGTCGTGTACAGGACAAAACCGCACACCACACAAGAATTTAAAGATAATGCTCGTCAGGAAATTGCCTGGCTTTCTCAAAATAATGTTCTAAAGAAAGTCATAAATGTTTCGCGAATGAAGGTTGGCCGTTTCAACACCTCATTTAACAATTTGGTAAGTAATCAGCCTCTTAAATTAGTTTGTATATCGTTGTATAGTGGATTTGTTTTGTTGTTTTACTCTCCCGCTAATCACCGAGAACCGGCTCGCCCATAGGCAAAGCTCTCCTGGTAAAAGTGGATTGCACGGTATATACTGGAATAATGCTACTAAATATTTGGTTATTTAAATAGTTTTATATCTCTCGGCAGATGCGGAATGTACTCGTTTTATAGCATTGTATTTATCATGCTTACTTACTTAATTTTATTTGAAATGGGCAACTCCTAATATATGCCACTTTAAATATTATGCTTATATATGACAGGAATTGCGAATAAACTTTATAAATATTTAAAAAGGCAGGGTTTATATTTGTTAACTTTCTGCCGAGGACATTAGATTCTTATAAGAGAAGTGGTAATTAGGTCGTGATTATGCACATGTTGAAATTTTGTGCTTAGAACTTTGCTTCCACAATCAAAACTAAAGTTCTAAATGTGTAGCTTTAAAAGGAGGGGAGCACGAATATTGCAAATTGCATCAAAATGGTACCCAATTACACGCTGCTTACAGTCTTTCATAATTCACAACGATTTCTATTTTGTTTCATAATAACAAAACGGGCTGGCTTAGGTGGTAAAGCTTAGAATTCGCATTCTGTAGGTCCCGGGTTCAATTTCCGATCATCCTGACATTTCCATCTTTGGTAGTTTCCTCGGGTAACTTAGGGGAACACTGGGATGGATATTTACAGTCCACAAATTTTACGCTCTCCAATTTCATATAATTTGATTGCGTTGGTTGTGTTACAGAGTCGAATGTGCTATGGCGAGGTGGGCTGATGCGGTGTGACAGTGGCTTGCGCTAGAAAGTTTTCTTCCCCGACGATTGTAATGGAAGCTAGCTCGTAGATCCTGGCTGCACATGACCTCATCCCTTACTCCCGGGGGCCTTGGGCACCGTGAGCACGGCTCAAGTACCGAAAGTATCCTCCCCCAGACCGTCTATCCATACTTCATAATAAGTTTGTCCAACATGTTGTTTCAAGAGAGATAATGGCATGAGCTGATTAACACAATTAAATATTTATCATCGAATGTGCATTAAACAAGCAATGTGACGGGAGGAGGTTCACTATAGGAAATAGACAGAATTATTCAACGTAATCTAAAGCCATTGATGAATAGTATTATTAAATAGATGTCAAAATCTATGGACCACGACCAGTTTAGATTAGAGTATTATGGTTATATCAGCGCCACTCTACAACACTCGCAGAAGGCAACGAACTTCGCCGTCACTTACATGCAAAACACCGCAAGTTGGTTCATAGTTCATTGGATCGCTTTGTACGTTATACGTATGTACATTCTAGCAGCTTGTACGATCAACATTGCTGAATGATCATAGTTATGGAAAACTCACAAATTATGCAATGACCCAAGTGGAAATCGAGTCTTAGGATTGTAATAAGTACAAACTGGAGCTATTTTCATTAGCCATGACATTTTGCTTTATTAATTGGATGTTTGTGACCAATTTACTTTCGAACACTGAGGAGTAGCAATTGTTGCCTTAATCATGGTCCATTAAATAGCTTTTTGTGTATAGAGATAATATTAAAATAGAATTTAACTACTTTTCACTGCGAGCTCATTCAGCTCTTTTGCCAAGTAATAAATAATGTCAGCTTAACAAGCTTGTCCATCGGAACATACACATGTGATAATATTTGATTTATGTACAATAAAGGGGCGAAAAGGGGAAGAAACTATATTAATATTTCCATAAAATTATTTTTCGTGTCTATTTACCGAGTTTAAAAATACGAACATTCGAATAACAATGCTCTTAATACAAAATGGAAAAAAGGAAATAAAAAAGGGTTACGTTGAAGACGGTGAGGGCAGACAATATTCCCACTGCAAGAAAAGGTTGAATTTCTTTCCGTATGCGCAGGAAACATGACGTAGGTGTCAGGAGCAATTATGTAATTAGCCGTTAGGGTCTGCGTGCGAGGCAGTTCCGTCTGGCTTCGTGCGTACTTTATTGGCTACAGCAGTTCATTATCATCAAACAACGCCCACTAAAGAGCAAAGAAAACACAAGAGGACTTAAGAAAAAGGTTTCCAAATCCCAGTTTAATAGCTCGCTACAAAGCCGGGACCAAGTAATAATATAGAAAGCGTATTTCTCTTCTCTCATCAACTTGAGCGATTTCAAAAATTACAGCTATGAATCTGCGAATAAGTTGTTTTGGATTTGGTACCAAGTACAAAGAAATCCCAAGGGATCTAAGTTATGTATGTATAATGAATGATATTACCCGATATATTGAGTAAATTGCATGGATATTATTTCAGACTTCTTATCTGTTATATTTGATTATCAATCTTTTTCCAGGTCAACATATAGGATGTGTGCTTTCTGTTAAAAAGTATACCTACTTTAAACTTTAATTATACCCATTAACTATAGAGATATAGGTAACATATTCACGGACGATTGAAGTTTAATGTTGCCGAAAACATTGAATAATACTGAAATGCAACAAAACTATATTTTTCGACATTCCGTTGGCTACAGATTTTGTTAATAATGTTTCGCAACCCGATGAGAAGTACTCAGAATATTGCAACGGCAAGTCATTGCTTTCATAATTACAACGACACGTTTCAAAACGACATACCTATCGGAGAATGATATAACAAATTATGTTGAAAGATAAGAAAATGGGGCATTTGTTCTACGTTTGTTAACAATTTTTGCCTTTTACTTTGAATTACCAATGAAAACGTTTTAAGTAAACGAGCATATGTTATGTAATATTTTACTTTCATACTCATATACTGTAGTCTAGTGTGCGCATAGTATACAATTAATGGTCAAAATATGTCCACATCTATTGGCAAATGAGAAAATACTATGTTTAGATTTTTAAAAGTTTCCGCCGTTTGGAGGGTTACTAGAATATACCCGTAGTTCAAGTAAAGCTGTACTTCATGCTAACACATTAATCCTACGATGGTTATATGGAGGATTAATGTAATAATATTTTGATTCATATTTCCTGTTAATGCACGTACAATGCTAATGCTCCATGATATCGCTTTTTGTGAAATGATTTATTATATCATGATGTGAAAATATAAAATATAATAATTTTCTCAGAGAAATTCAGATATAATATAAGAATGAATGACCAGGAGCATTTGGGGCCTTTGAAGCCTCAAGATTTTTTCCTTTTGTTAATCTTATTGCAGTAATTTATGTTGACTAAGCTGTGCAACAATTAAAGTATACATTTGGGGATTCAAAAACAGCATTGTTGAAGAGATACTGCAGGAATACTTTAGTAGTATTCCATTAGTTAAAGAATTAATGGCCGTGAAAAAAAAAACGTATGTTGAAACTGTGAGGAAAAATAAAGTAAATATTCCAAATGAATTTCCAGCAATTCGTTCGAAATAATTACATTCATGTATCCTTGGCTTTTCTGAATCTTTGTTACTCCTGTCATATATCCCCAAAAATCATCCTCAGGCATACTCATATCTTCCTTACACACATGAAAACAGTAATTGGTGAAGAGAAGAAACCAGAAATATTAGAAATAAGAAGTTGACACAATGGATCAACTTATAGGCACTTGCATATTGAGACATAACACCAATCATTGACCCTTTGTATTGTTCTGAACGTGACTGACATTGCAGGGATAGCTAATATGATTATATGGCCACATCAACACCCAGAAGGTCTTCTCATAAGAAGGTGATAGTTTCTGCTGCAGCTGGGAACACAGTTAGTACTTCCTAACATCAACAGTTGTCTCATGAGCAGAAGATGTATACAAAAGGGAGCAAAAAGGTGAACGTGTTGCCCTTGGATATGACTATGAATCTCGGACATACAATATGCTTTTACATCGACAACAAAATAGGAAGAGACAAAAGTGTTTCATGTGTATAAGAAGTATGCACAAAAAATTAAAGCATGATGTCAGAAATGTGGAAAATCTGTCTGCAGTTCCCATTTCAGGAAAATTGTGGTTTGCATGGAATGTAATGAAAAGAATTGTGAACCATAAGTATTAATGTCATGTAAGTAGAGGTAGAAACAATTTAATTGATTTTTCATTATTGTTTTGTATTTTGGGGGTAGGGAATTCAGAATTTAGGATTTTCAGTGTTATAAAAAGAAGATTAATAGTTTGTATTTCTTACAAGTTATAAGGGATTTGAAACCCTATAAATACAATATTGATTTGAATCACAGATTCAAATTGTAATGATATAAAATTATTGTATTAATTGCATTAATTGTACTAATTACATAAATGAAATTAACATATAATTTATAAATAATAATAATAAGATTTTGAACTTATAAATATAATGTTGACAATTTATATATTTCATAACAAAGTTGTACAAAAATATATCAATATAATTATAACGAATGTAGTAATAACAATGTGTATATCAATTAAAATACCACGAGGTCCTGGAAGACCCCAAAAAGTGCCAATTCTCGTAACTATTTGCACGAATCCAGTGGAGAGTTAAAATACTATGGCATTATGACTTATGAAGACATTCTTCCTCAAGGTTTGTTGCGAATACCTACTTGTAGACCAGCTATACATACTATCCGTCGACATTACTGAATTAGTGTTTTGTATGGGTGTTACATTGTAGTGCAAAACACATCTTCTGAAGACTAAGTTTATTTGTAAATTATTATTATTATTATTATTATTATTATTATTATTATTATTATTATTATTATTATTATTATTATAACAGAGAAGCTGACGTTAAGAGTCCCCTATCTGACCAATATAAACAACGGAACCACCATAATATTTGACTTAAAAACCTAAGTAGATTCCTTGAACAGGCAATAATAGCAAATGGGAAAACTGCCAGCCTTCGTAGGCTGTTTTCACCATTAAAATATTTTATCCACATATATCATCTGCCCCTCACCTCCAAAATCACGTCGTTAACAGGAATTACGGCATCTCTTGACCATTAGCACAATTTAAGCAATGTAGATGTTTGTATGGTCAATTGTGTAATGTACTTTTCATCCTATGCTGCAACCTATAATACGTCCATTGTTGTGAACGTATTATTAAAGCCAGGGTTACGCTAATGTTTTACATGTAATGCAGGAAGTTTACTACAATTTAAACGTGAAATATGCGATGAAAAATGGCATAAATAATCAACTAACATTTACTATATTTTTAAAAATTAAAAACTAAATACCTTATTTTTAAGTTCTGTTAATATACTGACATATTAACACACTCAGAGCATTTTGTGTTCATCTATGTTCCTCAGTTCTTCATTGATCATTAATATACCACATAAAATTTCAAATATTATTAATTGGTTATTGATTACTTGTTATGAGTTATTACATAAACATTATACTTTTCTTAAACTGATTTTATATGTGTTATCGGAATAAAATACAGTAAACATCGCATTCGCCAATTATTATTCGTTTCAATCTTTGCAATTAATATTTTTCTTATTAGTTCTTAATGATAATAAACATTATGACTTTAAAATCGACACATTTCAGATATAAAATTTCTCATATTATGTAGCATCGCTTCTTGGTTTCAAAACACCTTCCATTATAGTAATAATATGCCATCAACACCCATTCTTGGTTTTTGAAATTAAATATTAACCAGTTCAACACATTACTAAAAATGTAGTTAATCATTATCACATACTGTATGAATCAATTTAAGAGATTAATAAATATTCGCTACTTTTTGGTTTTTCAAAAGAAAGGCGATTTCTGTTAGCATTATACAAAAAATATTGGTTGAAAAAAACTCTCTCCAATGACGCAAACGAAGATGAAATATTCAGAAATGTATAGCAAATTCTGATACATTTATGTGGTTCCTCTTGGAATAAAATAGAAATATTTTGTGGAATTTAACAACATGAAATATTTCTGCCTTTACACAATACTGCTGAAAATTGGTGATACCCTCTGCATCCAGAGTTTCCAATATGAATCCTTCCACCTAGTCATGATGTTCTTTATTAAGTTCATGTCCTTGATATTAAAGATATTGCAGGTATATATATATATATATATATATATATATATATATATATAAACGGAGGAAAGATACAGATTATTTTGTCTGCCTACCGACAAGATGTAGCAATTACTTTTACTTAATGACTATACCCTTGCAGTAATACCTACACTCTATGAACACCAAAGGGTGTGTTTTAACAGTATTATGTAAAGCAATACCAACTTTCCTAAATGACATACTTTGGACCTTTTTTAATTAATTTATTTCAATATGTCGTTATTTTAGTGGGGTTTGGAATAAAAGTAAAATATTTTCTGAGTTAAAAGGAACTTTAACAATGACGAACCGCATACTCTTTAGTTTCATCACTATATTTTTTTAAATAATTAACACCATTCTGCATAGCAACTGTGAAAGCAGATATCGAATAACTTTAAAAATGTAGTAAGATGTGATACTTTTTTCTGTAGATACCACTGAACACCTGCTAGTTTCAAACACTGCACAATTCAAAAAATAGTTCGCACTAAGTTCTTCTAAAACTCCGCATGGTCTTAAATGAAAACTTATCGGATTTTACTTTGAAATTGGTGGATACAAATGAGACTTGACTGCACCGTTATTATCTTATTAACCAATAAAAAAATTCTATGTGAAAATGTCCCCAAAGGCAACAGAAAAACCCTTAAGTAACAGTGTCTGCTTTTAGGTTATCTCAGTTTTTCGATATTCAAGAAATTGTTCATCAGTATGTTGAATCAGCACACAGATTGTATTGGAACCATACTAGTAGCAACCATAATGATATTAGATCTATTCTTATCTTTAAAGAACATGCTTGGCGCAAATCCCCAGACATGCTCTTTAACTTAGCTTTAACTTTTAACATTATAACTGCAATAAAACAAAGTCAATCTCCTTAGGAAGGCAAGACTTATGTACTCACGTTTGCAAAGAAATATATTAAATGTTAAGGGAAAGAAATAATTTAATTCGAACCAGAAATCAAAACCTTGCTATATGGTTAGCGAGATATCTATATAGATTGATAAAAGAAACAACTTTAACCAACTCTTTGTCTCTCTCTGTCTCTCTTTACAGTGCACTGAGAAGTGAAACTGCTTTGCAGACGCTATTTTAATAAATACCACTAGATGTCTATTAGGACCAATCTATATAGTTATCTCCTTATACCTACCACTGTGTAATTTTTATTGTAATAGAAAAGAATAAGACACTTAATATACCTATCTTCCGTTTTCTGTTCACGTTAGAGGTTAACTTTCCACCGTCAGGTCAAAGAAACACATAACATACAATTTAAATGACAGTAGGTAGTACAGGTGAAGGTTTAGAGCAAGGAAAGGTATAAAGGTTAACGAAAGAGCTTTTTTTACCTTTATGTACCCCTTTTACTTCGGCCGATGCTAATTAACTTTTTCGTGCACTGTAACCTTTTCCTTAAAACATAGAGCAAATGGTTGCCGTTAGCCTTCACTCGATTAAAGGTAGCTTCCTTCTCAGGAATCGTGGTATTTTTCCTAACATTTAGTGCTTTGTAAGAATCTAGGTTTGAATAATAAAAATTGTGTATTTCGCACAGTAGATAAGTTCTCTTTATTTTTACCTTCTTGTAAGCAAACTGAATTTAAAATCTTGAAATTTTGAAGCCGAAGATGAATATATTTATGCCGTTGTGAAAGGTTATTTGTGCTAAAGTGTGTATAATGTGTGCTATAATGTAGTTAATTAAGTTAGTAAGGTTAATTGCACTTTTAATAAATGAATATATATTAATATTAGTTTTAATGCTAATGTAATAAAAATGTAAAGTTTATTTTGTGTATATGTGTATATTTACTGTGGTTGGGCTTGCACCCGATGGCGGTTAAGAATAATGAAAATACAATGATTAACCACTTATAGCAAACTACTTAAAAAAGAAACAAGTTAACTAAATTAAATACATGGAAACCCATAATTAATTAAATAAATCTTGTTTAAATATATGTCGAGTTGATTTTACACGTATTTACCTGTAGTTAACTTAATTAAATACTCTTCACCAATACATACCTGTGTCAACTTAATTTTACAAATATATTAACTTAATTAACTGCATTTCATTTCCTGAAACATATCAAACTAATTAAGTTCGTGTCTTCTTAATTTTATTCACATTGATTTAATTATATACGTTTCACTTAACTACAAACATGTCAATGTAATTAAATACGTCAAACTAATTAAATACATGTCAACTTAATTTTACACATTTTGACTTAACTACGTTTCACTTAAAGACGCGTTAATTTAGTTAAATACATATCAACATAGATAAATGTGTCAAACTAATTAAATACATGTCAACTTAATTTTACACATATTAATTTAATTAAATACATGTCATCTAATTAAAAGCATGGCAATCCAGTTTAATACACATCAGCCTCGTTAAATACACCAAAATTACTAAATACATGTCAACTTAATTTTACACACATTAACTAAACTAAATACATTTCTAAAAGCATTTCCTTTAACAAATGTAATTCAGCATATTTAGGTCTACACACTTTCAGTTTGAATAATCATTTAAACATGTTAAGCAAAGCTAGTCAATTAAATACAATAAAGAGTTAAATAGTTTCAAGTAGTCCGGTGAAAAATTGAATTTGAACACCCATTATTATCTACTTATATCAATAAACAATTCTACACATATAATTTTATGTTACATATAAATCTTGTTAAGGAACGATAATCTTCAAAGACAACTGCAGATAACTCATTATAGTTATTTACAGTTTTACCTGCTACTTCGTCGGATTTGTAATTAAGATTAATTTCTTCTTAACTTTTACAAAATGCTATTGCCTTATTCTTATAACCATTTATTTTCATATTATGTTTGACCACCCAATTGCAATTTGGAAATATTATCTGCAACCCTTCAAATCTTTAAAGCTGATATTGCATAATTTTATTCAATAGGCCACTCTGGAGCATTTTATGTGTAAGTACGCATTCTCTCTATAGCTATGAGCATGTTCATTACGATAAATTATTGGTGGATATATTCATATCTTACCTAGCTACTTAATGAATAAACCCATTAATTTCATTTCATTTGTCTCTATTCGTAATCTTCTCCATATTGCTATGAAGTTGAACTATTAAAATCAGGATAAATTTTTACCAATTACAAAGCTTTATAAAATTGTAGAACTCTTTCTTTTATACTAAAGCTTGACGAAAACCAAGTTAGAGCAGTCTGGTACAGCTGTAGCTGAAATTAGTTTTTATGGACTGTATAGCGTAAATGGAGGTCGCTTTTGTGGTAGTAATTTTTATTGAAGAATTCCCTCGTTAATGACTCGTATCATTTGGAATTCCAAATGATTCCAAATCATGACATTCCAAAACTCTTCAACTAAAAGAGCCCAAAATGGCTTTGAAACAGATATGCAAGTATTAATAATTTGTCTTTTTGCAAGAAACAATCGGTATAATTGCTCTGAAGTACTCGTGTCTAAGAATTATGTATGAAGTACTATCACTACTTTGAATGTGTCAGTTCTCAGAAATATTATAGGGAAAGTAATGGGGAAGAAGAAAAAAGTATTGGAAGGGAGCATATGAAAAGATGGGATTTTTTCATATACTTATAATCTCATTGGGCAACAAGATAATCCACAAGAAACAAGTTGTGCATTCTGAAAATTTGCAGCAATTAGAATTGTTTGGAGGATATATAGCACTTAAATTAAAAACATCAAAACTAGATTAAACTGTTTGGGGCACATACAAGTCACTTTCCTGGTAAGAAAGCTTAGCTTTCATCGATATCAAGGGGAGGGCTAATTAAACCAACAGAACAGTGGCATCACCATGGGTGGCCAAAGTCATTATGGTGCGGACTCGTGAGTAGGAGGTCTGGGGTTTGAATCCCGCCAGGACCGTCCTCCTTGACTGAGGTTTTTTCTAGGTTTTCCTCAGTCCTCGCAAATGGCAAATGTCGGGGAAGTACCCTAGGCCTGGAATGTTTCCTTCCTTAAAAAAAAATCCTTTCCCAGTTTATCACTTCATCTCATGTATCATCAGTGTTAACCGCCCGTGGTTTCCAGTGGCTTCGCCTCTGTCATAGGTTTAGAGGACAACTTCGCCAGTTTTCTACAAGCGGCTTAAATATATTCTCAAATGCAATGAAGAAACTCATAAATATATTAACTTCTAAATAATCTGGTATGGAAGGATTTGCTATTTGTTCGTATACGCACATTTATTAAGATGAAGGCTATGAACAAGAAAAAGCCAGAATAATGAAAACTTTCCGTAAACAAATGTACCTACTGGTTTAGCTAGAAGGAAAAGGAACAAAATATCTCAGAACAGAGGGGAAAAATATTATTCTAAAAATAGCTGAATTAAAGTACACAAAGTCACAGTGAAGTGTTAAAGATAAAAAAACCCGACGTTCGTAATTACACAGAGCTTAATATTTCAAACAGTTGTGACTGTAGTATTAATTTAAATTTTAGTAAGGAGAATGAAGGACTATTTGCGTTGTGAAAAGTAATTCCCGTGTTGTAAACAACAGTCTTTGAATGTTAGTGCGTTAAAACCGGGTGACTCACAAACAGCGTGCTGGAGAGGGGAACATGCGCGCTTTCGCACATTCAAAGTACCGTGGACTAGGATCGTCTGGTATTTTCTCAACTGATGACGAGCTTGTTCGCTTTCTCTTCTTCTGTCCTTTGCTTGTTTCTCTCCTTTTCATTCAGTTTCTGAGGAATTCTTCATAAGCGATGCATCTTGCGGTTGTGACACGCCAAGTTGCACTTCGGGTTTCTTCAACGGGCTTCACAAGTTTCCATATTGTTTCAAAAACTGGTGTTTCTTTCAATCCACTAATTTCCCACTTTCTTGAAATGCTTCAAGAATGTTTTTTATTCATTCATTCATTTATTTATAGCAGCATTTCATGCTGGGATGAGCATTTTGCATAAATATTAGCAGTTAAAATGTTTTCGCTTGTTTTTCTGCATTTTCTTCGTACCTTCTATAGAAAAGGACCTTTACAGAGACCCAAAAAACCCGATCATCCAGTGATTGGAAGAGATAAATGCTGAAGTGAGAAGTATGGCCATCCGTCAAAAGACGAGCGGGTCGTTTCTCAGAAATCCTGTTCACAAAGAGGACAAGTCACATGTACCACAGTTTTGATAAAAGCAGCCTTTTAGTGCGGCTCATATTTCGAGAGTTGGGAAACTTTTGATCTCTTAGGACTTTGGTCATGAATTTGACAGAGTGAAACGTAGCTTTTTACTTAACACTAGGAATCCCCGATACATTTTTTACCCCCTTCGCAATATAATTAAAGGCAATAACTTCCAAAATTTCACTAATTTCTTTCCTGTGAGAACATCTGTATGAAAGAGCTCTCCGATGGCATAGCACTTGTTTGTGTTATCAATCGAATCTGTCTACGAAAACTACAACAGTGCCTTCTTTCTGGCGGCCACTCTCTGATTAGAGCATTTGCTGATGTCATTTTGATGATCTCACATATTTAGATTTTTCTTACTATTCGAGAGATTGTGGCTGGCTATTGTAGAAATTTTGTAGCGATCCTTAATGTGCATAAACCAAGATCTATGCTCATTGGCACTACTTCTAGAGTTTCAACTTTATGGGTATACGGCTTCTTCCTTTAAAATATTGGGGGTTACATTTCTGCACACGCTACCGGCGACGATTCAGTATAACTGGAACTGTATAGTTCGTAAAGTGCATAACCGCCTGAATCACTTCGTTTGATGTATTTAAATATTGCAACACCTAACTTCTCTTGGTTAAAATTCTAAAAGTATCCAACAAACACAAATAAGACCTTGAGTCTCAAACAACTAATTACAAAATACATATTAAGTTAACTCAAGTAACAGTGATTACCTGTGTGGCTGTGAAAAGAAAAATGCAGAAGGCATGGTTTAGTGCAAAAGAAGTTTGAAAAGGAGTTTTGAAAAATAGCTTACGATGACCTTGGTGGCCGAAACTGTGATGGAGAAGAACTTCAATATCGTAGTTACCCCGGTAGTCAAAAACAGCCGAAGAGTAAAAGCGGAAAGATCTTACAACATTGTTTCCTGGGTGTAACTACTTGTAGAACTGGAGAAAACATTAGAAATAAAAGATAAAAATGCCTGACAGCATATGACCATTGGGATTTAAAGTAAAGTTTGTTCGAGAAGGATTATTGATCGATGACGGGGACAGGAAAAAAATTATAAGGAAATATATATCACTCCGGCAACAAAGAACATAGGCATGTGTAAACACTTTTAATTGGCTTGCAAAAATTAATTTTTCACATTTGTGATCACTGTCATCTAATAAGTAAAAAAAAAAATGTCCGATTTTCTGTCTTGGGGGGGGGGGTAAAAAACCCACTTGGATCATCGACAATTTCAACAACAGTATGTCCTGTTTTTAAGTGACTGACCCCTCATGAATATATGTCCGGAAAAGCATTGTTTGCACGCCAAGGTTTTTGATATGTGGAGGCCTGTGAACCAGCAATCCGTACGGCTCTGGGAGTGGCAAAAGTATCGCTTGATTCCCTGACCATACTATGAATATGTTTTGCAGTTTCTTCCTGACTTGTGTGATAATCGTTATCTAGGATGGACGTGTACCAAATATAGACTACGCCGATACGTATCTCATGTATGAAAGAGCCCAGAGAAATGCAAGAGAACTCTCTAATGTTTCCGAAACAAGCTTTGCCCAGATTACAATTTATCCGCCATTAAAGTGGGCGGCGTTTCCATGAAACTGGCAGCTTGGATCTTGAAAAAGTTCCTTTGGACACACTTGGAGGCAGGCATACCAGGCTTTGAAGAAACGGGTACTTGGGCGTTTTAAACAGCAGCCTGATTCCTAGTTTTGCACACACCCCGAGTGTAAACGACTTATCGGCATGGCAAGTCGTGGACGATGACCATCTTCACCGCTATCATCATCAGCCTAAATATCCTCGCTGATTGAGTCAACTGTTTGGAAAAGATATGCAGGTACTTCCCTTTGTAAGTCTTGTCTTGTTTTCTGATTAATGATCCTTTACCAAGATTGCCATTTTAAACTCTACAATCTCGAGAATATCCTCGCGAAAAGTTTATTTGACAACACAAACACACTTTGCCCTGAACATGAGGGTAGAGATGATTGTGTATGACACATATTCGGTCCTTATCTATTAAATTTTCAGTTTGCTAACATTTCATTTTTCCAAGAGATCTCACCTGAGCTGCTGAAAGTGGTGCGTTTCAGCTTGATGGCGTTTCGATACACTGTTCTCCCTGAGTGTTTGGGAAAAATTTTGGCAACAGATTGGATATGCAGGTCCAATACGCTGGCATTCTCGCTCCTCTGGTTTTATTTCATTGAATTTCTCTGCCCGAGAGTATGTTCAATGCCTAGTGTATAAGGCTGCAAAAGAGACCAAACAGCACTTGTATATACCGCTAGAGCACTAACTGTAACCATCCATAAATTTTCTGAAATCTGTCAAAAAGTTTAATATAGCAGGCAGTAGAGAACATGCCACATAGTTGGCATTCCCCATTTTGAGCATCTTTGATAATTTAAAACAAAGGAAATTTCCTCTAAAGCATATGTATCCCATCGGAAACTTTGTGACCATTAGAGCCAAAATAAAGCTTTTCGGACATAGATATACTAACATTCTGTTTATATTGAATCCATCTGTTGATCAAAAAATAAACACTGAAATAACCATGCAAATTCAAGATAACGATAGAGTACACGAAAATGGTATAAAAAAACTACTGCATTTTGTGCTTGTATCCAGGGTTAATTAGAAAACAAGACTAAAAGTTTCATTAGTGTGACAATGTTGCCTCATTGTAACCAGCATTGTGATTCGTGATACAAACACTCCCACCAAATAGCAACAAACAAAAAACCAAATGACTGACAGAACGCATCGCTTTACATCGAAGATGTTCCAACTCCCTCGCTACCTGCTCCGTTGCGAGTTTTGGGCATTTAATTCGTGCTGTGACTTGAAAATATATTTATAATTTAATTTGCAGAAAATGCATACAATCAATTGAAATTCTACAGAAAATCATAATTTTGTGTCACATTCTCTATCGACATGGAAAAAAATCAAGTTTCTAGACGGAAAAAAAAATCATAAGGGTGCCAAATTATTATTCGGGAAAGATCCTTTCTGTTATAACTATTAATATCCCAACAATAGTTATGTTTTAAGTTATACATATTGTGAACTACCTACTTTATTTTACTTCCATCCTCCCTTATTTTTACATTTACATATTATTAAGTGTAGTATTAAAACCGGTCAAATTAACTTTCAGTCTCGCTCATATTTCAGTGGCCTGGCTTGCTCACTTCGCTACCTCAAGGGGAGAATATCACGCAGAAGTAGGCAGAGAGGGGTAGTCAACGGTAGCGTACAGAGTGCGTTTGACTAGAGAATAAATAATTTTCGTAAGCAACAAAGTCCAGCCACAAATAAGAGGAGTGCCTATAAAGAACGAAAAATTATGTTTCCTGTTCACACTCTTTTGTCACTGTATGCAGGGGCAAACTGAGGGTACCGTAGACCCCCCTGCGATGCATGGGGGCCAGGTCCAAGGGTGTCCGCTGCCAGCAAAAAACACAAAGTTTAAAAATATAAACCGGAAATAAAGGATTTTAAACAGGTTGTCATAAAGTGGGGTTGGAAAAATATATGCAAAGCAGTAAAACAAAACAAGTTCGCAACTTACAGTGAACACACACGTACATTTCAACAATCAGCAAACCGAGTATTGAAAAGTAACACGAGGGCTCCAAAAATGCATGTTTAGGTTACATTCTGAACAGTAAATGTGCTGTTTAATTTTCCGTTGCTTCAGCATTAAGCCACTTACGACTAGTTACGAACAAAACATTTGAGTGTGCGCAAAAATGGAGAAAAAAGAGAAAGATTAATTTCATAATTAGTAAAAAGAATTTTTTTATAAAACCAACTCAGGAATAATAAATAGTAAATGTAATAGTCCATGTTCTAGTAGGTCATCCGTTTCTCTAAAAACAAATGACAGTAATGCAAGTTAGCAGTGATACAGTGAAGTATATTAGTGATAAAGATGAAGATTTTGTGAATCTTTGATAATGGTAAGAAGCAGATATTGAGAATGGAATTAACAGCAGAATTTAAGTACTTCATTTGCTGATATTACTAGTACGAGAGAGGGATATTCTACCGATTGTGCTAATTTTATAGATATTTTAAATAACAATACAAATGAGTTTGTATTATACGGCATGAGCGTTGCAGCCCAAAGGTTCATTACCGAAAGATCCTAAGCGAAACAGTAGATGTTTCTTCATTTATTACTGTGAAAAATTAACAAAATCTGGATTAAAAATAACAAGATAATGCCTCTATTATTTTAGAAAATGAGACTTTTATTGTGGGCCAAATTGGATATTTGTTAACAGAATTAAGCATTCCAATTTTCCTGGATTGGCAGGGTTTATAAACAAAATACCACACGAAATGTCTCATTCCCATCTGGAGACATGTGTTGTTTATCATATCTGGAAAAGAAACGGTAGATTGTAATTTGCAATATGCATTAAAGAAAGGCATTAACATAGAGAAACAATTTTTGATCGCATAACTAATGTCATTATCACATTATCAGTATCTAATCTACCTTTGCAAAGTCATAGAGAAGAATTGGGGGAAGTTCAATGTGGAAAAAAAATTAGTTATTGTGGACATATTGTCTAAGTATGATCCGATACTACAGGAACATGTACATGGACCGGAAGCATTTGAAAAACACCTCGGCGCAAAAATCCAAAATGAGTTAATTGAGCTGTAATCACTGAAAACAGAAAACGAAATTAAGAATGCACATTTTTGTTCTATAATTCTGGATACTACACAAGATGTGAGGGAAAAAAAAAAAGGAATAATTAAGTGAAATTTTGAGGCATGTTCGTACAATTCAAGATTCTTTTGAGAAATCTTGTGAAATAAAAATAAACGAAAGTTTTTAGGGATCAAAGAGATGGAAGATTATACTGTAGTGTCATTGGGAGTCGAAATTCTAAATCCAATGAATGAAAAGTGTATCTTATTAGTCAAATGCAGTGGCCAAAGTTATGATGGTGCAGTGAATATGTCCGAGACCTGTAACAGAGCAGAAGCAAGGATTGAATAAAAACAGAAAGCAGTTAAATGTTCACTGTGCCACATATAATTTGAATCTAGTTTTAAGTGACGTCATTAGAAATGTATAAGATGTTTTTATGTAGTTTGAAGGCCTTAGTTGTTTTTCCACCAAAGTACAAAGCGCTGGGAAAAGTATATTAGCTTCTTACTGTTTAAAAAGCTTTGTCCTACACATTGATCATCAAGATTGAAGTAAATAAAAACTCTAATACATGGTTATTTAGATGTTATGAAGCTATTAACTGCAATAGTTTTGAAAATATACAAAGGACTGCAATGAAGACAGTGCTCGTAAAAATAAATGAGAAAATTTGATTTTTTTTTTCAAATTTCCTGCATTCCAAAATACTTGCAGCTGTTAATTTAGTATATCAAAATGACTGCAATCTAACAACCTTGATCCTTCCAGAGCTTCAGTGTTATAACAAACAGCTTTACATTTGCTAAATGACTACAGAAGTAGCTTCTGGGAAGCATTATTGTCCAGCACGTCTCTTGCAAAACAATAGGAAGTTGACGCCAAATTTGAAAACAAGAGACTACTCAAAATAAGAGACATTTTGATAAACAGTAAATGTGTTCATATCACTCTTAAACAAATCAAAATCAGGTTCAATTCTATGAAATGTTTAAGTGATCTGTTCAGTGTACTAACCCCGCAGTTTCTGTATATTGCAGAAGCATAGTAAAGTATAACATTCATCAATGCAGTATGTTGAAGACTTAACAGAAGATTTATCATTTCAAATATGCTTCAGAAGGTAATTAAAAAACGAGATAAAAGACAAAACGTATGTGCGAAATTAGCACACGTCTTGCTAATCGAAAATTACATTTTAGCGTCAAGTATGCCAGACATTTGCACTGCCTTCATTTTATTTCTCCAGACCTGCAACTGTTGCGTCAGCTGAGCGGTCCTTTTTCGAAATTAAAATAATAAAACATATTCACGTAGCACCATGTCACACGAGTGATTAAGTAGACTCAGTATTTGAAGTATCGAGTGTGAGAGAACACGAGAAATTGCCGTGTGTAAAGTACTGGAAGCTTTCGACTCAAAGAATAGAAGACGTCTTCACCACTTCTAATGCTGCTTAATAATTGTACAAATTACAGTGTGCCTGTGTTAAAATTTGGAGGAAATTGCTGTACCATGTATCTAGGAAATAATACAATTTTATTTCCTAATTGTTTACACCACCACCACCACCACGGCCAGTTATTATAATAATAATAATAATAATAATAATAATAATAATAATAATAATATAGGCTAGTTTTATTACCTCCGACTTCTCCAAGATCCTGTCAATCTATCAAGTTTTATATTTCCCGCTGTCGAAGCCACGCTACTGAACTCATTTGCCTGAACATGAATGGTTTTGTTAAGGGACCCAAATCAAATTTGCGAGGGGGACCCAACATTTCTCCATTACCCCACTGACTGTATGTAAGTTTCGTTCACGCACGGTATTGTGCACAGTACAAGACAACTCTACTTTGATCGTTCGTGCACTGGCATGGATAATTCTCCAGTCGCCCCCTTACCAAGAACGCTCCCGTTACACGAGACTCTCGGAGCAGCACTTCCGCACAGTCGCTTTCGCTTCCGAGATTAAGAAGGAATAACCCGACGTTTGACCCCTTTTATATAGTATACATCTAAACTTATGAGACAAGGTGAATTGGGTAAAAACCCAAAATCATATAGAGATCATTTTTATTATATGGATACATTCTCTTGTGAATGATAACTATTAAAAAGTACAAATGAAATGGGGAAAAAAATCACAATATAACAGTCCATATTTTAGTTGTTGATGATCTATAGCAGGAACAAGTACAAAGACGAAAAATTAAATACATAAATTATATAGAACACAAAATGTAAAAATTATATAGTTTAAATATTACAAAATGACAACTTAAATTATTTTAAATAATAACTTTTTTATTCATACACTAAATAATCTAATTGAAATAAGTATAATATATATATATGTATATATAAGGCATACAAGGTATATAAGGACGTCATATGGGCATTACATATATTTAAATTTCTCTTCGACATTTATGAAGCATTCAGATTGCCCACGCTGGCTCATGCAGGTTCCAGGTTCAAGATCGGTCATCCTGACTTACGGTTTTTTGTATTTGCCTCCGGTCACTTAGGCGAATACTGGAATGAATATTTTCTTTCCGCGAATATTTCGTCCCATTTCATCTAAATTCATTCCGTTTATTCTGTTGTAAGGTCGAAAGTGCCAGGCCAATCGAGCTGTTGTCCTGTGCGGTGTGACGCTTTATCCGGTCGTCTGGTGTGTAAGTACACCTTCTAAGGTGCTGAAATTCCTTGAAGTGGGTTTTGCTGGTGTCTGAAAACATTGTTGGGGACCCCAACTACGTGCGTACCCCATCGCCACTGCATCCCAGCACTCATGTACTCGTTGGCATAAGGGACCCTCTTCTATGTGTCCCTCATCTAATCCCTTCCTTCTAAAAGTGCCTTAGTAGTATTTATCCCCCTGCGAACAGTTAAATAAAGTCATTGCCAAGGTCGTCTCTAGGGGGAAATTGGCGCTAGAGACCTTTTTCTGGTGACAGTTTTTGGCATCATTTAATTATCGACTGCGGGATTTGCACTTTTTTTGTCAAATACATACATGGTTTACTGTGCAAATGCATAAATGTTACAATTGTACACAATGTTACGTATGTTTTTACATGATAAATAACAAGTACAAACAAGATAAACAGAAATTGGAGTTAGTATGGTTTTAATTTTTGGTGACAGATTTTAGATGAACTTTTTGCTGTTTCCACGTTTATTTTTAATTATTTGTTAAGCAATACAAGTTTTATTGTGCAAGTACATGCGTGTGTGGTAATTAACTTGTAATATGTATGTATGTATGTATGTATGTATGTATGTATGTATGTATGTATGTATGTATGTATGTATATATATGTATATATATTTCATTACGTGTTGTAGCAATTTAAATTCATATGTCTTGCTTAATGATTATTTGGTTTATTTTGTATAATGGTGGCATACTTTTGAACTAATGTAGGAGTGGCGGTTCGGTTTGATTGTTGATCATGTTTATTGATTATGGTAGAAATGTGTTTGGTGACATATTTGTGAACTAAGTGTGCAAGCACATGTATGTTGTAATTATTTTGTTAAATATGTATTGCAGTTGCGTGTTGTATTATTTTGTTTATTTTGTAGAATGATGGCCTAAA
The DNA here is from genome assembly GCA_030762175.1 of Metallyticus violacea. NCBI lineage: Eukaryota > Metazoa > Arthropoda > Insecta > Mantodea > Metallyticidae > Metallyticus > Metallyticus violacea. The sequence goes on along the minus strand of CM060846.1, from coordinate 223,998,661 downwards.
TTTTTTAATAATGTAGCGGTATGGTCCGATTGTTGATTTTGGTGGTAATGTTTGTGTATACTGCAGCAAAATGACGGTGACACACGACAAAGTGCTGCTCTGAAATACTGCTTTCGTTTCAACAAATCTTCAGTTTTCTTGTGCAATATTGCAGGTTCTCCGATCGAAGTCTTGCAAACTTGCCATATTGTATTCCCACTGAGATCCTAAATTTTCCTTCGATGTTAATCCCTCTCTTACAAACATCATTTTCGTGAGAGGAAATTATTCTAGATTCGCAGCAATTATCTATGAGGAACGTACAGAGCAATTTTGGCAACACGACTGTTAAAACCGTATTATTTTGACATAAATAGTTTTCATTATACAGGCTGGTAAATTGTCCCATATATTTTGTCGTAGATGGATAAACTTACTATCATATTAGTTATACAATTATCACGGAACTGAGGCCGGGTTCCCATTGAAAAATAACACAGTTGTATGGCGTCTATTTATTGCAGTTTCGTATCCGTATTCATTGTACTATAAGATATGTCGTTGCAGAAAAGTAAGTTACTTTGTATATTAATACTACGAACCAATACGCTCCTTCTTTCAGAAATGCTGTGTACCTGCATTTATGCTTATGGCTTGGACCAAAGTTAGCAATTACTTTTAATAGTTCCTTTCAGTGACAATATTGTGGTTTGTTTTCTGTTAGAGGCGTGCAACAGTTCCCCAGCCCTACAATAAAATATTGCTGCATCTTTAGAATGTTAGTGCGAGACATGTTTGTATTGAGTTATGTCTTCAAGTCAGTTGTTGGCTTTGGTAGCGAGAGAACAGACGACAATGCCGTAAGTTTGAGTAAAGCAAGTGTACATGGTTATGAAAACAGCGATTCATAAACGCAGGTATTACGAAACCAGACTCTCAATATTATTTATAAAGTGTATAATTCTGCAAATAATTCATTAAAGATGAAGAGACAAATAAACTGGATTTTAAAATTCCGTTGCAACTGATTGCAAAGGTGTGTGGTATAGCCAGAGCTACTGTCTCGTATTTGCGGCGAAACTCGAAAATTTGATCCAGGGTATCATAGTTTTTGTGCTGCCTAGAACACATTAGATCTCTCAGGAAGATTACAAACGTAAATGACTTTTACAAGGACGAGTTAGAGTTTTAAGACTATGGAGAATTTCTAGCAGTACCAAATGTAACTGACGCTTTAAGAATTAATATCATGCACTGGTTTAAAATTGGTCCACTTACAGAGTTCTGCGAAGTTTAGGGTTCATGTTATATAAAAAAAACCAAACATTGGCGTCCCTTTTTAATGGAGAGGAGAGACATTGCTGCGTAAAGAATAACATTCTTACGCAAATTGCGAGAAATTAGAATTTCTGGGGATAGAATACCCATATTTTACTTAGATGAAACTTGGCTGTATAAAAAACAAACAAAAATCCCATCTGTCAAGAATCCGTCAAAATGGGTGTCCTGTAGATAGCTATTGGGAAAGCCAATTGGTTCATCTTCTGTCACATTGGATCTACTAAGAGTGAACCTGAAAGCAAGTGGATTATTCAGCGTGTACTACCTTATTATCATGAAGAAATGACAGCTGGTAGCATTTATTCACTGGTTTTTGAAGTTTTCTAAATTATTTTGAAGAAAGAAGGACAATAATAATAATAATAATAATAATAATAATAATAATAATAATAATAATAATAATAATAATAATGCACATTGTCATTCAGTTGTTCAAATTAACATTCTAAATACAGCCAACAAAAATACAAGATTATGAAACGTATACAAAAAGGGGGTTAATTTTTATCATCATAAACAAAAATTGAGCTATTAGAAAAAAACATATCAGCTGGGTATACTTGTTAACGAAAGGGACCACAAGGTAATGCGACCGCCTGTGGTGTCTCAGTAGTAAAAACGGGCGTTAAACACAACTGAAAAGAGGTAGTGCCACCTCTTCCTTACCATTGCCAGAATAATCCAACTGAGCTTGTGTGGGCTCAAATGAAACGGGGTATGACAAAAAGAAACATCACTTTTAAACTGAAAGACGTAGAAAGGCTTATTCACGAAAACAATTGACAAAAGTGACGCAACAACTGGGAATCCTGCTTGCAACAAGCTGAAACATTACAAGAGGCGTTCTATTTATTCATGAAATAAATAGCTCGCAATCCTATCATTATAAATTTGCAAGACTCAAATAACGAAGACAATGACAATGGCGAACTACACTCCAACGTAACCGATAGTGGTGGCAGCTGCACAGAAGTCATTGATAGTGCCTTTAGATTAAAATATCGGGTAATAATTAATTTAGGTATTATGTTATATTTGTGTATGTATGTTTATAAGTGTTTAAATCCGACTTTGTTATATGAATTTGCGCTAGAAGAATACTATAGGCAGCTAGTGTGCGAGTGAGAGTGAATTATTAAAAGAATGCAGATGAGCAGTTTTGGCTTCCCGTTGGCTATTGCCTCTGACTCTTCCCATTTGAAAGCAACCATAGTACCACTTATACATTACGCATTAAGCTAACGAAATGTTGTAAAGTTAAACTTTAGCGCAGAAATCATGCCAGTGAAAATTATGATAACTCTTAATTGAACACCGCTCATAACTTCGACTAAAGAACAAGAAGAAGGATGTTGTTGTAAGTCGTCACAGGGCATTCAATTATCTGCCAACACTGCACATTCTTCGCTTTGTGGCGGAGTTGGTCCAGGAATCGCTGCCAAGCCTCGAAATCACACTAACTTCTCGAAAACTACCGAAGCACCCAAGAAACGCCGCTCAGGAACACGGCGAGTCAGTCTCACTTGTGTATACGGCCGAGACCACTAAGGCCGATTTTCGTTGATCCTGTAGTATTGTGTCTTCGGCAGTATATGGCAGTCACGTCATCTCAAATCTAGTTTGTTTAGTAAATGTGTTGGCTAGAGATTGCTTATTGAACGTCTCTAATGCTGCCCGCCATCGTGCTTTAATAAATTTTATGCTTATATATGTAGTAGATACAAAGTTTTTAATAACATCATTTTTAAATTAGTTTTCTTTTAAGGCTTACTTTTATATGCAACATAAATACCTATGAAATATACATTGTATAGCATAAACATTTAGATCCATAGAACGCTGTATAAAATATGACCAATAACAATAAAATTTAACCGTATTTACAGTTTTTAAAGCTATAGTAAATTGATAAACTTTTTGATAACTGTAGGCTTCTTCAATGTTTTAACAATCTGGTTTTGCCATTCAAAAAGTGAATGAAATCATTTCTGCCATACTTTTGTGAACACAATCATGAAGACTATAGTTGGGACTTATTGGCTCCGAGGGCAACATAGCGTGGAAAATATCATTAGTATAAACTTGAGTCTTCAGTTAGCCATATAGTAAATTTGACATAGGCTGGAACGTGGGACAACCAAAAATGTCACTATTCTGATTTTTTTTATATGGCAGGAAATATTAGCCCCAGAATTTATAGGCAGTTGCTTTTGTATGTCCGTAATAAAAGCACATTGTTAAAAAATTTATATACTTATATAATTTTTTACAAATATTATTTATTCCTCAATAAAATAAATTCCAAAAACTACATACAATATTCCATAATATCAAAAGTATGGGCATAAAATTAAGGGACTAAATAAAAGTATGTTATAGTGCACTAAAAGTATTAATAGCCAGTGTACATACTCTTTTCTCTGGTGAGTTCTTGTAGGACACCTGAAATATGATAGAAGAACGAAGTTTTTCAATATTATGTCTAAATGAGCTAAAAGATGAAATTTGGTGAAATATTCGAGAAATAACTTTTTTTTGAAAATTTCTTACCTTCATAATACACATTACTTTTTACATGATCTCGTTTTAAAACGTCCGTTGACAGGTGTCCATATTGTAAAAAGTTCTAAATAAAAATTTAAAGTACCGTTTTTCTTATTTTACTTTTTTTTTTACATAATTTACACAATTTTTTACTTTTAAAAATGTTCCACATGTTTAAGTTGTTGTCCAATTTTCTTCAGATTAAATCTCAATCAGAAATTTTAATAAAATTATGCGATTTTCAGAGGACATTTATATTTATCAATATGTACGATAATTAATTTTATAAAAAATTTAGCCAAATATTTAGTATGAAAAAATTAGAAATTTTTTCTGAGCGAACCAGAGCAGCGGCAACAAAAAAGATACGTGGGAATTTGTTTTACAAACATCAATTTACACTGCTGGTCATTAAAATTGCAACACTCATAAGAAACGCTTAAACCGACCCCACATATTCTCAGAAGGATCGAATATATGACAGCAATTCCAACAGTTTTCTGATCGTTTGATTGATTTGATTTATTTACAGAAGCTCTTTAACATCACAGGTCATTAGCATTTCATTCTATTCAGGTCGTGAAAAGGCCCACAAATTTTGCTCAGAGTCCTCTTCTTTCAGGCTTGAGGTTCCTTTTCGTGCCGTAAATGTACGACACGGGATCCACGGCTTTACTTCCCTTCCGAATGAACACATACTTAGGATTTTTACGCCCGAAAAAATCCATCGATCCTGGCCGGGTTTGAACCCGCGATGTACGGTTTAGAAGGCCAGTATGGTTACCACTACACCACCAGGACCGACAGTCCTTTTCTGAATTTGATTAAAAAAATATTGTCACATACCCAGTGAGCGGGATATCGTTTCGATAAATGACGTTCTTTTGGAGGAAATGCGTCTACAGCGAAACGAATATGAGATCAGGGGAACGAAGTAAGACGAACATAATGATCCCGTCAAATAACCGAACGGAAAGACAGATATCATTTCAAAATGAACACGCACAATGTGTGCAATTTTAATGGCCAACAGTGAAATATTTTAGTATTTTATTTCGTCAAAATTATAAATTCAGTAATTTGTGAAACATTAGCGCATTTTTGTAATATTAAATAAAATATTGTTTTTTAAAAAATATAAGAAATATAAATATGAAATTTTTATCGTGTGTATTAACCATTTTAAGAAATTTGCTTGAAAATTGCTAGGTTTAGAAAGTTCATCTGAGGTGGTTAAATTTATGCACAGAATTACATAGAAACCAAAACAAATTCATAAATAAAATTCTTGAATATTCTCTTTAAAAATAATGAAAATCAATCCATCCGGATGTCTCAGCATTGTTGTTGACTAGCCGGATTTTACTGCAGTATCACTAAACAAGTTTAAACTTAAAAAATCCGGCTAGATCAATTAAAATTTTTATTTGTAACAACTTTAAAAGACATTTCTATACGATTTTTTTTGCAAAAGAAAACCAGCGATATTCAATTATTTGTAAATATTATGTTTGACTTTCCTCCATCTGAAAAACGAGAACTGATTATTAGATATCAGAATATGTCTCACGTCTGAGGCCACCACGAGCGATGGACCTTCCTTAAGGCGTAATGACATTTTTAAAAGTAATAGTTTAGCCATGAAAAGTGCAAAACTTGTTTCCAGTTATGGGTCGTCTTTCTGTATAGCTAAAGAAATACTCTGAAATTATATTTGATGATCGTTAACAGTTTGGAACCATCTACAAATTTTAAGGCCAATTATTATATGTTAATGAATACTTACAGACAACTTCTCTGCTATTTTAAATAAAGCAACAAGCAAACAACTACCAAATTCTCTAAGTATGAAAACATCTTATGCACATAACATGAGTTAATTCATCTGGGAAAATTAGGCTACAGTACCCTAAGTTCTTAAGTAGCATATAGTGACGATTATTCCAGCTAACAGAAAGATTTTCTTATGGTTGAAAAGCATGAAAAGTGTTGTGTCATAATAAAAAAATTAGGAGTACACTTTTGTGTAGATATACTTCACACATGTTGCAGGTCTCAGCAACTGTTTCAAGTGACCGGATATTTCTGACTAATTATAAGCCCAGCTGTCATTAGTGTAACCGCATGAACCTTTTACGAAGTGGTAATGCAGCTTATATTAATGTAATTTTCAAATATCTAATATTTGGGTGTTAAAAGCAGTTTTGGATTTTTTCTTTTTATGGAGTAATTTCTTCTGACGAAGTAAGGCTTATTTTCAACTTAATCCTAATTAGTAAATGTTAGTGAATAGATGTTATATCTAAGATTTCTAGTAACATCAATATCTAACTTGTACAGTTTCGTCTTCAAAATAAAGCAATGGCTATATACAACCTATGATAGACAGTATGTGTTGAACACGTCATATTTGGGTGGCCTTTAGTATGTATAGAAATATTTTTGTTTGATACAATATTTTGTTTCGATTATTTTCATCATATTTTCCTCATTTGCAAATAATTTTGACGTAGACTTTATATAAATGTATCCATACATGAAAGTGTATATGTATATAAGGTATGCAGGCTGAGGCGTTCAGAAGTTCTAGGGGTTCAACAATCTTCTTTGTCTTCTTTGAATATTTGAAATAATGCTTTTAGAAAAAGACTGATCATAGAGCAAAGAATGTGTGTAGATACCATCGGACGAATTAACGTTTTGCATTGGTAGACTAGTTGATTTATTCATTTTTATCTACAGGTACGAGCAATGCAGTACTTACATATATTAAATACGAATCTCTGTGAGGGTAGTCTTTAGCCCACAGTCAATACAATATGATTACATCGATTTTAATAAGGGTTCGTTACCCTTGTCTACCTTGGAGTTTTATTTTCAAAATTCAATTCCACGTGCTTTTAGAAAACTTTATTTTCTAACGCAAATCTCAAATGTATATTAAGTGAAACATTCCCCAAAATATTTCGAAATATTTGACAGCAGTACAAAAAGCACGGTAACATAGTATTAACAAATGTAAATATAGAAGATGTGTAGTTCAGCTCATGCGGTATAAGCACATGCCTAGGCTGTATGCAATGTGCAGGAGGGTCAAGCGAATTTACGGCGAATTATTTCCGGACCGGCGCTTACCAGATCACCAAGTAACTGATACACAGGTTAAAAAATGACAAGGAGAGTGAGTCTAGCACATTGAGCGGGCAAAACTAGTGTTAGGCATTCATGAAGAGGAATTTTTGCAAAGAAATCGCGATAATTCCCACCAACGCTAGACAATCATTGGGGAGGACATAGATGTTACAAAATCAACAGTTTGTTGTATTCCTGAAGCGGATCGTTGGCATTCATCGTCAAAGAAATCCATGGGGACGACTATAAACGAACAGTTTACTGTGTGAAGATGGTGGACATCCTAAGAAAACGTCCTGACATAACCCAGCGTATTCTGTGCATTGATGAATGTTTCTTTTGCCGCAATTGCTCCCTTTAAAGATACAAACTTTATTATGGTCCATATCTTCACTGTGTCTGAGTGGAATATGCAAGTTTTGTGTGTGTTAATTTTTAATTTAGCATTCTAGGCGATCACAATCTTCCTTCTGAATGATTGAAAGCAGACACAATAACATATAGAACTGAAAATTAAAGTCATGTTGCATAAATAGACAAATAAATAAACACAGCGAACTAACAAATTATTCACTGCTTCATACTATGTGTTAGAGTAACGAAACGGTCATTCTTAATACACAGAGCTCTTGAAGTAGTTCGTTGATTAGTATCCATTCACCTACCTGCCAGGATTCGGTTCACGTTTCGTTTTTCTTTAATTTTAAATTTCGATTCCAGGTAATTCTCGAATATAACAGTTAATATGTAACGACGTAATCGATCAGACAATCATAAAGTTCCACAGAATTTTTCTAATCATGCCGTCCGTAATTACTTTATATGAAAAAATGACAAAAAACTCTTAATAAATAATACATACAGTGTCTCAGAATCCCCCTATTATTTTCAGGGATAGTTAACCCTCTTACTCCTGAAGTTTGGATTAAGGAACGGTTGATTTCCAATGACAACCCTGGACACTAATAACGAGATGTAGATACTTTCAACATATTCTTTCTTTTGAAAATGATTTAATTTTTTTTTTGTTGACTGCTACATTAAATTTAGCAGGTTAAAATTACTAACCGCCTGAATAAATTATATTTTATATTGGTATAGAAGCATAGGAGGAAATGAACAGGTATTACTAACTATGAGTTGATTTAATATTAATTCTGTAGTTTATTCGCAATGAAAATGGTACAGAAAAGAAACTTATATAATGTATAATTTTAAACACTCCCGTTATATGCAACTATAATGGCATACGTACCATAAAAGAACATGAAAGTATAACTTGAAAAACTTGCGTGATTCTGGGATACCACGTGGCCCGTTCGCGACGTGTTTTGTTACATTTAGCTGTCATGAAGAAGGCAGTATCATCACTAAATGAAATACCACTGTTTGAAAACAAGCACATTTAACTTTCGTTCAAATCTCAAAGAAGTGTGTCTTTTGTTTTAAGGTACTTTCATTAACCGGTGAAATTTATGCCGCAAATAAGCGAAAGAGCCACATTAGCCAGTAAACACTTGTATCAAACATAAACTTTGTTCCCATAATGCAATTGGTACAATGTCTCTGATAGCTTACCTAATCGTTCATGCTTCTTTACAAATGCGCAAGAACTAAAATAATTATCATATTTACTTACTGATAGTGAATTATTTACAATAAATATGCTGAAATACATTTCCTTCTTTGAGGATGCAGTGATAAGCTCCTCTCAGCATCAGTATGGACACTCCTAACAGATCTGAAGTTCAAACATGAACAATTCTTCATTTTAACTTTCGGACTTTGTAGTTCCGGTTCATAAACTCAATATTTCATTGAACTCCAGGAGCAAAAATCCAGGGGATGTAAGTCTGACGATCTCGCTGACCACCGAAATGGAATTACAAATACCAATTCATCTTTCAGAAAATGCAGCATTAGGTATTTTGTAACTCGGCGGTCGCAGCCTATGGATGTATGTGAGCTACTCAACAAAATAGTAGACTACTAAAGATCTACTGTGGCTTATGAGGCATTAGAAAAGAATAATTCATTATTTACATAGCTTCATGAACATGCGAATTTTGTTGAAATTTGAGGAAAACTTGCACTTGTGTTCGAACAGTGTACTTTTCACAATAAGAGCATACCACAAGCCAATCAGATATTTAAAATACTCAGTTGCAGTTTTTAATAGTGTTTAACGCCCGTTTTAACTAATCACTTGCAGTGCACCTAAGAACAAGATCATTATCGTCTCAATGAGATGCGTGCAACTCCATTTCGTCTCTCAGGTCCTTGAGGTCCAGTTCATAGTTTAAGTACAGCAAGCCTAATGCAGGAGTGCACATGTCCATCTGTTAGGCTGTTTCTAAATTTATTTTTATAAGCTTCATGCTTAAAATTTTTTATTCAGAGACAAGTAGAGCAATATACCGCCTTCAGATTTAGAGTTACATTGTTTTATAGGACATTTATCTGTGCCATTTTCTCGTCTAATGACACTCCTCAAACACGAGTCGTTTTATGGAGTCAACTTTTGGAATTCAGGTGCAACTCCAATTTCATTATTTTTTTTTTCAATATTTAGGTACAATTCTTCAATTTTGAAGTATATATATATTGTGAAATGAACTAAGTCAGTTACGCTATCTCTTTCAAGTCGGAGAATTCCATTTCGAACTCATTTCTAAATGTGATTCCCTTCGGAGGGAAGTAAAGCCATTGATCCTGTGTCGTAAATCTATGGCATGTAAAAGAATCTCAAGCCTGAAAAAGGTAACCTTTGATCAAACAATTTCGGTCGTTTCTTACCCTGAATTGAATGGAATGCTAATGATCATTGACGTTAAAGAGAGTCCATAATAAATAAATAAAAAAAACAATATAAATTTAGGTTTTGTACAAAATGACTTTATCTCTGAAATTTCTTTGCAGAATGTTGCTGTCCTTGGCCCGAATTTGAAGATTTAGCTCTTTGAGTTTTTCAGTGACGTCAATCAAGAATCTTAGTTCTTTAACCATTTTATAAAATAGTACTTGTCACCACGTTCTTTAAGCAAAGAGACGACAGCTAGCAAGAAATCATAGAAGATGTGGAAAATTCTTCCTCCGCTAATCCAGCGCACTTCCATATGAAGATGCAGTTCTTCATGCTCCAGGTTCACTTCTCCAATCTTCGCTCTCAATTGTTTTGTTTGTAACACATGGTCTCGTATCTGATTTACAAGTTTAAAACAACCTTCATGATATTGTTCACTTTAAAATATTTGTGACAAATGACTTGTTTGTGTATGATGCAATGAATCTTTCTGGACAAGTGTGTTGAATCGCCCAATAAAATCAGGAGTTCCATCAGTTATTATACTAACAATTTGTTTGTGTTGGGCTCTTGTTGCATGTACGCAGCCCTTCACAATTAAAAGCACGTGCTCTTCTCATGTACGGTATTTGAAATGAATGTTTTTAAGGAACTCTCCCTTCACTGTAAAGTCGTTGAAATATTCGGACGAATAAGGGCTGTGTCACTGTTATCTGTATATTTGTCCCACCGCATCGAGAAATAAGTACATTATTTTAAATGTCTCCTTAAAAGACAAGTGACGTTTTCTGATATTTGTTCTACAAGTCCAGTAACTGTTAGGGCTGGTGCTTGAAATTTATGCAGGCATCATTTAAGGATGGTTTTAAAAATTATCAAATAAAGAGTGCACAGCTTGTAAAATTCATTTCTTAATATACTCTCTATCTTTGAAATATGTTTTATTTCTTTTTGCAGTAATCTATTATATGTTATAGGAAGCAAGAGTGGCAGGTTTAGTTCTGTCAGTGAGGTTTTTAACACTGCTTAATGTTTTCTATTCTGATGTTAGTTCTCGGAGGAAACTGAGCATTTATTTTCGATTAGGTTGGTTTAAAATGTCTTTCCACGTCATCTTTCTCTCCAACGGTGAGACTGACATTGCACAATAAACACACACGCAATATTTCACTAAACGATAATGGTGTTCCCACTTTGAGTGGAAATGATGGTATTTTCGCTTTTTAGCAGGAATCATATTTCTTCTTGCGGGTTATTCGAAATAGATCAGACACACACAGTGCTAACGATGGCACTAACGAAGCGACACATGAAAAACCACAAGACAAAAGTACAGTAACAGTCAGAAAAATACACCTGAATACACTAACTTATGACTTCCCAGTTCTCAATGTGCACTAAGATGGACTCGGCCACTTAAGGCGGCCTTTTCTGTGATAATAACCATAACCCAACGGTTATCGCGTGGAGTACCCAAAAGCCTGGTCACTAAAATTTCTCCGCGATATTTGAAATGGCCTGGCGATTGACCGATCGATGACCGTGACGCTTTGCCATCTCTACAGTCTAACTGCTTTAAAAGAATTTGTTGGTGCGCCACCGTACTGAAACTAGTGACATCTCTCTACCTGGAGTCCTTGTCGCAATTAATTTAGGTAATTCCGCAGAAATTACAAATAAATCTTGCCAGTAGTCGTCAAAGTCAAATTAACTGGTCCAATGATTTTGTATACTAGAATACCCCATTGCAAGTTATCTCTACATTGTGCATGCATCTGATGTGCTGCAAAGCAATGTGAATTTCAGGAGTGCAGTGATGAAGATTATGTGTGTTCACTTGGAAGTAATTTGCGAAATAAACTTCAATTCCAATTGAATGTATTTTAAAAACTTGGATTTTCTTCTGGACGATTTATATTCTTCTGCCAAAGTTTTCTGTATTTAAGATCATGCCTCTGAGCTGTTGAAGCTCATACCGGTATATTACCTTTCCTTTAAAAAATGAGCAAATATCTCCGAAACGAGTGGGCCGGCTGCAGTATAATTTGCCTAACGATATCAAGTACAGTTGATAATAGTTTGTGATGATGATAGTAGTAGTAGTAGTAGTAGTAGTAGTAGTAATAATAATAATAATAATAATAATAATAATGGCATGCGCCAAAGCTTAATTAAGCATTTAAAGAGTACGCTACTGCCGACACTGATATTACATCCTGGCATTACTTAGATAGTACTACCTAATTTATTGCCACTATACACTTTGTAAGAATATCTCTGTACGTTGAAATAAGACTTGCAGAAGGGAAGTATTGCATGGGGAAAACGTTCTGAATTCATCCTTTGGATCTCAGCTGCATTTCGACGCGCTTCCCTATATATCACAATCATATCAGCACATTTGATGTTAGTGAACATTGCACCTACGATCTGACCAAGAAAGACAGATTGATTTTTTTTTTCTGGTAGCTTCCATGATAGCTACCTGTCTGTACCATGAATATTTGAAATTAACGAATTTTTTTTTTGTGTAATGTTCTTAGGCCGTAGTACTGCCATACCGGTCGGTTGGTAGTAATGCTTTGTGTTTAGACCCTGCTTGCACTTTGAATACCATAAAATTCTGTTTTCGCTTAAAGTATACCGCTTTAGAAACGCATGAAGATGCCGTTAAAGAGCATTTAGGTGTTTCAAGAACTTCAAAGAGCGACGATTTTCGTCTTTAAACAAAAGGCTGTGCGAATGTAAACATGCCGTGAAGTGCTGGGTCTCTTCGCTGATGAGGGGATGTTTTGCTGGAATCAATTATGCATGGCTGCATCATTCTGGTCATGAAGAAAAACAAGTGAGCATAGTGAAAACATTTGCTAGGTTTTCCAACACCAAAAAAATTCAAAAGTTGTTCTATCTGCAGATAGATGGATGGATAGATAGTTATTTAACGCCGACGGACAATATACCTATATGCCAATAATATTTATATAAAATTTGTTACACACAAACAATTTTATTGCATTAAAGTGTTTATATACAGCTATTAACTCACAGATAATTATATTATATGAAAGCACACACACTTTCTCTCTTTTTCATACGGCTGTACATCACATATATACATGTTTAAACATACACATCTTATTAGGCGCACTTTGCATAAAATCACACCCAGGTTTGACCAACTCTCTAGTAAGTTCCAGCATGCTTCCCTGCCCCTATTCTAGTATGTAAACTTGACTCCAAGATTCACCCGCCAATGTTCTGTGTTTGGGCAATGTGTCAGTATATGCTGCCAATTTTCCAGGTTTCCACAAAGTAGGCAAACTATATCGCTTGTTCTTTGGTAATATTTTTTACTTTCCAAGCCCACAGTCTAAACCAAGCTATATCTGATCTGTCATTAAAATTCAAGTTATGTGTGTATAATTCCTTCCCCCAGTTTATTTTTAGCTTAATACCAGGTTACAAATATATTTTTTCCCAGCATGTTGTTTTTATGTCCTGCCTGTTGATGTCAATTTTCATTCTTCTAACTTTCCTTCATATAGTATTGCTGTTCTTATCCCTTCCCCCATACCTATCCCATTACAATTCGTTCTAATTCCCTCTTTAACGTTCTACCCAGTAACTATGGTGCTAGTTTCTTGTTTGATGAAAGTAGCAAGTTGCCCTTAGTCAAGATTATTCTCTCTTTAATATTTGTAACCAATGTTTTACAGCCTGAGTTTTACATTGAATGTTATCTATAAAGCGCCCACATTCACTTAAAACGTCATAATTCGCCGTACCCTTTTCCAAGCCAAGGCGTCTTCATAAGAAATCATTCTAAATGTAATATAGCTGTTCAATTTATATCCATAACACATTTCCTCGTACATTTTTTTCAAGATTAAACAATATATTGATACTGCCACGTTCTAAGCACTTACAAAAAATGTACATTCCGCAATGTAAGTGTCTCAGACTTTGTTCCAAACAACACTGCATTTGCTTCTAAAACAAAGCAGACATTCGTGACTTTTCTTCATTTGACAATTTTAAGGAAATTGTCGCCTCTCCACTGTTAAAAATATTAGAGGCGTGAAACTGCTAAGTTTAGCAATGAAATTGCTATATAGCTGGATTTTTATGTACTTGTTGTCATCGCCATTAATAGCCCATTAAACAAAACATGCTAATATGCCGAAAAATATCCAAAGTTAATTTTATGCGTCCTACAGCTTTGAATATTGAACGACTAAAATATTTTGTTAATGGTAATGGGATTCAAACACCCTACGCAAACTATTCAAATTTAAGAGATTGGCACAAAGAAGAGAAACCAAAGGTATCAAAAACCACCAAAACTAAATCTCAGCACTATAAATCTTGTGATATGAAAAGGTCAAAGAAAGGTTAGTACACAATATTTTTCATGAAACTACCCTTTCAAACTGTTAACTCACTGAATGTAAATTCTGTAACTGTGCTTCTTCTTTCTCTTTTCCTAAATTGGTGGAAAATAAGGAGCCCCTTGAAAGGTAACTTGAAAAATCACAAGGGGGAAATATTGTTTACATAAGCAGATAATGAAGACCTTTATTTCTTCAGCAATACTTGGATTAGTTAAAGAAGAAAGACATGAGTGATGGAATGGGATAGGTTTTCCAACGAAAGATACATTTTCTGTTTTGCTTCATGCTACAGAAACAATTGTTCATGTTATCAGTCATTCTTTGAAAGTCACGACAATTCCATACATTCTTTCAGGGACATTTCAAAAACATGCATAAGAAACAAGTATAAATTTGTACCTACAAATCTGAGGGAGCAATCGAAATGATTTTATGCAAATATTAGAAGCAGAAAAGAAAATTCGTGTACTAAGATATTTGTGAACAATTTATGCAAAGTTTGGCAAAGTGCCTAAATATTAATTCATTAAAGATACCACTCCACTCAAGCGAACAGCTGAAAACACAAAAGGTGAACAATCTTCATGTAGACTATATTTAAGTAGAATTTGATACAGAGTGCGGTAGTGGGATATGTAGAACGCGCTCATTTCTAGCGATGTTGAATGACGTAACCAGCAGTGTTGCTAAAGACACCCCTAAACCATACAATTGTTTTTTCAGTGTTATGAAAGATAATATGGACAATTGTTCTGTAGCAGAACTGTGTTCGCAGCAAGAACTTTTTTGTGTTGAAACAGATCACTCATGTGCAGAGAAGATTTAGAAATGAATTTAATATCGCACGGCATGAAAGAATTCCCTCTCTAAACGTTATTCTTAAGTGGGTGAGAAAATTCAACAATTCTGGCAATGTATGTGATAACTGGTGGTAGTGCAAAAACAGCCTACACCCCTAAGAACCTTGCGAGAGTTAGAGAAGCTGTGCAGTCTGCGAAACATGTTTCCAGGGCGTATAATTAGGAGACACAGCCTGGGATCGTGATCTGATTACTTGCTGTGGGGTTATTTGATAAACAGGGTGTATTGCAACAAGCCTCGCACCATCATACAGCTGAAAGAAAACATAACGACATTAGTGCCATCGAACCTGTTTTGTTAGGGCGAGCCATGCAGATCTTTCACAGCGGATTGCAGGAATGTATTCGTTGCGTTGGACGCTACTTACAAAAAGTAGTTTTTTAAAAGCAAAGCAATGAGACATTAATAAACTGCACTAGCTTACTTCCAATAAATGTGTTTTCTTTTAATTCGTTTTGAGTGTCCCACAACAGATTCATATCACACTGCCGCATCTGTATAATGTCATTAAAACAATTAAATTCTCCCGGGCTGTTTTGCCGTGGTTCATGGTTTAAATTACTACCATAGCTTTCACCAACTACTCCGGTTGGCATCTTCAGTGGAAAATTACTACCATAGCTTTCACCAACTACTCCGATTGGCATCTTCAGTGGAAATTACTACCATAGCTTTCACCAACTACTCCGGTTGGCATCTTCAATTACTACCATTACTATGGTAGTAATTTAAACCATGGACCACGGCAAAAGAGCCAGAGAGAATTTAATTGTTTTAATGACAACACCGGCCGTGAAAGCCTAAGAAGGTCTGTATAATGTGTTTGTTTTACCATATATTAGTGAATATCCTGCTCACAAAATATTAAGATACACTGCTGTCAGTGGTGTATTGAATGAGTATATATGCTAGGAACTCTACAGATGATGAATATTTTATTGCTTTGCATAGGATAGGTTTAATTGTCCATCTGATTTAATAATTAACTTGAATATGTGCAAGTTAATAGTAATACAGGTTTTAATTAGTTTAAAATGGGAAAATGCTCTTCTGCAAATTGACTGTCATATATTTTTCTCTCTGTATATTGTTTGTCATGAAATATAAAGAATCTCTGCAACATGATCATATCTGTTATTGTTTTAGAAAATAACATAAAATTTTGAACTTTATATTCTATTATTTTACCAATATTTTGAATTCCAGCTTCATAAATTTGAAAAATTACAATAACGGAAGCGAAAACGGCAACAAATATATAGATCATACATTGTGCTTAAGCATACAATAATTTTATGTTGCCTGTTTAAATTCTTATAGAATTTTTTTAAATTTTAACTCTTTACTCTAAAAACTGTTATGTTCCGAGTTCGTGCAATCCTTGCATAATTTTAAATGCCTGTAATGAATTCATTTTTTTGTGATTTTTTGTTGTTAGGTGTTCCTTGTCGGAGAAATAATAATTACAACTTGCATTAATTCATAGAGCGCACTGTCGACATGTGCACTTCGTAATATAAAATACATGTAACAACGGAAAACAATGATATCTATGTTCGTATTTGAGTTTTGTAAAAGCCCGTGCACAACACAACACAATGAAAACATCTCGTAATAAAACTTCAAATAGTACAGAACATCAATACTGATAGCTCATTTGGGGTCATGCCAAAACAAAAATTAATCAGAGCAGTACTGCTACGGAAGTGGGTGTCTGAAGACAAACGTTTTTCTACAGATGAAAAAAATAGTTTTCTATGGAATATGTAACAAAGATAATAAACATAACCTCATTTAGTATTGCACACGACTTTGAATACAAAACGATAAATGCTCTTTTAATTCCAAACAAAATTCACTTACTACATCTGCGGTATAGTGGTCAGTTTTCTGGCTGTCAACTCCTGAGATAATGAATTCGGCTTCCCTGGGATTGCCATTATTATTTCCTTCATTTGGATCTTTCTCCACTCTTCTTAGCATTTGGGAAATGTGAATATGAGTGTATTTAAATGTTTAAAAAAGTATATAATAATTATGACTGGTGATTGTTAAATCCCAATTTTTAATGCGAACTATGTTACGGTACATTAATTAGCATGTTTTCTTGTGCTTTCGAATAAGATTTGTTGAAATATTGTTCAATCTCAAAATAAACATGCAATTAAACAAACTGAAGATTTGTTTATATGTCATACACTGATATTAGAATTGTTCCGCAGGTACCATGCGAAAAAAAAAAAAATACAGTTGCAGCATCATAAAGGACAGTCAAACATAACAGTGAAAATAATAAATACAAAAACAAGCCCTAATCCCAAAGTTATTCTATGCAGCTATTGTATGGAAAAATAATGCACTTTATAAGGACTTAACCCCCATTATTAATTGCCGTAAATAAACCTTAGCGGTACATGGGTAATAAAGTTTTTTTTTTATGAATTTCCAGAGAAAATACACCAGTAGAGATATTCCCGACGAATCAGCCCTCAGGAAAGGTTATCTTCAGGGTTGGTATGTTTCGATAAGTTTTTTTGTTAGTTTGGCATTGATTACTGAAATAAATCATTTCATTACTTAATTTATAATTTAATAAGCTATTAATATTTTAATTATATTAAAATTTACTTCAGGAAATTGATTCCATCAGAACTGATGTAGGCAAACATTTTGTGTGGCTTGGTATGGATGAAACTACTGATGCCAAACAGCGCTATATAGCCCATATTTCAATAGTCCTGATGATCCTGCGAATCCATTTTCTGGCCTCAAAAGAAATGCCCAAGATTTACTTTGGGTCAGTAGGAAATTTTGCAAATGGCTCAATAATTAGAACATAAAATTGTATATTCATTTTATATGATTTAAATTTAAATAGTTATTTATTGTGATAAAATATTAAAATTTCATTCGTAATTAAGAAGCGGTTATCTATTTAACTGTACCGAAATATTTATATTGTATTTAGGCCCCGTTAGATTTTATTTTACGTACTTAACCTTGTGAACGATAAACTGTTAAGTTAAATGCAGTTATATATTAAAATCCTCTTTTAAGTTTACGAAATAGTTTCCTTATAAAAAGGGCAGTGAAATATTAAATATTTACAATTAGGACGAACATTAAGTTTTTGTAATCGGATTGTTTTAATAAATTGCTGTGAAATATTTCAGGATTAATGCTGTCCGGCAAGGATCTTGCAGAAAGAGTGAGTGATATTATTACTGTTAGATACAGCACCATACATGATAGAGTAAGGCAGACTTGAAGGAATTGTTTCCAGAAATGATTCACATAACTTTCCTAATACACGTACTCCATCGAATTGCAGATTATGTGCGCAAGTTGCTTCCATCAATCAACGAGCGTTTTTTGCATTTTAAAAAAGTGTTATATTATGAACCGAACAATAATCATACCTGATGTTTCTCTGCCTCCAAATCCAATACTCAAAAGATGGGGTATATGGCTGAGGGATGCACTTGTCTATTATAAGCACTTCAGTCAATTTGAACAGGAACCACTAATGTGGCTATTTGGATCTTAGAATTTAAGGTCATTATTATTAATCAGTACTTATAAAATCATTACCTAGTCACAAAAAGAAACTGAAAAATTAACTATAAAATAACACTGTGGTGAAGTTGTTTTTTTTTTTTTTTTGAGTAGTGTTTAACGCCCGTTTTTACTACTGAGGCACCACAGGCGGTGGACACTGATGATACATGAGATGAAATGATAAATTGGGAAAGATTTTTTTTTTTAAGGAAGGAAGCGTTCCAGGCCTAAGTTTAGGTACCTCCCCGGCATTTGCCAGTTATAAAGAATGAGGAAAACCTGGAAAAAAACCCAGTCAGGGAGGACGGTCCTGGCGGGATTCGAACCGCAGACTTCCCGCTCACGAGTCCGTGCCTTAACGACCTCGGCCACCCGTGGCGGTGCTGTGGTGAAGTGGAAAATATAAAGGTAGCATTAAAAAAAAAAAAAGGAATTTATTTTCCTTGTTTGCTGGTTCCCTTTTTCCTGATTTTATCAGCTTGATCCAAATGAAGAAGCTTCTAGCAAAAGAGCACAAGTTCTGAAAGAAAGTAGCCTGAGGAACGACCTGGCATCTTGCATAATAGGGAGGAGCGCCACGGCATTGGATAGTGCAATCAGTCCTTTGACAGAACGCCTTCAAGTTGTGCTGATGGTAAAATATTCCCTTAATGAAGTTCCTGGACCACAAGGCAAGATGGTGATTACAACATTAAACAATTAATTGTTACGAATTTAAAACTTTTGTTGTCGATAGTTTAGTGTCTTAAGAATTATTTTAAATGTTAATTTAAATGTAAAGAATGTGTACCAAACCGTATATCGTAATAGGAGAATCAGAGAAACGTAACTCCAAAAATGAGATTTTTCGATATTTTAAAACATGTATTTAATTGAAAGCAAAATTTAATTTTTAATTTTTAGTCAAACCGACATATCTTTTGCTCTTCTCTTTGTCATTAATAGGAATAACATATGGAAATATGTCAATTAGAATTCAAAAGAAATTTGTATTATTATTATTATTATTATTATTATTATTATTATTATTATGAGTAATAGTAGCATGGAGGAGAGTCGGAAATATGCAGATCTGACTTAAAATAGAGCTACTCAAATTAACTACATATGGTAAAATAGCGGTTACGTTCCTGTGATTCCCACACAACAATGTGTTCTTAAGAAATTCCAAGCATATTTGTATTAATTAAAATATACTGCTTCCCATTAAAATTGCAACACACTGTACGTGTTCCTAATAATCATGCAAAAATTATATCTGTCTTCTCATTCGTTGGTTTGGCGGAGCCGTTGGGATCCTTCATGTCTGTGTGTTTGCCCTACTTCAATCTATTGAGCTCATATTCGTTTCGCTATGAACGCACTTCATCTAACATGAGCGCTAATTTCTCGGAAGGACATCGCGCACTATCGACATGCCACAGTTCTCCCTCGATCAAATTCAGACACCTCCTAGTATTGCTGTCGTATTTTGGACTCGTTCCTTCTGAGAAAATGTGAGATGGATTTAACGCGTCTTTTAGGAGGTAGCTCATTTAATGACCAGCAATGTAAATATTAATTTATTAAATAATACAGTACTAAATAAACCTGTAATATTAAGTATGATTTTTTACTACATATACATATATAAAGAGCAAAATTTGGCAATTTTAAGGTGAATAGTTGCATGCATATTTAAAAATTTTTAAGTGCAGGAAGATCATCAGACTAGCGGCTGTGAAATGTTAAGATACAGCAACATGATTGGATATATTCTTGTAATCATAATAATTAAATGGAACCAGTATTGTGGATGTGTATGAACAAGCATTTATATTCAATTAAGGATTACAATTTGAAATACAAATAGATACCTTGGCCAAATCATTAGTCCAACATTTTTAAACCGAAATCTCCCAGTGAACAGTCTACTTTGGTTACCCAGTCAACTATTATTTCAGCGAGGGGTGTTGCTGGATTGCACGCGCAAGCGTTCTCGAAGAAAACCCTGGGCATTTTCTCTCCTTTCAGAAAGTGTCCCACGTTGGCATGGTGCTTGTTGTTGTCAAGTTCGTTTCTAAAACGTTGTAACATAACCTTTAAAACTAAACAAAACGTGAAATACGGCGTTTTTCATTAGGGGTTGTCTCAAGCGATCCTCATATAACAATCATGACAGTCAGAACAAGTAGAACAGTTTCATCATCCAGAGCATATTACAGAAAACTAGACTTAACACTGGACATTTTGAAAATACAAATGTCCTACCTTGTATTTACTTGCAATGCTATTACTCTTGACAAATGCAAAAGTAGCCTTCGTGGCACAGAATAAACACGCACGTATGCCCAATATTTTAATACTCCTCAAAGCCAAGCAATCCAAATGGAAAGTTCATTAGAAAGAAAAGGCGATCCTGCAGAGCTTAAGTTCCCAACCTGTCACCGGCTTTAGCGATACTTGGATGTACTAGATCTTTGTATGAAATAAAGTAATTTTTGCTTTACCCCTTAGCCGTTCTAAACAAACATCTAAAACACACTACAATGCTGTACATTTCTTTGCATATTAACGGAATAAAAATTAACAGTAACCCTGTATCGAGGGCGCTTAATGAAACTCGTTCACAAAATGGAATCAATACTACATGCGAACATAGACCTAAAATTCAAAGCTGAGATACATTCTAAAGTTTACTTGTTAAACGCGCGTAAGCATTTTAATGATACTAAGTTAAGCATTTTTACCTTTCATTTAAAACCTTTAACATGAAACTAACAAACATTTAAACGTCTTTTTATTTAAGTATGACGAGCTAAAATTCTAGTTCGAGCCTGTTGAATTAAAAGAATAAGCAAGCTTCAAAGATATACATACTACATGCAAGAGGTTTTAGTATATTCGTGTTTACAGAATTTATTATCATAGCCGAGACATAACGACAGTATAAATACCCATCCTTTGGACACCTGTAGACTACTAAATGGTTCTCCCAGCTGGAATCGGAAACAGAACCCTGTTTACCCTTAGGTAATAGGTGTGTGGAACAGAGCCCTCTTTTTGTGATATACGAGGGGCTAATGCTCTTCTGGAGTCCACAGGTAAACCTATAACATCAGCGTGTTACTAGATTTGTCTTTCAAAGAGCACCATTTTACAAACACAGCCCATGTAATTTTCTTATGTTAGCCTTTTGTCTGGCAGCCGCAAGTCCCCGAGCACTATTTTAGACCATGTCATAATACTTAACCGCCGAGGAAGAAGACGTTTACTGCTGTGGGTGGTCAGGTTTAAAACAGGTTATTGGTTTAGAAAAAATTTGGACTCTTAGTGACTCTCACCAATGTGCAGATTGCCTTCATTATTGTGACTACAGAGTTGTGAAGTTGAGCTTATTTTTGCAGCTGTGAAACATTTACCTATTATACATAACAAATATTTTCAAGTAGCAAATTGAAATTTATATTTGACTATAAGGCATGAAACCATAAGCATTTTACTTCAGTAGTGAAATTAGTTAAAATGGTAACAACCCAAATTAGAACTTCTTTTATTATTATTATTATTATTATTATTATTATTATTATTATTATTATTACTATTATTCTTGGTTTTTTATAGATACACTACTAGTTGCATAAAACTCCTACTTAATTTAATTTAATTAATCAATCAAAATAGGCGTAAATAGTGTTATATATCTACCTAGAACAGGGGTAATCAATCATTTTGGAGATTGTTTCATATTTCAGATTAAGACTGCGAGTAATAATAATAATAATAATAATAATAATAATAATAATAATAATAATAATAACAACAGAACATAACGCTTTTCGGGTTAAAGAGTTTCTTGTCTGACTATTATTTGGAATTACACTTAGTACAGGGAGAAGTTGCTAGTAGCTACATGTACAAAGGTTTTCAAATATTACTTCTTTAATCGTGATCGGGCTTTGCTCTTCAGTGTTTCATTAACGAAAATCATTTTTACACAGATAGTATCGCGAACGTCATCAGGCATTTCAAAGAAGTACTATGTAACACAGGGAGCTTTGTTGTATTATCTGTCTACTAAAAAGTGGTAAAATTCTCTATTTCAAACAAATATTTTGTGGTTACGTAAGACTGGAAATCATCCATATATATTTCGCGCAGGTTAGGCTATGCTGTTCAAAGATTTGAATTTTACTGGTGACTTGAAATGAATTCAGATACATTTTAAACAATGACAATCTCTTGCCAAAATTAAAACACTTAACTAGTTCTTTAAAAAGACCTTGAATATCCAGAGGAACAATTTTAGGACGCTCAATCTGAGAACAATCATGATTGGAAATTATGTGCGCTGGTTCTGTAAAATGAATCAATTCGTGTTAACGGTAATCAAACTCATTCAATTCAATTTGATTAAAAGGATACTATAATTTTTTTGATAAATTGTGTTATTTTGATCCTGAAGATGTTTGTTCAACTGATATCTAAAAAGATATCCCACTAAAGAAGATTAATCTGCAAATCACCCTAGTACAGTTAGGGAAAATTTGTGCCATAATCATTTAAAGAAACAAATACTTTGACTTCTTTCAAGAGCGTCCATGCTCTTGAAATTGTTTCAAGGCGGCTTAGTCCAAGTTCAGCAAATGGTGCATATAAATCGTCCAACACCGCTTTCAGTAAAAGTATATTCAAGGTTTTTATACAAGAAATTTATAAACTTTCACTTTAAATTTTTTTGAAAATTCAGGAACACTGTTGAAGTGACTGATTAGAATTTGAACATTACTTCCGCAATAGTAATGCACGAAGGAATAAGAAATAATCTTGAACAGGAAAGGAATGAAAATGGAAATAAAGAAAAAAAAAAAAGAAATAAGAAGAAGAGGAGATTTTTGGTATGTTAGAATAACATTACAGATTTTGAAGAATAATAAAGCACCAGGAGAAGATGATATATTATCTGAGCTAATAAAATATGGTGATAAAGAAATGTTTAAAATTTAATATAATTTGTTAACAGAAATATAGATGAATGAAGGAATACCTGAGAGCTGGAAGATAGGTATAATATATCCAATATACAAAAAAGGGAAATAAATATCAATGTCATTAATATAGGAAATTATATTATTGAATGTAGTATATAAAATATTCTCAAATATTTTAAATGATATAGTAAAAAAGTATGCAGAAAGTATTTTGGATGAATACCAACGTGGATATAGAGGCAGGAAGGGTACAGTACATCAGACATTCATAATACGACAAATGATGGAAACATTTTACAAATTTGGTGCATATTAATGGCTTTATTTATTTATTAAATATGCATTTGATTCCACTAATAGGGAAGCACTCTATTAGAGACTGGAAAGTTTTAAATAGCAATAAAAAAGCATAAGTTTAATAAAGATGGCAATGGAAAATACTAAAGCTAGGTTTAAAATAATGAATAAACTAATTCCAGATTTCTATTATAATACTGGGGTGAGACAAGGAAACGGGTTCTCGGCGACACTTTATAATTTAGCCCTGCACGGAATAATAGATGAAATAGATCCCAAAGAACTATGTTTCTCAAGACTAGTGAAATATGTGCCTACGCGGGTGATATAGTCATTGTAGCAAGAGATAAAAACAAGCTAGTGGAAGTCCATAAAGAACTTGAAAGAAAGTCCAAGCAAGTAGGATTAGAAGTAAATGAAAGAAAAACTAAATGTATAAAACGACAGCAAATAAAAACAACAGGAAAATAACAAATATGGTAACTAAAGAAAAAAACATTTGAAGAGTATCACAATTTAAATATTTAGGAGCACTTGAAAATAGCAATAATAATTTAAATAAATGTGTAAAAAACTTATACTGGGAATGCAGCATATTACGCTAAAATATAATTGCTATTAAAACAAGCTGATTAGTAGGAAAAAAGATTTATAAAACACTATTAAGACCAGTAGTAACATATGCTGCAGAAACATGGACCCTAAACAACACAGATGAGGAAATACTACGAAAATTTTAAAGGAGAATATTGAGAAGAATTTATGGGCCGGTCAAACATAAAGAACAATGGAGAATAAGATACAATCATGAATTAGAATAATTAATAGACAAGTCAGACATTGTGAGGTTCACGAAGGCACAAAGAATAAGGTGGTTAGGACTTATAGATAGAATGACGAAGGATAGAATTCCAAAAATAATGTTAAAAACAAGATTATATTCTAGAAAGAAAAAAGGAAGGCCAAAAAACAAGATGGTTAGATGGTGTAATAGAAGATCTGAGGAAGATGGAAATTAGTGGATGAAAAAGGAAAGTGCAAGAGCTACAATTGTGGAGGAAGATTGTGCACAGGCCAAAGCGCACACAAGGCTGTAGAGCCAGAGGAGAAGAAGAATGCGTAAAGGAAGCAATATTTTGTTATTTTTTTCAAAAGAGTGGCAAATCCTTTGTTTCCACTCACCATCAGCTATTATGCGTCTGAGCTTCGACATTGAATGCCATTAGGTATTAGGAAGTTTGACACAGATGTTATTAATTATCTTGCTCCGTAGTTTTACTCTAAATCAGAAAACAGACAGAAATAAATTGTATATAATTTTTGATTACTTATAAAATGCATAATGCATGTTAGTTATCCTTGATTTCGACAACTATATGTAAGTACACTGAGAGAGTTTTTGGAGAATTACTGTTTAACACTAAAACCGCTACAACCTGTTATACACTTAACTGCCATATTAGGTATGTATTAAATACAATTATCACTAACTCTATACTAAAAGAAGCATTAATGTTAAATTTACAACATATTTAATAATGAATGAATTATTTTCTTACGCATCTTACTCTATATCTTTGTTTGATTTCCAGTTTCCATATATTTTGTAGGCAGTTCTTCTTTGAGTTTAAGATTACAGTTCTGGTTCATAACGTAGCCTGCAAGTTTGTTTTGTTTTAGAAGCTAATTGTATCCGGAAGACGTTTTCATTACGCTGTATTGCAACTTCTGAATGCATTGAACCATAAGGAAACAAATTTTTGTTCCTTTCTCCTTGAAAAACTATCAGGGTATTGTCTAAATTTGTAGAAGAATTGATATGTAGTGAGAAGTTTTCTGGTGTTTTACATTAGGCATTTCTCTATATTTGAATCATTTCAAAACATCTGACTACTACAATAACAGTAATAGCATTGAAAAAGTATTAATATTAATATCTTTCAACGCATTGTTGTAACTGACAACATCTTAGTTAAAACAAAGCAATTATTATATAAAACCAGCGGCCAATATGGTCGCTTGACGGTTTTCAGTATAAACTCCAATTTATCCAATAACTAATTCAGTATGAATAAAAGTTACACTACCTAAATGATTTGTGAAACAGCTCAGGAGAAGTCTTAAATTAATAATAAAATAAATTAGCATTTACGACAGCAATAAGAGTTAAAATATTTCAAGCGTTCAAAATGAGCTCTCGGTGGTTTTAGTGCTAATTTGAGTGGCAGCTAGTAATCGAGACACTAATAAATAACATACTTTACAAAACATTAAGCAAAGTACTTTGATGTTTCTCATATACTTATTGCCGAAACAATACATTGTTTCACAATTTATCCATCTATAATTGATATCCTGTGCTGCCTTGTAGGCTTATGAGAGAGGATAGACACGGGTTGATTGTTAGTTGCAATACTATCAGTATTGAATAAAACATGTTTATGTTCACGCTGGAGTTGAGATCTCAATTCTTGGTTTTAGTACAACCTCGAGTATTTCTCCATGGGATGGGCTATGATAGATATGACAGTGCCTTCGACAATTTGATTTTCTAAAACCTGGTAAAGATGTGTGACACAAAACACAAATCACTTCTGTGTTCTCGTCATTAATCTCCGCCAGATCTTGAGAAGGCCCATTTCCCTTCATTCTATTCACTATATTTGTTTACAAGTTGTGTCGATGAAGAAGGGAACGGAAGTGTCGACTCATCTACGCTATGGTTGCAATTCTTGCTGTAACACTTTTATAATATAATTAACAAAACACAGTTCAAGATGAACTGAAATGAGAGTTCGGCAGTTTTTATATCCGTCTGTATCGTACAAGATAAAACCACGTCCATTTTCAGAAATTCTGTAATAATTTTGGTTAAGTTATTCCCTGTTGAATGCACTTTCCTTACACCGAAGTAAACAAAACAAAAGGTTTCTTCATAAAACTGCTGAAAACGTTCCATTACAATAAGTAGGAATGCTTGAAGGCAAATATTGTAAAACGACAGTTAATAAAGACCGAGGTGTTTTCCCTTTCGACCGTTTCAGAACAAACACTAGCGACAAAGGTAAACGAAAGAAGTTTGAGGATACCGCAATGGATACCTTACATTTTGCATACAACACGTTCAGTACGGTGAGAGTTCTCTCTCTCTCTCTCTCTCTCTCTCTCTCTATATATATATATATATATATATATATATATATTTCTGTCCACAGGATTTTATTTTCATTCACTGAGCTGATGTACAAAGTTAAATCGTAACGATAATTATTAGATTTAAAATATAAGTCAAAGGGGACATGCTTAAAAAGCATGAAACTTTCAAATGTTTTGAGAATTATTTTATATCCACTAGCAGATTACTGATTTTATTATTGCAGCTCAGCTTTACTAGGAAGTACAAAGTAAAGAACGCCTGATCTAGAGTTATTCCAAAATTTTCTGCAGTAATCGGTAAGTATATATTGCATTCAGTCATTATATGTTACTGATTAAAATAATTAACTTGACCTGTTGGTTTTGTGTTACTGTAATGAAATTTTCTTAATAGATTTAAAATTCAACAACCAACCTATTGTTTAGGTGACACAGATGTAACGGATTAGCTTTTTAACGATGCCATATTAACAGCATTTCTTTGATTTTTGATAACGTCCACTTTAAGCTGTGGTTCTCTGTTTTATTTGTTGGATATAACATAGCCAGGAAAACTCGGAATAGAGTGGAATTAAAGTATACAGTGCGCTGAATGTGTAAATTGGTGCACGACCTCAAAGTCTGTCATTTGTAACAGGGCAATCAATTGTAATTCATAAACTTAATGAATTTAATCAAACTTAGTCCCTGAATTATTAAAATTGTTGAATCCCTGCTATTGATGAAAATCCATTCGTTTCGTCCGGTGTATCTATTTGACTTCCCCAGAAGTTGCTATGTCCTGCTTACCAGCTGTATTCGTTTCTTCATCACCATCACTGTTGTCACCAGTAGATATTACCATTCTGTCTACTTTTTCATCTATCAAACCGTCCCTTATCCAGTACTATTTGTAGCCTCACCAATAGCTTGCTGCCATTATTTTTCGCTGTGATGGTGAAATATTGAGTACTTAAGAAACACTTCAGAACACTTAAAGAAACACCGCACACTTTTCCTTGGTTATTTTATACTTCGGTTGATTTCATGAGCCCCATGAGCCCTATCGAATTTAGAACCGAATGGTAGTGGTTTAATCTCAAGAAAACAAATCGTTTTGGATGACTTCCGCAACAATCTGTCTACTTCATACTCTGGTCTTGGTCGGCTTTTATTTCCAAGTCCAAGTAATTTGGATATTCTCATATCTTCACCGTATGCAAGTTTATTTTATGTAAGCCACTATTGAAGTCTCTTATTGTATTATATTTTAAATGTAAATAATACAGTAAATTCTTTTTGCAATGTTTCTTTCGAACCGTTGAAATTCATCTCATTGTTGCAAAAGGAATATACTTTCCCTGAATTTGATATATCTATAATAAGCATGAAACTGATTTCTAGTAATATACCTGGCCATACCATTCAATTCCATTTATTTGCATTTGGAGATATTTAATATTGGTCTTGAAATGTTATGTACCTTTCTTTTGCTATCATAGCTCCTTACCAAAGCAGGTGAAAGTTCTGTTATTGAATTGAGTCATAGTTGCAACACGCTGTGTAACCTTTGGTATATTTATTGCCATTTCTTTCTCATCTTCACAGAACTAAATTAACTCGTACATTACTTGTCTATCTTGGCACCTGTCTTCTATTCTGCAACATGAAGACCGAACCAAGGTCCATCGCGCACTAGAGGAAAGTTTTGTTTGTGTTTGAGAACTGCGAGCAGTACGGGTAGGAATGCGGCACGTGACCTCAGTTTCTAACAACGCAGATCCTATTCCGAGCTTTGCTGACTAGCAGAAGCACGTAACGCTCTTGCATGCATGGAAATAAAGATCCATAATCGTGGTATTGAGCATAGTTGTGGTTATATGCAACTCAATATTTAATTTATATGCCAATAATACCTTACTTGAGCTAGCTAAAAGACAACAGAGTGCGAGCAGGTCATATGAATAAAAGTGAGCAAATTCTCGTAGATCAGTTTTTCACGAGCAGTGGAGAATTGGTTCACTTACAATGAGAAATGACTCCATTTCCTAGGAATAAAAGTTGCAAAAATAAGCAAGTAATTTGCTCCGTGACTTGAGTAATTAACCTGGGTACTGCTTACATATGATATCATCGTTCAATCTCTTCCAACTTGATTTAGGTTAACCACAGAGTAATTCTCGTATGCACAGCAACAGAATAAAACATTGTGTGATGGACAGCAGCTCGGAGAAAGAAACTCATCGCGAATCCAGGATACAATTCCATCAGTTATTAAGGATTTCCATTTTTATTTGAAAAGTGACAGCTACCGGCGTTCATTTAAAACAGATTGTATTTATATATCAGTTAAATATATGCGCAGTGATTACAGAGGAAAATAAAAATTTAATCTGCGAGGCAGACTGGAATGGAAGGCGGATTTAAAAAAAAAACTGGGAACCAGAAGATTGTGTTGAAAAACTGGGTAAATGGTTGTATGACCTCATGAAAGGTGGCAACAATCCATCAATTTCAAGAGAGAAAAGTAGTACCAACAGCAACACTTTTGTTTATATTGCTATATACATTACTTTAAAGAGATGAAATATAGATCTTACTGTAGTTCATATAATATTCGAATAATCTGTGAATTACAGAGGCAGGTGTTATTGATATCACGCGGCCACCAATATCAACAGGGCTTGGCAATTGTGACTCATCTAAGACGCACCTGCAAGCGTGAGTCCACATCCAGTTGTCATGCCCACATTCAGCTCCATCAGAGCTTCCTAAGAAAGCAGATAAAAAATATACGTGCAACTTAGAATAAACTGAGGAAATAAGGTCGCTGTCTAATCAGAAACTACAGAGATAAGTGCTACTGGAGCAACTAATATTGCTGAGACTTAAAAAGAAAAGACTCCTGAAGGTGAAAACGTCCAAGAAAACATTATTAGTTTTGGAAGTGCTATATTCTTTGTAACGCTAATTCAATTTACTTTACACTGGATAATCCTGCTTTAGTGATAAATATCAAGACATTTTAAAGTTATGTGAGTTCTGTTTAATTTTTAAAAGTTTCAGAAGTGATTCAATTACGGCAACAAGTGAGTACCAGATATTTTTTTTAATTGATTTATTTACGAACGTTCTTTAACATCTCATGTCATCAGCGTCCCATTCTATTCAGGGCGTGAAATGGCCGACAAATTTTGCTCAGAGGCCTCTTTTTTCAGCTTGAGGTTCTTTTTCGTCCGCACGGGACCCACGGCTTTACTTCCCTTCTTCCCTTCCGAAGGAAACCATACTTAGGATTTTTACGCCCGAAAAAGTCGATCGATCCTGGCCGGGTTTGAAGCCGCGATCTTGGGTTTAGAAGGTAAGGGTTTATGGTAACCACTACACTAACAGGGCCGACAGTACCAGATATGTTGCTTAATTACATATTGTTGCATATGCAGGTACATTTTCGCCAATGATTTCTTGGTCATTTCTATCCACTTGAAAATCTTGTTAAATTCTTGATTATTTAGATGATTAGCAATATTATGTAAAACTAAGCAGTACACCGTAATTGGAGGCACTTTTTCTATGGCCAGCCTTACTTTGCTCTGCAATATAGGGAAGCACTGTTTTACTTGGCCAAACACTTACCGGGGCAGCCTGCAAAATAACGTCACAACTTCGAGATCATTTCTTCCCAGAATATCGGGCGTCAATCGGCCCGACTAGTGCATACCTCGAGGGTTGTGGCATCACTTCGCAGACCGTCCTAGGGTCATTTTTATTTTTCATTTCAGTACATATACAATAAAAGTACAAGCATGGTATTTATTTATTTTTGGTATGACTTTTGGCATTAGTTTTGTTATTGTCCTCCGTGTATTTTTACGATTCTTTTTGTTTTAATTTTTTGTCAAGTAAATTCATGGCAATTTGGCTTTATTTTTTCTTTTTTTAATTTTTTATATTTTACTGCACATTTTATTGTGCAAGTACATACATTTGGTGATTATGCGTAAAATTCATGTATTGCGGTATGCAAAAATATCATATCTGGTCAATAGATAAATTAATTGCGCTGTAAACGCATATTTTTTGCCCCCGCAAAATTAAATATGTCCCGCGGTGGCTCTTTCTTCCTTTTAATTTTTAAGTTTCAGCATCGTTTTTTTTTTTTTTTTTTTTTTTTTTACTTTCATTTCACATACATATTTTATTCTGCAAGTACATACATGTGGCGAATGAATGAATATATATATATATGATTCATAAATTTTCCGGCGGCAAAAAATTTCAAATCCGGTCAAGAGATAAATTGATCGCGCTATTAACTCATTTTTTGTCCCCGCAAAATTAACTGTACCCCACGGGAGCTTCTGTTTTTCCCCCTTTTTGTGCAAGTAGTGATGAAGGAGTGTAATAAGCGAGGAGCTGGAGGAAATAAATAATGTAGATGATTCTTACAAGATATGTAGGTGTTACACGACGACGTTCAAGGAGATACTGAGTGCAGAAAGGAATAGAAAGTCGAATATATTGTACAAGTTATAACAAGTTAGAAGAAAATTTAAGAACAGGAAGAAGTAATTTATGTGATGGGGGTGAAGAATGAATAAAAAGATTCCAGAGAAGAAGATTTAAAGAGTTGGAGGATGAAGGATATGCGTAGGAGGCAAAGAAGGAAGAAATAAGAATATACCGAAGAAGATTTGAAGAACTGAAAATGCAAGCTATGTAACGACGGTGAAGAATGGAAAATAAGAATTTATAGCAGCTTCAAAGAGCAGGATGATGTGAGATACGTGACGGCGGCGAAGGAGAAAGAAGAATGGGAGGCAACGGACATTGACAACAACTTGACGAAATTGGCCACAATAACCTTACACACAACAACAATAGACAATAAATAACAGTAACAATAATATCACATCAACAACAAGAAGTATGAAGGTCACGGCAAAGAGGAAAGAAGATAGATATGTAACAGACATATAGACAACTTAAAAACACTGACAATGATATCCATTTAAACCATAATAATAGCAACTAAATTTATCAGAAATTATAAACAATAACATGACATTACAACATATCATCAATCAACAAATCAATAACAAGAAAGCATATAAAATTAACGGCTTTAACATTAACAATAATACCCATTGGACTATAATTTAAACAACAAGGACAGACCGGTGCCCAAAGGGGAAGAACAGAAACGGCGAAGGGAGCATTCAGAAGTGATTGCTGTGTGCCGGTCCAGGTAGGAGCAGGAGGGATCAAATGATGGACTGTCGAGACACAGAGGGGAGGAGAAGAGGACAAAGTATAGAAACTATAAGAGTTTATAAAATGGTGAGAGTGTAAGCATATGGTGTATGGTGAGTAAATAGCGTAGTTATTGATTAGTTTAAATTGTTTTCGATCATAATTTGAACACTCAGGAGCGAAGTGAAGATAAGTGTGGTGTTGTTTTGGATAGAAGGCTGTAAATGGAATTCAAGTGAACAAGGTGAAAGTGACATAAATAAAGTGTAGTAGAATAGTTATAACATATAAATATGTTTAAAACAATAAAGGAAATAAATAGATTAAAAAATTTTAGCTTACCGTCGGTAGTTTTAGTTTTTTGATAGTTTTAGCTTCAGTTTTTAGTTTTGAATTTTGAATTTAAGTTTTAGTGGCTAAATTATAGCTGGCTACCGTTTATAGTTTTGTTTGCTGACTTTCATTTAGAGGATTGCTTCAGTGTTTTTATTTGAGGTTATTTTTTTCATGTACGTTTTTGTTATATTTGTTAATTGCTTTTGTTTAATTAGTTATAGGTATAATCTGTATAAATAATGTTAAAATGTGTAGGAGAAAATAAAAAATTATAATAAACTGTAGAAACTATACTATATGTTCTGGTATAGGCATCTGGGTGCCAATATAATATATTACATATATTATTATTATTATTATTATTATTATTATTATTATTATTATTATTACAGAAAAGTTGGCATGTGACGTCCCTTTTAGAATGTGAACCAGTTTAACGAACTTGCTTCACGTTTGTGCACGCTCAGGGCCATAAAACGTCACCAAAGCAAGATGGCGAGAGCAGGGCCATATGACGTCATCAGATGTGTTGAGACCTGCACAAGTTGTCTGGCGCCACGGTATCGGGTATTTGTGAACCTGTTCGGCCAGGCTCGTTTTGTTCCTGACGTCATCAGACAAGTTGAGACTTGCGCAATGTGTTTGGCGCTACTATGTCGGGTTGTTGTAAACCTATTCGGATATGTACCCAAGTCATCAGACAAGTCAAGACCTGTTGGCGGAATATAAGGATTACAGATTGTACGTGGAGTGTTGTGATTTGTGGAAAACATGAATGGAAGAAATATTATTGGTTAGAATTAAACTATTGGTCGAACAGAGTGCGCTGTGCGGTGTCAGGCGCTCCGAGATGATGGAAAGACTGCACTGTTATAAAAAAATAATAATCCTGAAAAAATGTTAGTCACAGCAGTTAACTTAACAAAATAAATTATGTTGGGCGAAAACGCCATTTCATTGTCCGCCGCGGAATACATACTACTTCTGTTATGTTCCTAACATTCTTTATAAGTAACATTAAAGAAGTTAATATAAGTGTGAAAGTTGAGAATTATATCCGCCGGATGTAATGAACTTTGTACCCGGATGCATTGTTGCAGCTTTCCCACGGTTTCCGCACTGGACTCAATATACTTCATACCGAATGCGTCGTTTCTCAGTACAACATCCACTTTCCCGCGGCAACATTTCAGCCATCTAGACCTTGTAATGTCAGCATCCGATTTCTCATGGCCTCTGCTCTGGATGTGGTGGAGAAGCAGAAGGAAAAAGATTGGTAAGAATAAAACGAGTTGTGATTGGAATGACGCTGTCTGCCATGCGCACTTTTTTGTTACATGTTAAGCATATACCGAGATGGTGGAAAAGCGGCGCGGGATGATACACGTTAAGGTTATGTGTGAAACTGTGAACTAAGCATTAGGAGAAGGATTCGCATCAAGATCTACAAGACCTTCAGGTCAAACCCCTATCATATCCTGAATCCTATCAGCATATTCTTTTGATCAACCAATATTCTCATACCATGACTGTCTCAGATTAAAACGACAGAACCTCGTTGAGGCTTCTTGCCAAACAAAACGAATTGCTAATGATGAGCATAATTTAATTTTTCAAATAAAAATCCATATTAGAAGCAAAATATTTACTTAAAAACATGAAATTATATTGCGCATAAAAGTTGCTGCAATAAAGAATACTTTCACTTTTTACAACAAAAATTCACATTAGTACCAAAATATAAACTTTAGATAACGAAAAACTATTTAGCTTTTGCTAAACAGTTATATTGTGTAAAATAGTTTTTTTGTAATAAAATTACTTTTATAAACATGGGTGCATGTTGAGGAATAAAATATATTTACTTTGAAAGCAAAATAAAAAATTAGTTAAAAACTTGTTGCACTTTAATTTGCAAGGTGAAAAATGAAGTTAAGTTGCAATATATATATATATATATATATATATATATATATATATATATATATATACACTTTTTGAAACAAAATTTCTCACTGGGATCAAAATATTTAATCTGAAAAAATATCTATTTAAATTTCCCTCCAAAAATATTTTGTACAAAATAAAAGTTATGTTGCAGTAAAAACATATACTTTATAAACAAAAGTAATCTTTGTGAAAGAAAGCATTTAACTTTTAAAAAACTATTTAACTTTTGCAAAAAAAATAATGTAATGTAGCAATAAAAAACTACTTTTGTAAACAAAAGTACATGCTGAGATATAAAATATTAACTTTGAAAACAAAAGCCAAATAAGAAGTTATGTTACAATAAGATAATTACATTTATAAACATAAGTACATGTTGGAAACTAACTTAATAACTTTGAAAGCAAAGAAAAAAAACTAGTTATACTATTTAACTTTGTAAGAAAAAAGTGAGAAAAAATTATTAACTTAAAATATTAAATTCTTTTCCCTTGCATTATATTGGCTGATTTCTGCACAACGTTGTAGCCTATTTTGCGTTACCCAGGGGACACTACGTGGAGGCAGGCTGACTTTATCCCCCAAGATTCTCACAAGATTCTAAAAGGAGAACATCTATTGGAATGCACAGAACTGAGGAAAGCTGCACCTGACGGGAAAATACACAAATTATATTAGCTGGCCAGGAAAAAATTGATGGATCAAAATCCTGCCCATTAGATCAACAACAACAACAACAACAAAAAATATTAAATTTGTCTCAATTGATGTTTTGCTTGTAGGTCATGCTCCACCATTTGTATAATTTGGGATATTTGAAGCTAATCTTGCGCCACCTCGCTAGGTTGGGTGAATTGTCCCTCCCAATCTTAGCGAAAAAATCTTCTGGATTATCGTATATGAACAAACGTGATTACAGTTAGCGGATGTATATCCACCACAAAAACAGGATATTCTAGAACACCTTACATTTCCAAAAAACGCAATAATAAATCTACGTGTCCAGAGAAAAAAAAAGTGAATAAAAAGAGGGAGAGGAAGAGAAGAGAGGAGGGTTGAAAGAGAAGAGGAAGAGAGGAGCAAAGCTAGGGAATAAGAGAGGAAGAGAAGAGAGGAGGGGAGCGAAGTGCAAGTAGAAAGGAAAGCTCAGCGGTGAGGAAAGAATAGGAGATGAGAGGAGAAAGAGAATTAAAAAGAGAGAAACAGAGTCGGAGAGAAAGAGAAGAGGATGGGGAAGAAAAGAGAATAAAGAGGATTGAAGTGTGGTGAGAAAAAAGAAAAGAGGGCATAGGGGTAAGGAAAGAAGGAAAAATGAGAATCGGGAGAGAAACAGAATAAGGAGAAGTGAAGGGAACAGATGAGGCGAGAAAGAGAAGAGAAAGAGGGAGAGGAGGAAGGAGAAAAGAGAGCGGGGAGTTGAGAATTGAGGAAAGAAGGAGAGGAGTGGATGAAAACAGGGAGAGAATGGGAGCAGGGAAGAGTAGGAAATAGAAGATAGAAATCCGGGAAGTAGTCCGGGAAGACAGGTTTAAACTAAGAACACTAAACTCCCGGGAAGTTGCTTAGGTGATTGGTTTTCAAGCACATACATGTTTTTGTGCAAGTACATGCAGTTACATGTTCATTGAAATTATGCATTTTCATTATTTAAAACAAATAAAACGTGGCTTACCTTAATGTGCATAGGTAGGCGAGCTACTGAGCTGATGGAACATAAGAAGTAATAATTTGCTAAGGAAGTAGCATGGAGTGTTGTAACTGGTGAAAATAAGGACGATTGTGGTTGGTGGAGAAGATATGGAGGAGGAATATGTTTGATATCAGATTAAAACACGTTGAAATTGGACGGACAGGGCCCAGCGCACGGTGTCCGACGTGCACGCCTTGGAATTATTTACTTATTTTATACTTGTTGGGCAGGTACAAACATGATATATAATTTGCATGTACATGCATGTTAATATATGACAAAAGCATAAAATTTTGCAAGTTCTTACATAAATGTTTTAATGAATTAGTAGTAAATATTTAACTTGATCATCTTTAATTTGTTAACAATTAGATAAGTATTACTACATGTTTTAGGTAGTTTGCTTTCCATTGTTTCACTAGATTATGGCTTGGTAAACAATGTTGATATGAATGCAATACGCTGGGGCATGCAGTACTTGTAGTTTTTGTATTTTGGATATGTATATATCCAAATAAGTTGTATTTTAACAAATATTATAGTAATTTATTATTTTGATTGTTGGTAATGTTTTTTGTTTATTGATAGATAACTGTTACATGTTAGATTATATTTCTTATTGCGGTTACGTAATATTGTTGTTTTTACTTTGGTAGGGTATATGTGAACAAATATGATGGCACAGGGAGGGATTGTAGGTGTTATATTTTAGAAAAAAAATTCGTAATATTATTATTTTCTGGTGGCGCAAATATGAGCCAATGTTGTGGTGTACATAAATCGTTAACAAATACATACTTTTTATTTGATAAATATTAAAATGTGTAACGTGGCTTATCTTATGGTGTGTAGCGTATCTGCTAGCTACTGAGTTAACTGATGGGATATAAGGAGTTAAATATTTGGTGGTAAATCTGTAATCTAAGAATTTGAAATCCGTAAGCGCCTGGTGGCAAAACTACGAAGTGAACACGATTAAGAAAAATTGTTGGAGTAAGCACCTGGTAACAAATCTGCGAACTAAACGGCTTTGGGTTACAAAATGGCGTGAATTTCATCTACAATAAAGATGATATGAATTAAATATGTACGGCAAGCATATGGTTAGAAACTAAAATATATTAAGAAGATGCAGGTAGGAAATACAAATGAAAATTAAATATCACTGTATTATTTACAATAATTAATATTGAAATAGCTATATGTATTGCCAAAATAGTACTAATGCTGTTAGCAATATGGCCAATTGACTAAATATTTGAAAATTTAATTGTAATTTAATAACATGTTGACAAATAAAATATTGCTGTTTGCGAAAACATTCATTTATATTATTTAACTTTGCCAAAAAAGTTATGTTATACAAAAATAATAAATTTCACCAAAATAATAAAAAATAATTTCAGCCGCAGATAAAATATATAAAGAATCGTTGGTAACATTAACAACATGCAACATTAATACGTAAATGCACACTCACACAAGTTGCTAAGTATTAGAATTAAAATATACTTGTTTACGAATAAATGAAAAAGAACGTTTGCAATATCTAACTTATGTTAAGAGAAAAGTTATGCTGCAACAAAAGACAAATTTTCTGTTTGATTTGCCTTTATAAATAAAAATTAATATTAAAAGAATTTGAAATATTTAAATTTATAAAAAGAAGTTATGTTGTGTAAAAAAATGCAACTTTAAACTAAAACAATTCGCTGTTTGATTTACCTTATAAATAAACACTGATATTAGAAATAAAATAACAAGTTAATAAACCAAAACGATTTACAATTTTTAACTTTGTAAAAAGGAAGTTATGTTGTACAAAAAGATGTTATGCTGTAATCAAAAATATTTTCACTCTTTGATTTACTTTTATAAATGAAATGTATATTAGAAACAAAAACTTTTTATAATATTTAACTGTACTACAAATAATTTATGTGATGCAAAAGGATATTATGATAAAATAAATAAAATATTTTCATTCTTTGATTTATTTTTATAAATAAAGGAGTATTACAAACAAAAACTATTTACAATATTAAACTTTACCAAAAAGTTATGTTACTCAAAAAATGCTATATTGCAATAAACATTTTTACACACAATGATTTACTCCATAAACAAAAATGAATATTAGAAACAAAAACTACTTACAATATTTAACTTTACAAAATCATACATAAAAATTTTAAAGAATTATTGATAAATATTATACAAAATCATGTGATATTTGTCAACAATTAAGTGAAAATTATTATTATTATTATTATTATTATTATTACATATAATAGTAATTTACTGTCGACTGTTTCAAATATGGCCGTTGGTGAAACATTGTCTTCATGCATGCGATATGGAGGGCAGGAAGTGGTTGTAGGTGTCATATTTCGGAAATATATATTGCATTTTTATTTTACGCAATATAAATGTCTTACGGTGGCGAATTTTTGAACTAATGTGATGAATTTGCTACATGGATGTTATTTTAATCTTAGATGTTTAGAAAAATTATTATTATTATTGTCTTTAACTAATTTTGTGGTTATTTATTCTTTGTGTGTAGGTTGGTTTTGGTCTATTGATAAATTGCTATATGTTATATTACATTTTATTATGGTTATAAAATATAATTGTATTTATTTTAGTAGCATATTTATGATCAAATACGGTGGCTTAGGTAGTTTTTTTTTTAATAATTTATTTATGGACGCTCTTTAACAGCTCAGGTCATCAGCGTCCCATTAAACTCAGAGCGTGAAACGGCCGACAAATTTTGCTCAGAGGCCTCTCTTTCAGGCTTGTGGTTCTTTATCGTGCCGTAAATGTACGACACGGGACCCACGGCTTTACTTCCCTTCCGAAGGATGCCGTACTTAGGATTTTTACGCCCCGAAAAAATCCATCGGTCCTGGCCGTGTTCGAACCCGCGATTTAGGAGGCAAGTATGGTAACCGCTACACCACCAGGACCGATGGCTTAGGTAGTTGTAGGTGTTACATTTTGGAATTATTTATTTTTTTATTCTATGTAATATTTTTGTTTTCTGGTCGGAAAAAGTTGTACTTATATTGTGGTGCATAAGTTTGTGTGTGATAACAATTATTGATTATTTCATAATCTATTTTGTTTTCGTATTTGATAGCGTATTTGTGAACTATTATGTTGGTTTACAAGTTGTATATTAAAATATTAATGTTATTTTACGTGGTAATTTTAGTACTGTTTCCGTCTGAATGTTTTTGATATCAAACTCATATTAAAAAAATATTACCTTTGAAAACATAAAATTATTTACATATATAACTTTGCAAAAAAGAAGAAATGTTGTTCTGCAATTGAAATATTTTCACTCTTTGATTACCTTTTATAAACAAAAAATGAATATTAGAATTAATAACTATTTATAACATTTAACTTAACAAAAAGAAGTTATGTTGTGCAAAAAAAGTTTGCTCCAGTAAAAAATATTTTCACTCATTGATTTACTTTCATGAACAAAAGTCAATGTTAGAAAAGAAAACTACACTATATAACTTTACTAAAAGAAGTTACATTGTGCAAAAAGATGTGACGCATATACCAAGAATAATATATTTTTTTATTTATTTGAACAAAAAAAATCATATTAGATAAAAGTACTAACAAAATAACTGCACTATTTAACTTACAAAAAAGAAGTTATGTTTGGCAAAACATTTTATAGTGCAATATAAAATAAATTACTTCGCTCTTTTTTTTACTTTAATAAACAAAATTCCATATTAAGAAAGAAGTTAGTAAATTCGTACACAGAAACCTGTTTACACTGTTTAACCGTGCTAACAGAAGCTATGTTGTGCAAAAACAAAGATGTTATATAACAATAAAATTTTATCTTTGATATAGTTTTATTAACGGGAAGTACATACTGGGAAATAAAATATGCCAGTTTCAATAAAAATGCTGTTGACTAAAATAAAAATAATATCAGCAAAAATGCTATAATTGTTTTAAGATAGTTTTAAAATTATAAATATATTAGTCACAAATTTAACAATATTATTCATTTAATTGATAATAAATGCGGAATATAAAAATTGCTGTCATTAATTTTTTCCAATAGTATTTTTAAAAGTAAAAAAAAAAACTGTCATATTATTCATATACTGGTTCATGTAATTGACGCACATAGGGACACAATTGGTTTAACGTTTTAGTTATATTGGTGCTTTGCCAAACCTTGTAAGCACTATAGAATGAAACCCTTTTTGCCTTTATAAAAATATAGTATATGAATAGTGACCATCGCACAATTATTTATGCCTTGAGCATTACATGTACTCACGGCATCCTCTGCACCACTGACTTATTTTAAAATAGCTGCAGTGGAAGTTGCCTCAAATGCGAGCATTACGTAGTGCTTTACCTATTTAGGGAGATTATTAATTATACGAAATATTTGCTGTTAGTTTTGCATTATCATATCACGATTGAGGACAGAGTAGATGCTGTAGGAAGCAATTGCAATATTTTATGATTATGAAGCGTGAAGAGTTCCGGTCGAGATGGAGTAGAAAATCTCAGGCAATTCCGCATAGTTATTTATTTGTAGTATTGCATAATAGAACAAGTAGCAACAGTTGTGGATCCCCGTTGTACTGACGTAGGAATACTGCAAACTGATGCAACTTGAAGTTCGAGGTTTGATAATAAGTAAATAAATAAATAAATAAATAAATAAATAAATTGTTGGTTATGAACAATAATTTACCATAATGATACCGATATTGATAAGAACATTGCATTAAAATTAGTAATTTAACAGGGTTTATTACGATAATCAAGAGAAAATATTTAAAAGTTAAAGATATGTATGGTAAACATTAAGTATGCAAAAGTATAAATAAATTGGAATTAACTAAAAAGTAATATAACAAGTTTTATAAGTAATATTAATGAAAAAATACACGAATAAAAATTCTAAGTATAAATAAATGATATTCTTTAAATACGAATTTGAGTTAATTTTAAACCATATAACAAATTAAAATTTTCTTTAAAGTTGAAAAAATTAATACGTACCTTAATTTAATATGAAAAATTTGTAAACAATATAACAAACTAAAATATTTTTAGGTGTGTAAATAATATAAGTAACAAACACTTATGATTGTGGATAACGGGTTAATATGTGCATTCAAGAAAATGCGAACAGTAACACTCTTATAAGACAAAATGTTCTTAGCATGCAGAAACGTAAGAGAGGTCGTGCGACCTTATGCATATAACAATAGGACTCGAATGTGATGATGCAACAGTCTGATTCAGTTGGCCGGATGCTGACATAGCACTTGGCAACAAAAATACTGATATTGCAATGCGTCACTCTAACGGCAGTTATCTTGCACGTGCAAAGCACATTCAGTGCACGTGCAGATTTATTCCCACCTTACTTTTGTTCCATTTATATTACATCTATTCATTTTTAGTTTCCATTCATCAATGCTACTATTAATGCAAGTAATATTACTGTTTATTCATTCAAATGAATAAAATTGAACAACTTTATTAACTTGGTTGTGGGTCAGAGACCCCTCACAAATTTTAACACATGTAGCTGCTAAACCATGGATCGTAGAGAAAAACAGAAAGACATTTCGGAATCGGAGTGGCCTACACATATATTTGAGAGTACTTTTAACTCGAGGATCGCGAGTTCGAATTTTTAAGTATGCATAACTTCTAAACTGTGGATCGCAGAAAGGAACCACAATGTAATTTGGATTAGGAAGGACCTAAATAATATGGAATTTGGTAGCTCTTAGAACCTTTTAGTCATGGCTTTGAGACCCCTCATAACTTTTAACCTGCGTATCAGGCCAACAATAAAAGTGCCACTGTTCACATTTTCTTGAGTGCATATATTAACCCGTTATCTACAAATGTGAGTGTTTTATATGTTTTATGTCATAAGCGTTATTTCATATATACTTAAATTTATTTTATTTTACCCAACGTAATGTTCTTTTTAATTATTTCAATTAATATTGTACACAGTTTTAACAACATTTACATTTTGCTTAAAATTTTTATTTATTTCAAATAACATTGTGTGCATTTTTGTTACGATATTTTTCATTTGTCCAACGTAAAAAATATTCTAATTTGAAATGAACATTCAGCACTCTTATCAACTGTATTAAAACAATCTATTTATTTCAAGTTATTTATATTAGTAATTTTGTTATTACATTATAGATATCCCTTTTTATATAACATGCCACCTTTGTTGCTATACTCATATGCATACTCGACAGCAAAAATATCCGTTCCCATACCTTACCTTATTTTTTCTTCTTTTTTTCCGCTATCATTCATTCTCTTCATTCTCTCGTTTTCTATTTTTTCTCCAGAGTTTTCTATCCCACTTGTTCTACTGCACTTTATTTGTTCTCTTTTCTGTTTCTTATTTCCTGTCCTTTTCTCTTCCTCTCTATTTCTTTTATCTCCTCACCTCTCCGCTTTTCACCCTTCTCCTTTTCATTTTCTTCTATTCACTCCGCTCTTCTCTTCCATTCTTCTCTTTTTAACTTCTCTTTTTTCTCTTATTTTAATAATATTTTTCTTCTATTCTTTTACCTTCTCTTCTCTCCCTCTTCTCATTCTCTACTCTTTTGTTCTTTCCTCACTTCTCAGTTCCGTTTTCTCCTTTCTCTTCTTTTCTTGTATTTTTCTCTCTCTCCTCTGCTTTGCTGCTCTCTTCTCTTCCCCTTTTTCTTCTTTTTCTCCCCCTCTCTTCTTTGATCTTCCTTTCCTTTCTTTTTTGCTCCCTTTTCTCCTCTCTTTATCCATCTTTTTTCTTCTCTTCTCCACTCTCCTCTTCTTTCCTCACCTCTCCGCTCAAATTTTACCTTTCTCCTCATTCTTTTCCTTTCCTATCCTCTTCCTACGCTTCGCTCTTCTCTTCTCATTCCCATGCTATCTTCCCTTCCCTCTTTTTTCTTTTCTTCTCTTATGCTTTTCTCTTTTCCTAGGCTAATGTCTCCTCTTCCCCTTCCTGTTCTCTTCTTCCCGTTCTCTCTTCTTCTCCTTTCTTCTCCTTTTTATTTCTATATCTCCTCTCCACCTCTATCTTCTTCTTTCTTCTCTTCTCTGCTCTCCATGTTCTCATTCTCTACTCTCCTCTTATTCTCTCACTTATCCGCTCTCGTTTCTCTTTTCTCGTCCTTTCTATTCTTTTATTCTCATCTCCACACGCCTCGCTCCTCACTTCTCTTCCCCTTCCTCTTCTCTTTCCCCTTCATATCTTCTCATCCTTCCTTCTTTTTATTTTTTTCCCTTCTTCTCTTCTTCCCTTGTCTCCTTCTTTTCTTTTTTAATTTTTCTAGTCCCGTAGACTTAAATTTGCTCATTTGGAAAGGTAAAGTAAAGGTAGAATTTTCTGTTTTTTTCCCCCTCTTTTTTATGGACGTGTGTCCGGTAACTTTAGTCACGCATGTTCATACACGATAATTACAGACGATTTTTCTACGCCAAGATTGGTAGGCACAGTTCGCCCAACGAGTGACCTGCCTCAGGATGAGCCTCAGATCTCCCAAAAAATACAATTTGTGGAACATTTTCTGCAAGCAGAAAGTCAACAGCGACAAATTAACACCTACATTCCAAATTTGGAATAATAAGTTATTGCTTTAAAACGATGAAATTTCCAACTAAAATATAAAGTTAATGTTTTAGAACCAAAATTCTATTAAAACATTTACGTATGTACTTGCAAATTTTAATTAAGTTTGTACTTCCATAGCATACATTTTAGTGCTTTTACTTGCTTTTTTAATTTTTTCTTTTTCGCATAACAGGTATAATTTATTTCCAATATTTGAAAACCTGTAAAACTATGCCTTTACATACTAATATAACATTTATTAAAACTACCAACAATTA
Source organism: Metallyticus violacea (assembly GCA_030762175.1). Lineage (NCBI taxonomy): Eukaryota > Metazoa > Arthropoda > Insecta > Mantodea > Metallyticidae > Metallyticus > Metallyticus violacea. The sequence continues at coordinate 223,954,495 of CM060846.1, read as the reverse complement.
ATTACTTATTTTATTTGTCAGTGAAATTATTTTTATTGTAATAATCTTTTTTGTAAAGTTAAACAGTGTACATATTTTTCATTGTTTTCCATGCTAATATCTAGTTTCTAATATTAAGCTTTATATATAAAAGGATATCCTGTTTTTTGTTGTTGCGACACTTAATAATAATAATAATAATAATAATAATAATAATAATAATAATAATAATAATAATTATTATTATTATTATTATTATTATTATTATTTCTAAGTTAAATATTGAAAAGATTTTTCATTTTTTAATTAATATTTTCATTCTAATATGAATTTTTGTTTAAAAATGTAAATCAAAGATTAATTTTTATTGGAACATAACATCTTTTTTGTAAAGAATATACATTTTTTTTTCAAAGTTAAATATTGTATATAGATTATGATTCTAATACTCATTTTGGTTTATAAAAGTATATGAAATAGTAAAAATAGTAATATCTTTCGCGCAGCATAACTTCTTTTTGCAAATTTAAATATTGTAAACTTTTTTTTTCACTAACAGGTATGTTTAATTGCTAATATATCAAATCTGTGCAAGTATGCATTTACCTACTAATGTAGTCTTGTTCAACTTTACCAACAATTATTTACTCATTTTATTCGCAGATGAAATTATTTTTAACTATTTTAGTGAAACTTATTATATTTTGCAAAGTTAAATGTTATAAACAACACGTTTTCGTTAAGAGTTATATTTTATGCTAAATTTTATTGAGTTGCTATTAAATTAAGAAATATTTACACAATTTACTATTTTATTTACAACGTAACTACTTTTTTTAACATTAAATATTATAATTTCTATGTTAATTATTATAAATGTTATAAAGAAAATTATTTTTACTTTTTTTTTCCCCCCATCGACATCTTGTTAATATATTTTAATTATTTTTGGCCCATATTCAGTTCATAGATATCACCACTATCATAGTTCAAATTACCGCCATTTTGTAAATAAACACATTTATTTTAGTTTTGCTACTAGGCGCTTACGCCCATCAACTCTTTTGTTCACAGTTTTACCACCAAAACTTCCACACACAACCTTAGCCACTCATCACCAATTTAAGCCTACTTCGCGCACCTCTGAACGTCGGACGCTGCAAGTTTGACGACGTCCGTTTCATCACAGCGCTTTTTATTCTGAGCAATCATATTCCTCCTCTTTATCTCCACCAACTGGGCAATAAGTTTTTTTGAAATTCATTTCAGTGGCTGTCTCATAGATATTATTACGAGTGATCTCACTTTGTTGGTAAATGTTAACTTACCGTTGGGCTCTAATAGTAAGCAGGAGCGGGAAAGGTTTCTTACCACTATTGATCATTTACTTGATACACAGCAAATGACGCTAGAGGGAATTTTAACTGTATGCTCCATTCAACGGATCAAGCAGACTCGTTTAATTATTTCCTGAGGCTCTTCAATATCTGCGAATCGCTCCGTCTGATAATATTTGAAAGGCGTAGATCCAACCTTCATCAGGGTTTGCCTTTTGTAGGGGGCTAGTAATAGGTCATGTATGCATCGAAAGATGTTTCAACGGGAATACAAGAAGTTTGTGTATTTCCCTTTCCATGCAGTGATCGTCATCTGGATTTATTAACAATGCACGTCGATCGTCATGCTAGTTGTCCAGTAGGTAAAGAATCCTTGTTTCATGTAGAAGGGTTGGACCAGGATTTTGTTCTGCTTCGCCGTCGAAAACTGCAGAAAGCATCTGCCTCAAAAAGTTATGTGTTGTAGCAGTGGCAGTGTGTACTAAAGCCTGCGGTTCGGTCCTTATTAAACACCCGTAGTTTGAAAAGGTGCCTGGTCGGCAACGGAATTTGTCTTTCTATTATTGAGTGTTAAATAAACTTCTGTATCTTCTACAGCAAGATAAGGGTGTATTTACGCGAATGCAAGAGATAAAGAAACGCACATGTGTCATACACGATGCATTAGTGGTACCCGTGATAGAAGAATGCACTGAATTTTATCACCTAGCCACAGAAAAACAATGCTGAATGGAGGTGAAGTGAAAGCTACTGCTGCTGTACTATAAGAAATTGGATAATACTTATATTCGCCTTTGGATTAGTTTACGCGAATATCTTTACTCAATTATATTGTGAGTGTCGAAGGCAATGATATCTTAGAAGCTGAGATGAGTGGAGACGAGCTTTGACATGTAGTATTTCACGTCAGCTTTTGTACGAGATGGAATTGTATGTTGGTTCTATCGTACATTCTGGTCTTTAATCAAAACACTATTGCTCCAAGTGATGAATGCTTGCTGTCTGCCACTGAGCTAAATATGGATTCAGTGGTGACATTATAAGATGAACTACTAAACGGGATTCTGCTACAATTCTGGACTAGTATAGCCGTATCACGCGTCTTAAGTTATATATAAAAATACTTAGCGCCCAGACCTGTTCCTTGCTGCCAGATTTAGTAGGGGTGGGTAAGACTGGTGGTGGCATGCACCGCAATAATATCCACAACTTATGTTTATTGAGAGACGCTGTGACGTATTATGAAGCACACGCTGCTGAGTCAGCTGCAGTACTTAGTTCGGACTTTCAGAAGTCTTTCGACAGTATTAACCACCATTATTTGAGGTATTACGCAAATCCAACTTCCCGAATATCGATCAAAAGTTTATACGCCGTTGTCTATTATCCCCATTCCTTTTTACTCTGTGTGTTCAACCTTTGATTTGCATGGTGTGTCAAAACTTGTTGTCTGAAGTTGGATCGGGCACCAGATTGTTCGCTATTCAGTCGTATGCTGATGATTTTTCTATTCTATTGTAGACACCAAGACATGCACATACCTTGGAGACGATATTGACCCGTTATGGGGAGCATCTGAATTATCAGTAAATGTTTCTAAAAAGCCCTTTGCTACATCTGGGTGTTTGACGCACACAATTTATCCCTACGTCTGTATCCACTGTGAAATCCTTGAAGATACTTGGGCTTTTGCTATACCCCATAGTATTATAGGTCACAATTGAAATATTATCATCGATGATGTAAGGTATTCATTGTTTCAACAGATCTACCGTAACCTCAATTTAATCCAGTGTGTGGTTGATCTTAACTAAACTGTGGTATATAGCACAAGTTCTTCCGATTGCAGTTCAGGACTCACAGCGCATTGAAAAGTGCGTGGGTGCTTATTTGTGGCGTGGATACTTAGAGTGTCCCGACAGCAACTAAGACTCAGTATTAAGAGTGGAGGATTTAGTCTTATAGATGTTGCAATGAAGCACACGGCATTACTGCTAAATAATTTGTTCCGTAAGTGGCGGTGGAATCAGATTGATCAAGGAAAAGATTCGCTGATACATGGGTTGCTTGAGAATGCGCCACTAGGAATGTCTGCACCATTTAGAGTTTCGTACCATTGTGTGGGCGGTAGAAACGCTACCAGAGAGTATTCATGTTGATTCATCTTCCTGGTCGACGCCTGCTCTATAATATGTATGATAGTCAGGGTATTGTGGTTAAATATAAATGTACAATTTTTTTCCGAAGAAAGAACTGTATAAACAGCTGGGGTGCACTATATCAGTAAAAATGAACGTTTTTAGTTCGCACCTGGATTTATTCCCTTCAACTTTAGGTTATGTGAGCGACGAATATGGTGAGCAATCCCATCAAGAAATTTCAATGGCGTAATAAAGGTACGAAGGGAAACAGGAAGGTGCCATGTTAACTGATTATTGTCGGGTGGTGAAATGGAATGCTTTTAAAAAGAATATCGTAGGAAAGGCCAAATGGAGACACCTTCAACGTAACTAATTTAGTAATAAATTCATTAATTTTTTAATATTTTATTTTAACTTAAATAAATTAAGTGTTATTATATAAAAATAAGAGCAAACCAAACAATTTAAGCATTATTTTCGTGTTCAGAGACCTATAAGGCATTAAAACCATTTTCTATTCACCATAACATTATACTTTTCTAAATTATTTGATCAGATAATATAGATTGTATATTTTCTCTGGTCAAATATGCTGTGCTTTTGTGTAAGTAATTTATTTTCGTGGATAAAGTATACTGTTGGCTTCATAAGTCAATTATAATTATCAATATAATTATGGAACTAATGATACAGAAAAGCTACATTTGAAGAAAAGAAAATTTATATCATTTCAAAAGAAATGAACCGGCCTAAGTTCGGAAAAAGTGCTAAGCAGGTCGTTCGCGAATATTGCGATTCTGTTAGTAAACGAATCCAAGTAAGATCAGGGACCAAAAACGAATTCCTCCTGTCCATAATTTACCTGTATGGTACAGAAGGGTTGATCCACAGTTAACAAGTAGCCCTAAGTCATCTTTCATTGGTCTGTAACTTATGATGTCTACAACGAGCTCAAACCCAAAATAAGAGAAGGTTATGAAAATGTTGATAAATATTTTATAAATCAAATTTGAATGCACCTGTTCCCAATTGGCTGTGGCTTGAGCAAAATTTAAAGCAAATAATGCATGATCATTTAAATATATCAGTAGGAGAATATGCAGATAAAATGTACACTAATTTAAAGCATGTGCAACTTGCTGGCTATCTTTAAATAAGTAGCTAATTTCTGTGTTGTCTGGGAGTAATGGAAAACCAAGTACAGGGTGTTCTTGAAAAATCGGCCCCTATTGCTGTATGGCGCTCCGAGTATGCATGCTCGGAGCTGACTCTCCATAGTCGGGCCGGTATTTCGTGGACCACATATTATATTCACAATTTCCTACAAATTTGCGCCATCTGGATAGTATAACCTTATGTCACCATTTTCTGGACTTCCATTTCTGCGTATTAAATACTTAGGAATAAAATAACATTATATGGGATTTTGAAAAAATTAATTAATCTTCCAGCAAAAGTTAATAATATGATATTGATGATACCTAGAGCAGATCGTCAAGATAAAAGAAACGCAGCCATTGTGAAAGTACAGCTGCAAGTGTACCTTGCAAAAATATTATATATTTGTACATATTGTGTTTGGGAGACTTTGGTGAAAACATAAGAAATGGAAATACATATATTCAGCGAAATAAAGAACCTGCACTGGAACAGTCTTTAGCAGGATGACTGTATAAAAGAGGGAGTCAAAAAAGAAAATGAAATACTTATTTCCTAGGAGAATAATTTCTTTGTGTTGCGGGTATATTGTAACAAATCACAATTGCGCCTATTTGTAAGCTTGGCCACACCGTGATAGTCCTTAAAGCATTAGCATATTCAGATTTCATGTTACAAAAGACATGGCCCTTATCACGAAGTTGAAATAGCGTCAAACAACATAATTTAAAATAATCTTCTCTAAAGATAAGGAAATCGCCGAAAACCGTGCAGGAAGTTCTGTGGAAAATAATTCTCAAGTCTATTAGCCATTGAAACCAAAGAATAATGATTGTAAAACTGTATTCAAATTTTGGAATCCTTGGAATTTAATTCCAAAATGGAACTCTTTGGTTGGCCCACCAATACGCGAATAAGTTGTAAATATGTGATAGGAGGAAACTTGAGCTACATCAAAATATGAGCTTTAGCGACTTATATGAAAATACTGGAATGAATAAGGAGGTTTTCAGACTCACAGGGAGTTATCAGAGTTATTGTTGCTGAGATGACTCACCGTCATGTTTCGGTACAAAGTGTTCGGTGTCGTTGGAGAGTTATCTGGTATAGAAGCGGGCCTTCTGAGGGGCTCAGAATCTTTTGGGGGACCTAACCGGCGTTGCGGTGTTGCATCTAGAAATATATCAGGGGCCCTGACTATCTCCGCGCGCGGTCACCTCTGGCCGCCCAGTGTCTCACTCAGTTCATCCCTTCCTTCTGGAGGTGCTCTCTTTAGAGGAGTAGGCTCAAAAGGCCTTCAGTGAGCAAGACCCCCTCCATGCTAAACAATCCGATCCATACAGGAAACTACGACCATTATGCAGCAATTACTATGTATAAACTAAACTGTTATCAGAAAGTAGTCTAATAAAAGTTAAATGTAGGGTTAATGGAATATAACGGTAGACGGGTAAGCTATAGAGGCCTGAGATATTATTATTAGCAGAATTAAAAGCACACATTAAAAGTGCACGAATTCCATCTATATCATAAAAAGTTTAACTTATTACAATATCAAAGCTATTACAAATTCCAAGGAAATTAAGAAAATCAAATTGGAAAATTTAGTAAAAAAATTTAATAACAATCGCCAGATTTTATACAAAAACTAAAATATTATTACTGAATGTTCATATTTGCAATCTAAGGCTTGGGACTAAGTTGCTAGATTATAGGGTTGATAATGTGATTCAAATTTCAAGTATTTTAACAGAACTAAAATATATTAAAGAAGCTAGTTCGCAAAACACAAATAAAAAATTAATACCCATAATTGTTATATTAATATTTGGATTTAAAGTTAACTATTTTTGAAAATATTTCACTGTGAGATAAATTATTATTAGGTGACGGCCGTCCAAAATGTTTCGCATGCGGGAAACCAGGGCATATAACTCTTTTTTGTCGTAGTTCAGATCCCCCAAACGCCAAAGCTAATGACGAGATTAAATCCCTTGACTTTTCTCGTTCCATTGTAAATAATATCCCCAACATTCCGAAAAAGAAACATACTCCTTACAGCCAACCTATTAAAGAGATTCCATATAAACCTAGCATGACAAGTGGTGTAATTAATCCAGTTATTGCACTAACTGTTAGGTACATTATTGATAATAAATATTCAATTGATGTCTTGTTTGACACAAGTAGTTCGGCATGTTCACTCTTCCAGTGTATGAAGCTTTAATGCTAAGAACAGCTGACAATTAGCTCATGGAGGTGTCTTACTCTTCTATGGTGAATTTGAGCTAAAACGGACTCCGCTTATGTTAGTAGTACTGGAAACTCATGAGAAGGAAAGGTGTTACAAAGCGTAATGCCCCAATGATATTCAGATTCCACCCTTTACTTCCTTGAAAGCATATATTAAAATTCCCTTTGATCGCACAGGTCAACTGTCATAATGCAGAAAAAAAGAATATTGATATTTCACCACTTGGAGGTGAAACCTATCTGAATGTTGTTTTTACTAACATTTCAGAACCCAAAGTGATTCTCGCGCATATTCATAACGAAGCACAAATATAATCCACTAATTGGAATAATGCAGAAAGTAACGACAAAATGGATCACATACAGTTCAATGTGAATATTGAAATAACACAAATGCAAAGAGCGCAGTTACAATTTCATTTGGCTAAGTACAAAAGTGTCTTTGCTACCAGTTAAAAAAAATTAAAAAGTGCAGACATTCTATAATTTGAAATAAAATTGACAGATTCGAATGCAATAAAACAAAGACCCTATCAGGCGTCACAACACGTGAAATAAAGCATCAACAAATTAAATAGATGCATCATACGTGAATAAGGTAGCATCTGTGGATCCCCCGTAGTATTGGTAATGAAGAAGAAGTGATTTCCGTTTTGTGATGATTGTGCAGTAACAGAGACACCCTCTTTTCCAGTGTATTTATAAAGACATTTAGGAAATTCGCAATGTAATTCACCTTGTACTTATGAGGTGCTTACTTTCAAGTCCCAATGACTGAGAAAAGTAAATCTTACATAACTTTTATAACACCTGACGGTCAATATGAATGTCAACGTTTTTCTTTCGACCTCTCAAATGCCCCGAGACATTTCAGCCTGATTGCAGACAGATAAATAGGTGATCTTAAATATAAGAAAGTGTATTGGGATTATAAGTGGTATTTGCTTCAAATTTAACGCTGATGACCTGAAATGATAAAGAGCGTTCATAAATAAACCAAAAAAGGTTCAAATTTTACTGAACTTCTTAATAATTTAGAAGATTTGTTTCGACAGTTTAACGGTATACTTTTAGATTAAAATCAGAAAAATGTTTTGTTTTTTCCAAGGTTTGGAAGTGTCGACTAACATATTGAACGGGACATGGGAAAGGTAGAATTTGTTACACATTTGCCTATCCCAGGTTTGTAAGAGATGTAGGAAAAGTGCTTGGTTTATTTAGCTTTTGTAGACACTTTGTTTAAAATGATGCTTCTATTGCACAACCTCTACATTTGCTGACGCATAAACATCAGAATTACGATTGAGCGGAAAAGCATCAGGTGGAATTTGACAAGCTCAAGTGCACATTAACGACGACTAACATTAGTTGGTGTCTATTACATCTCTAAAGCATACACAGTTCTGCACACGGATGCCTTTGGTGTAGGGTGGGTGCTGCATTCCTACAAAAAGCTAACGGTGAACTTCATCTAGCTTCTTGTTGCTCAAGAGCGTTGAATAAGTAAGAAAGGATTTATACAGTCCTGGAGTTTTAATTACTTGTAGTAGTATATGGGTAAATACAAGTTGAGCCCTATATTTATTGTCAAAATACAGGTGACCATCATACATTCTATTATCTAAGAAACTTAAGAAATGATACAGGTAGATTAGCTCGATGGGCACTGAAATTGCATGATTATAGTGTTATCTATAAATAGGGAGCCAAACAATTAGATGCTGATGCTCTTTCTAGGCTTCCTGTAGATGACCCGAAGCCACAGATATTGAACAAACGGATGAACTCGCCACATGTTATTTTGTTCCCTGTGGACGTCAGAAAGAACTAAGTGATCTCCTACTTAAACCAAAAATTCAAATCTTAGAAACCCTGGGTTAATTGTTAATTGTTAATAGAGCGAGTTTAAAACATCAATGATCACTGTATCTGTTATTGTTAGGACCCTGATATCTAGAACTGTTCAAAACGAACTCAGTGACACACTACTACTAATGATTACCAAGAGTCCAATTTCAAGTTTTGTTTAATATTACGTTTTATACATTTCTGTACCAGTACTGCTCCTCGCAGCAAAATGCATGACTTTATCAACCAGTGCAGCGTACTGGAAACTTAATGCTAATAATTCAGCCTTTTGCAATTGGCTAATGTTAAATTATAAAAATACATAGAATATTTATCCCTCACTGTTTAAAGTTCACTGATAGTCCCATAGGAGACGGATCAATATTTTCAAAACTTTTTTTTTTTTTGGCAAAGAACATATTGAAAATGCCTTTGTATCTGATGTCATAATAAACGAAATCATTCAAAAATATCAAAAGTACAAACAATTCGTCAATATGTTCAATACTTCATTTTGTGACGGTATATTCAGCCTACTCGAGCCATGACTATGTTTGCATTAAGGGCAGGAACCGGTTTTGACTGAATGCTCCAGTCCTATCGCACGGAATTTACATACAGAACATACATGTCCTGTCACCTTAACCCGCGTCCTTTGCTGGATAAAACATTCTTTCGCCTAGTTTGACCTGCAATAATATTGGTAAATAAAATAGTGTTTCTATTGCTGATTCTTTAATTTATTAACAGTTTATAATGATAGGTGTTCAAGTCCCTCTAATGGACGAAGATGCTCAGCAATCATTTGGTCGTATGTTCACTGCGACAGTTTTTGCTTATTACAATAAAACATGTACGAGCGACATAGACGAACAAACGTTTTTCTGTTTTTTAGATTTTTTCTGTCCCATTGCGGCATTTATAAAACGCCCGTTTTTACTACTGAGACATCACAGGCGGTGGACACTGATGATACATGAGATGAAATCATATATTGGGAAAGGATTTTTAAGGAAGGAAACGTTCCAGGCCTAAGTTCAGGGTACTCCCCCCTCTGGCATTTGCCATTTATGAGGACTGAGGTAAACCTGGAAAAAACCTTAAGTCAGGGAGGGCGGTCCTGGCGGGATTCGAACCCCAGACCTCCGGCTCACGAGTCCGCGCCTTAACGACCTCAGCCACCCGTGGGGGTAAAAAAAATGAGTGTTGTGTTTGGTGATCTCCGTATGGGGGGTCCGATTACATTTGCATGAGCAATACTGCAAGGTACTTAGATTTCTAATCTGTCTAATGTTTGTCCCATGACTTACATGAATAATAATATAGCTAGTGTTACTCAATTATCACCGTTTTCATTTGTTTTATAGCACGTTCGCTCTTTGCAAATATAGTGCTGTTGTTTTAATAGCACGTTATTACTTTCAAGTGATATCGGAGCCTTCTAACTACGCCTGCGGGACGACGGAGAAACATTACCTGCTGCTTCAGTCTAGGCAGAGCATTACGAACGCTGGCTCGTCCATTCTCTTTACCTGCTCCATGGTCATCAACTGAAACTGTAATCCCCTTCATATTATGCTTCCGTGAATTCTACACATACATCATTTACTCAATTTTACAGTTACAATTGTCATTGTAATGAGCAGTCAAATGTTGTGTCTTATGGACTATGGTAGGCATTTTTGTCTCATTTGCTTGATGATAGTTGGATAATTGATTTATTTGACTAAAATATTTGGGACACACCCCCTAAGCTGGCGAAATGTTAGGCCTTGGTCTGCTTCGATACCCCTTCGTGAACTCTGGTACTTTCCGGCCCTCGTCGCCGCACTATACACTATATGACAATGTACCACCTCACTTGTCTGTTGCGTTACTCTCCATTCCTATTCTTCAAAAAGAAGCGAACCTCCGATTACAATGGAGAAGTTATATCCTTTTCCTAGACCCTGTTACCAAACATAAGTATTGGCACACCCTTAGATATTAGACTTTATATTTATTTGGTTATGTCTCCAGTGTAAGCCTTGATAGTTACTGGAAGAGTATATTTTATTGTTCCGCAAAACCTCAATGATTTTATTGTAAACTCCATTAGTTATATTTGTTATGATGTGTTTTATATACTATATTTGCATAAATGCACAATATTGTCAATATACACATTGCAAAAATAAATATATAAACATATTCTCCTGCTGTAAAATAATGTCATTATGTGCATTAATTGCCTACACACAAGATAATATTAATTTGTATATATATATATTCGGTTTGCACGAAGGATATTAATCGCCATCAATAAAGTCGTAGTGTGATTTAACTTATATATGTCAAACTATGCACACAAGAATAAATTATTTGACATTTATTCTTATTTGTGAATGTGCCCTTTAGCTGCACAAAATCCTGTTGTTGGTTACGTATTTCTGGGTGGAAGCGTATTGCTACTTCTGATAAGGGCCTTCTATTTCTTTTTGTTTCGTATTTGAGAGTCTTGAGTCATGTATATTTTTGGTTTTTGACCCCTGATTTTATCATTCATTTATGTTCCCTTGTTGCACTCCTTTGTTTTCTTTTCCCCTTTCTTCCATACCGCCAAATTCCGAGCTTCCTCTTCTACCGCCCTCTCTTCTTTCCCGTGGCATTCTTCCCTGTTCTCTGTTGTTGTTCTTTACCTTCACGACACTGATTAGTAACGCACCCTTATTTTTGTTTCACTTTCTTCCTGTACAAGTGGTAGAACGCGTTACCTATTGCCTGTGGCCGTCCTCCTAAGGGCGATGGTCGCCGAAGTTCGAGCACGACCTATGAGGAATACTCAGGACAACACCCGAAGCAGTGAATGCACAACCTTGAACCCCGCACTTATTGAGAGAGTGAGACACAACCCTCTGGTGCATGCTACGAATAGTTTGTGCCAAAATATTATTTCTTCTGGATTTTATCATCGGCGTATGTTCTTGCTGATGTGTCAAGGACTACATAACTTCAAAATCAGAGGTGTGCGTAAGTGGTAATAATGTGAATTTGGACCTCATCTTTCCGCAGTCCAGTGCGACTGAAAATAAGAAAAAGAAAAACTTAATGAGTGCTTTCCCTTTAACTCTTCGCAGACATGTCTTTCTTCGGCTAGAACGTTCATGTAGGGTGTTGATTGGGGAATTCCTCGAAACTATTGGCGTGATGTGCTACCATTAGCTTTTTTGTTCTTCCTTCTTTGGTCCCCCTTCTCCAACCTCTTATCCTTCTTTTCACTTTAGGCGCCCGTCAGTGATTAAATATATGTGTAGTTATATATGTTAATTTTATGAACTCTTTGCATTATTCCTTGTGAAACAATTTTGGATTTTAATTTTTGTCCTTTCGAACGGGTTTATAACTGTCAATATTTCTTTGCTGTTTGCTTGCAGCCTTCTGAATTTTCAATGGTTTTTCAAGCCTTAGTGTTCGACTGTTATGTAATAGTTATTGTTATTTTACCGGGAAGTTAACAGTTTTCAATGTTGTTATAATATTCACTTGTCACTGAGGGCAGTGCCTTTTCTTTGCAACGGATGTATGTCGCATTTGCAGCTTGATGTGTAAATAATTGGGAATAATTAATAAGTAGGTTTCTTTGGAAACAGTAAGTTACTATTTCTTTAGAACTTTGGCTAACATCTGTTTGGCATTGCATTCATTTAAAGGAGGAGTGATTTACCAAGTCCTGAGAACTTTGCTCTCGTTCATGCTTCCGGTTAGTGACAGTTAAATCGCTACATCTCCTGAAAACGCTCGTCACCTCTGTTCTTTATCATCATGGGCTTGTGCCAATTCAAAAGTATATATGGTAAGAATGACATTGTAATTCTTATTTAAGGGGAAGACATATCCGGTCTCGGAGTACTTCCTCTCCCCCCGCTACTTTGGTGACGAGCTAGGTGTTACACTAGGGTTGTTGTGGGTAAAGTTACCCCCTGAACATAGACCATAGATTTTCAGGGTAGATGTCCAGGAGCACCTTAGGTACCAAGTAGCGTTTGCCACAGTTCTCCAAAGGTAAGATAATGTAATATATTGAACTGCCTCTTCTAATTCGCATAAACAATTGCAGTCTAACATGAAAATAATAACTTGTTATATCTAGCTCTATGTTTGGGTTAGCTTACAATTACACACCTAATTTAATTATAAAGATGAATTTGTGGATCTTCATTAAAATAATGCAAACCTTTATTTTTATGGGTAATTTACTTTTATATGTAATAGCGTAAAGGGTGCAAGATAATTAATCACAATGCTCTCTCTTGGGAAAAAAATAACATGCCTTAGAGCACTTTTTTCCACACTTTAAAATATATTGTTACTTGCATTTGCGTTTGAGAACATTATACTTCCGTCCACAATATTAATTTATGCTTATATATCCCCCAAGTGTATTAGTTGTTTTAAATAAGCATAAATCATTGCTTTTGTTGTAAAATTGCAAGCATTAAACATAATATGTTTAATTCCTGTTATTTCTGCACAGCAAATGATTCATTTGTTTCATGGGCCAAGAAACTCTGAGGACTTTGAGGGCATTTTTTTCCCTTTATTATTATTATTATTATTATTATTATTATTATTATTATTATTATTATTATTATGTAAATTGGGTAGTACAATTGCATGGTTGGATGGATGGATGGTGTGGGACGGAGGAGGATACTTTCGGTGCTTAAGCCTTACTCACGGCTGACCCAAAGCAGGAACTTCCGGAAGGAAGGGATGAGTGAGCGAGACAGATGATCTACGGGCGGTAACTGCGCGGAAGATGTTTCCAGATAGAATACTCCAACGTCGTGAAACCCCCTCCCCCGAGTTGTGCAAGTACCACAAAAGACCCGCTTCCATTCCAGAAGCAGGGGCAGAAACCATTTCAAAGCGCAATCTACTTCACACCGTGCCAACTCACAACGTCCCTGCACTTTTTACCCCGTAATTGAACCAACGGAATTAAATGATAAGAAGGAGAGTGAATCCATACTTAATATTTTGATTCCGAATTGAATCGTGGAATCAATATGAAATATTTTGTAATATTGTGTAGTGGTTGCTATAGTAACAACATGGTCCGGATCAACAAAAGAACAAAGAAATAAAAAAGGACATGCTTCGCTTTTGAGCAACGCAAGACCATTCTGAAATGATATTAGACATTTTGAAATGTGTGTGAAATGCAGTGACACTGGGGGATGTGAGTTTGCTACGGCACCACCTGCACTACTCACAATCTCACTCATTCATGATATATTCAAGAATGATGACAGCGTGTGATGTGCACATGTCTGCAAGATGCCACACAGCAGCACATTTTGCTCCTCGGATATTTTATTGCAACATTTTACACAGTCACTCAAACAATGTGCATGTTGAAATAGAGTTATAGATCGAGCATTCAATGTGTTCTTAAGAGAGCACATTGGAAATGTTACATACCGACTGATGCACACATGAACGAAGGTGATCCTGGTTGAGGAATGAAGTATTGTGAGTGGTTGCAAGCGTGACAAATAAAACTGAGCAGTTTCTTGGTAAAGTTGTTTATTCTGATTATACAGAGTTTAAACTAAGTCGTCACAAATGCGTTTATCGGGCTTTAAGAAATCCCCGGATGTACATGGACTAGGCAGTAAATTTACTACCAGGACAAATGTCATCCACGGGTTCAGTTGAACTATTCTTTCTTGAAGGTACGCAGACTGGCGCAGTGTTCTTGAAATGCCACCAACATCCATTTTACTAGGAATTTGCTCATTTTATGTCCATGAGCAATTATACTTGAAGCAACGCCACAAATTTGTGAGAGTTATTTTGATGGCATTCTGCCAGGACAAAGAGGTGCTTTTGACTTCCCTGCACGTTCTTCTTACCGAACATCATTGGACCTTTATTTGCGGGGAATGTTGTATACAATAGAAAACCATCTAGATTAACTGCACTACAGGAAGAAATTGACCTGGTGGTGTAGTGGTTACCATAATTGCCTCCTAAACCCAAGATCGCGGGTTCACACCCGGCCGGACCGATGGATTTTTTCGGGGCGTAAAAATCCTAAGTATGGCTTCCTTCGGAAGGGAAGTAAAACCGTGGGTCCCGTGTCGTACATTTACGGCACGAAAAAGAACCTCAAGCCGAAAGAGAGACTCTGAGCAAAATTTGTCGGCCGTTTCACGCCCTGAGTTGAATGGGACGCTTACGACCTGAGCTGTTAAAGAGCGTCCATAAATAAATGATTCAAAAAAAAAAAATAAATTGAGATGTCGTGCAGAATAACCCCTATGGACACTATAGATAATGTTCGTGCAAGAGTTCGTCGTTCATGGCGAACATCTTTGTTTTTGCACAATCAAAAATAACTTAAAGGGCTGCTTTGATATATTCATATAACTGGAAGAAATATGACTTTAAAGCGGAAATGTTTCATATTCAAACGTGTATATATTTCAGGGTCCCTTTGTATATGCATTTTTATAACCATTAATGCATATTGCATCTCCATTCACAAATATTCTAATGAAGTGTGTTATCCAAGCTACACGTCTGATAGTTCTAATTATTCGTAGCCGAACTATAAACTTGTAAATCTTGAGCTTTGAATCATATACGATGCTTGTTACGGATGTCTAGTCCACAGACCTAGAATGAGTACGCCCTAGAAAAGCATTGTGATATTTGTCATTAACTTTTCCTTTTACATAAAGAAGAATGTCGACAACACACTTATTTCTATACAGCAATTTTCGTATATTTCTTAACAAAATTATTACACTATTGAGAGATACATCAATGGAAATAATCTGATAATTCTAGGTGTATTGGTCTCTATCATTACTATTACCGTAGTGTCAGCACAAAATGAAGGCGTAGCAGTTGCTTTACCTTAAATTATACAGAGGTGTTTCAGCATTCAACTGTAGAAATTCCAAGGATTGCATAGAGATAGAACACAAGCATTTTGAGACGGAAACTTTAGATCTGCGAATTAAAAATCCTTACCAGTGGCGTAATATAGATAGCACGCCACTGATTCGGTTTCTACTTGATGTTCTTGAAGTTCTGATAATGTAGTTAAACGCAGCGAGCACAATATTAATTGTTATTATTATTATTATTATTATTATTATTATTATCATCATCATCATCATCATCATTATCATCATCATCATCCCATCCACATTCAGCCAGTTAGCGTGAACCACACTACTATAGACGCAAGCATCTTTGTCATGTTCGTGGGTATTGTAATTTTATATTGCCAGAGTTTTTTTTTTTTAATTTAGTATGGCACATATTCATTGAAAAATAAATGTGAACAATTTAAGCCTCACCTGCAATCACTATGGCGTCAAATGATTCGTGCCGGTTTTTAATTAAAAGTGCACCACTTTGTACCATTTTGTGTTAATAAATGCTAAACGACTGTGTTTAATCTGTCATGAGCCAATATCAGTATCAAAATAATACAATATAAGTTGACACTATGGCAAAGCATGCATCCAATTTTGATCATTTTCAAGGGGGCTTTGAGTGAACAAGTGGACAATCTGCTAAATAATTTAAAATGCCAGTAAGATTTGTTACTAAGGCCGAGGGCAAAGCCCAAAGCGTGCGCCAAATTAAGTTATGTCATATTTTAAAAAATTGTCAAAAATCAACCATCAAGCATTCAATAAGGGAGTTCCCTGAAATACTGTCTCAGCGCTGCTAGGGAAATTCTGTGCTCAAATAGTAAGTAAGTGTTTAAAAACGGTGTTCTCTGTGGTAACCGTTGCGAGACATATCCAAGAACTTGACATTGGCAGGAACTGTATTTTTTTAAATGTCCTATTTACGTCATATTCACTTGCATTGGATGAAAGCGCAGATGATAAGGATATTCATACTATTGGCCAACAAATCTATGTTACAAATAACTACTACTATTCGTGCCTGTGAAGAGTACGATAAAAAATGATATTCTTGAAACCGTCCTGAAAAATCTCCTCCATTTCGATCTAAACTCGACCAACCTTTAGGATGGCTAACTGATGGTTTCGCTATTATGATGGGGGGAAAGGAAGGACTTGTAGAGCTGGTACAGAAAGCTTTTTCCATTACTGTTGATTAATCCACAAGGGCAATTTATACGCAAAAAACTATTGGATTTGAGAATGGAATGCAAGTTATTGTTATTGTCTTTTCCAAGAATTTTGACCCAAGAATGCAAAACGCATGATGGCCATGTGGTTTATTAAAGTGAAGTTCGTCGGCTGAGGAGAGGGAAGGTGCTTAAAAGAGTCTGACTCAAGGGCCGAAATACAACAGTCCATGTAAAGGAAGGGAAGCCGATTGCAGAATTAATTAAAAATCTTTGTCTTTGTGACTCACTTCTTGTTGCATTTGAATGACCAAAATACTCGATTACAATTCAAAGATCAACTGATACACAATCCGTTTGATCATATCAAAGTTTTAATGACCAAGCTCAAACTTTGGGAGGCATAACTCGCAAAAAAGTATTTAACTTATTTTCAGCATCTTGCTAAGCCCAACTCTTCGCCTCTTGAAGAATACGTTCCAAAATTAGCCGTGTTGCGAAGTGAGTTCGAAGAGAGATTTTTGTAACGTGCAGTCTTCTTTATATGAATTTTCGAAACCATTCAGTGTCGATGCTGCCGACATAACCAGTTCAGTACAAACGGAGCTGCTTGAAGCATGGATAAAGCGAGCATGAAGCATATTAAGTCCAAGACAAAAAGTCAGATTACGCACCAACATTTCAAGAATGGATACCAACTGTTACAAAGTCACTCAAGGAAAAGTATTGCCAATTTTTTCATTTAAATCTTAAAAAATGAAAGTTTTCTTTATTAATTGCTTGTCATTTTTTTTGTTTTAATTATAAAAAATATATTAAT
This sequence comes from Metallyticus violacea, assembly GCA_030762175.1. Lineage (NCBI taxonomy): Eukaryota > Metazoa > Arthropoda > Insecta > Mantodea > Metallyticidae > Metallyticus > Metallyticus violacea. The sequence goes on along the minus strand of CM060846.1, from coordinate 223,936,855 downwards.
TCAAATTATTTTGATTTAGTCTGGTTTTCAGGTTAAGTACTTAATTCTTGAAAAAGGGCACGGGTCACGGCAAAGAACCCTGCAGGGCATCTCTGGTCCGTGGGCTATGCGTTGAGGACCCCTGCTCTAGAAGAATGTGTATAGTTCAGCACTGCCAACAAGTTATACTGAGGCAACCAATACGCTTAAAACAACTAATTTCTGATTTCCTAAATGAAAGTGATTGTGTAGTAAGTACGAAGACATTCACGTAATTCTCTACAAAAATTCATTTCTTATCAAAAATAGCTAAATGCACACCCTTAATTAGTTACTTGTGTCGAATATAAAGAATTAATCTCATTTTCCTATAGCATATACAATATGAAAGCCGTAAGTGATTAATATTTTTATTCTTTTTTTTTAAAAGATACACTTTTTGGTTACCGATTCCGTTTACTAATATGCTTTAAATACTATTGCTGTCCTTTATTTAGTTAATTTCAACTTTAATACTAAATGCATTGAACAATATATTTACGTTATTGTTGCAAGTCATTTAGGCCTTCCTCAGAAAATTATCGTAGCTGCTTGAAGTGAACAACTAAATATTTAGTACCAAAATGGCATATATACAAAGGTTTTACTTAAAGAGTACAGGAAAGGAGGAATTCATTTCTAAATCTAAAATGTTGTGCAATTTTTGTTGCTCCCTCAAACTGACGTTAACTTAACATTTTTAAACGATGTTATATCTGTAATAATGCTAATGCTTCACATATCAGCTAAATGTGTTCGTATTACTTTTTTCATTATTTCGAGCAACCATAACATAATTCAATAATAGATGTGAACAGAGGCACCACTATTATTTTGTCACATAATATATAATACACATCAAGTGGCACATACACAGTATGCGATACTTTCAGTTGTTTTAATATAAATAATTAAAAATGCCGTTTGTCCAATGCTTACCAAAGCTTATTATTAAATACACGTTAGAATGTGTGCAACTTTTATTTCTGAATGGTGTCTAACAATTCAATGGGAGTGAAAAACTACAGGTATCATTTTTAATGCTCATTAAAGACAAGCTGCATGACTCAACCATAGAGCGAACTACCAAAATTATCCACTTTCGAACATCTTCCTTAAACGAGGAGACCTGGCCGAAACTTAAGATGTCAATATCAGGTGTCGGAGGAACGTATTGGGTTCGGTGGGACGGAGAGACGGACATGCACGCTAAGCCTGGAGGGCGAGTGGCTAGCAGGGTGGGTACGCCATCCAAGTTTTGAGGTTACCAAAATCAGAGTCACATTCTCATGCTCTCCACTGAGATCAAGTCGGCACACTGCAAGGTGTGAAACTGCTAAATCTGGCATCACGTTTATCTTCCAGGCGTTCTCTGAGCCTTAGGTATGCTTTATTGAGCACAGCATCATCAGACGAGGTGATCAGACATCAGAAGGCACTATCCCACTGGAAAGCTAAATTATAAAATGGTGGAAATAAAAATAAAAAAGTTCTCTAGATTAAATCACCATTGATACTAATTGATTTTTATTTCACGGGATTATGCATGCAACTCTTAATGATCTCAGACAATACTACAAAGCTACATATTCGTGCCCTACGACAGTAATATAACTTTTATTTCTGTTCACTGTGTCTGAATATAGTGCATTCAGAGTTCATAATGATATCTTATTAGGGGGATATGTTTAAGTTATCTAACATTTAAAATATTGAAGCTACAAACTGTTGGTTTTGAAGTACATTTGATTTTTTTATAGCAACATCTTTACCATCTAACAACCCATGTCCAGTACAGGATCTATTTCTCTGCTGAATGCACGATACCATTGATATGATGGACTAATTAGTATAAGTCGCCAGGGCGATAATATGTTAAATTATTATCTGATATTTCAAAAAAGCCAAACTAGGGTTGAGAGCTATGTCGGCAGCTCAATAAAGAATTGTCGATTGTTTTTTTTTTTTTTTTTTTTTTTTTTTTTTTGGCAAAATACCTTTACTGATTCTCATAATTTTGATGATATTTTCTTAAAATATTCCCTGTCGAATACAATGCACCTTTCCCAGCGCTTCTGTCAACCTTAAAAAGCACACTGGAAACCAGTTTTTGATAGGTCCTTCATAGTCTCCTCCGCAGCCTTCACCGTTGCTTGTAGTGATGGAAAATGCCTCCCACGAAGATGTTCTTCCACTTGGAGAAAAGTAACTTTTTACATGAGGCAAAATCTGGACCATAGGGGAAGGTGAGGGGCACAAGAATTTTTGTGAAATATTCAATGCGGCAGTGCATTACATGATACAGCATCCAGCTTGCTGAGTTTTCAGGACAGTTCTGTAGTATTGCCTAGTTACAGTTTTGTGTTCAAGTTTGACGGGTTGGTAAATTATTCCTTGAATATCGAAAAATAACACGGACACATCTTTCCCAGCAGAAGCAACCACTTTGTCTTTTTTGCTTTTGATGATGATGATGATGATGATGATGATGATGAAGAAGAAGAAGAAGAAGATTTCTACACACAGTTGCTGCTTGCTCTCAGGGTCGAAATGATGTAATCAAGTTTTATCAGCACTGTTTTGCTTTGAAAGAAACTCTGCAACTTTCTGCAATCTCATCTGCAACGTGTGTGTGGCACTTGGTGTTTTTTCAGAATTTCTGAAAATGTTCTTCACTTCATTCCAGCATCCTCTCTCAGAATGGCAGGAGCGGTGTAATTGTTTCCTTCACTGGAGAGGCGGTGTCCATCTTCCTCTGAAATTGATTGCCTGCCCTCTTGAATAATTTTCTTCAAACTGTAATATAGGAAAGCACAAACTTCCCATATACCTCTTGTAACATTGCATAGACCTCAGCTGAAGATTTATAGAAGTTCACAGCAGCATATTGTTCGTCGCGTGTCGCCTCCATTTTCCTGTAGGTGGAACTGAACATGTTTCAACTTGCACAGTCCTCACAGTTGGGATCGGAAGTGATAACAACGAAACTAGTAACACGTATACATTACGCATTAAACTAACCAAACATTGTAGAATTAAATTTTAGTGCGAGTTGCTATAGTGCAAATCACAGCTTCACACCAACTGTAATAGAAAGAACACCAATAAATTCTTTCTTAACTTGAGTTAAAGAACAATTACAACTAACCAGATGACTGAAATATAAGCATTGGTCCCTTAAATCAAAAATAGTAAATATGCCTGCCTGTAAATGAACAGTTCGGAGAGAGTGCGGAATTAAATTGGAAATGGTTCCAGGTTCACTATGAACGTTTGCGCTTTGGATGTTCATGATGGCTTGCAGTGGGGTCAGTGGGTTATTCAGTGTCGAGACGGTTGAATGTTTATAAAGAAAGGACTCCTCGCCGAGCAGGAAAGCAAAACATGCTTCATTAAACAAGCTAAAACGTTATGTTTACACAGGTGTCTTTTAATTTTAACGCCCACATTAAAAGTAATTAATTGTACCAAGCTATTCCTTTGCAATAACGTTTGTTAGCAGATTGTTTTCGGTGAGCGATAGTTTGAATAGAATTTTTTCATACAAACATCGCCTGAAAATTTGGAGTCTTATTGGGTGCCTGCCTCGCCAATGTGCTCATGGGTAATAATGGTGGCAGAAATAGCAACTCAGTATAAAGCACATGGTACAAATTACAGAAAAATGAGTTTTCCCAAGTCTACTCCCCAAATGAATCAATTAATTGATAGCAATCAGACAGACGAAGTTAATGTAAAACAAAGGAAATATCATGACAGCTGTTTATTTGTAGCACAATAGTAAATCAAATATGCGCTATGCAGTGTTAAGCAGCTAAAGAAAGTAATTGTTAGTAGAAATCGAACAATTGAAGTAGACAAAAAGATGAATGGTACCAGTCCGTGGGTGCAATTTTCACACCTTAGGAACGACGACAGCTGTCACAAATTATTGATTATGTTGAAGAAACAAATTGAGTCTTTATATTACAAATAATATTCAGACGGAGCTTCACAAGAAAATAATACATTATTATTATTATTATTATTATTATTAATATTATTATTATTATTAATATTATTATTATTATTATTATTATTATTTGAGCAAAAAAAAATATAATGTATTTTTGATTTTCACCCACACCTGAAAACTTGCTAGTTAAATAATATTGCAATTCTTTTCGATTTGTTCACGTTAACATTAGCATTAAATATATCGTTAGGCTCCTCATATTGGGGAATTTTGGGTTAGCCTCCATCAAGAGGGTCAAAAGTGTAAACGACTATGTCGGAGATGGCATTGTAAAGTGTAAGAATCAAGAATAAAGTACCAACGAAATGTTAAAAGATGGTCCCGCAGGAAGACTGAATTTATCTGTAAACAGTTGCCAACAGAACAATAACTTTATCAGTAATTTACTTGGATATGAATAAAATTTGGTTAGATGGTAAACGATGTTTTAAATTAATATGCTTCGTTTCCAAATTTATTTGCTTTATACGTTATTATCTGTCCGCTGTTAGTTACATGTTCCATCACTATTTAATTATTTGTTTTAATGTTTACTTTATTATCATTGCTTTATATTTCATTTTACTAATTGCCACATTCTTTACATTAAAACAATTATATTATTGACATTTCGTCACCGATTATTTCCCAGCATTTGCTGGACTTTATAGTAGTACGGGCAAGAATCACACTCGACAAAGAAGAGTTGCCGATAATAGGATGGTTGCATTACATGAGTAACATTTAAACAAAATACATACAGTTTTAAACACACTTAAAGAAATCCTAAATATCTAATGGGTTTTACAATAAACATTAATACACGATTGGATATTTACTATTACATATTTCAAATTGTTGTACGATACCATACTGCAATCATTTCTCAATGTAGAATCAACAGAACAGGACAATACACAATATGTGGCCTAGAAATGATGCTATCTCGAATGGTTATGAAATATGAAATAGTGAATCAAAATTGTGGCATCGTACATAATTAATTATCATAAGTTGTCATTGGTGTTATTCGTACTTGAATAATAACGATGTGTTCAGAATTAACAGTCATACATTGATTAAATATTTTATTGACAGCTCAATAGATTTAGAATCATATATTACTCTGAAATGCTGTGATCAGCATTGTCACCGTTGTTAATTAGTTTTATGAGGAAATTTATGAATGTGTAAAAAATGATGATGAGGTATCGGGTGTAGGTTATAACAAAAGAACGTATAATAAACCAAATACTCAAAGATCTGGGTTAATGATAAAACTGTAGGATTAGTAAAGCAGGAACAGAAATTGTAAGGAAAAAATAATTTAGTTATTTCTTCCAACAATTAATGAATAAAAATAAATGTTCCAGGGAAAGGTAAGAAAATAAAAACGAAAATTAAGATATGCATATTATCATTTGCTTCAACTTAAAATATTTTATTAGCTTTGGCATATCTAGTACATTGTAATATAGATATTGTTGGTATGATAAAGTTACATAATAATTACACCATAGACCACTTAGAGCTTTAATTAGCACTAATGCATATTATTGTAAAAAAATGGAACAGAGATATTCCGTTAAAGATTTGAGGACTGTAATAAGACAAATACTTGGTATTAACAGCCAGGAATCTTAAATATTCAAGAAATTGTATCTGACGGATTGTTTGTAGAAAACAGGTGTATTCTCAGATAACTCATTATTGCTAAAATGGTTTCCATATTCTAAAAAGAGGAAATTATAGACCAATTGCTGCATTGTACTCTACAGTAAAGATGCTGGAAAAATTCACTTGTGTTGGAAATCAAATGCATTTTCTAGTTTCATAATGAGCTTGTTCATAACTACATCTTTGGTATAGTATCACTAAACCCATGATTATTGTCCAGTAAATAAAATTTCTGGTTAATTAAGTATACAAGAGGTGGACAGCGCTGAGTAAAACTAGATACTTGTAACCTGCATCAATTAATTTTTAAGTGGCAGTAAGCAATTCAGAATCGTTATAATGTGATGCAAGCGGTCGTCAACGCGTGCCCACCCCTGATGTATACAGAGAACGGAAAAATGTGTACAAAGAAATTAAGAGTGAAAAGGGCCCTTGGCACTAAGCATGTTGAGAATGTGAGCAATTGTTCTTAGACGCTTCAACATAGCGGTGCAGGCATCGATATAAATATATTTCAAAGCTAAGTTCCCATGTGTCGCGTGTTCATATCTAGTCACATGTAGTCATAGAAGAGGCGCATTCAAAAGCAAGCTGCCCCTTTATCTAAACACAAGTCACACACAATGCAAATAGTACTTGTCTTCTGGAAGGTGTTTTGAAAATTACAGTAGATAAGTTTTATGAACGATTACTGTACATGAACTTAAATTAATTAATTTAGGGCATATATTTGGTAAAATAAATGGTTTAACATGTTTTCAGTTCTCTTTACAATCCATAACACATTCGCAGCACCACCACGAAACATCCGAGATCGTGCATTTCTATTCTTGAGATGCCTATTTTTCTATTCCTTTTAAATTCTTTGCACATATTTTTTCCCCCGGGCAGTATGTTTAACTAAACTATTTAACAATTCAATAATTATTACTTTTGAAAAATCGGTGTACATATGAAATAGGGGGATAGATTTAAAACTGCTTAAAAGTAGTTAATTGCCTAACAGAAATAAGTACGGTGAATTTGACTGATATTAAAACTTAGTTATGTTGTGCCCCAATAGCTCGTTTCAGGTTAAATTATCTTCTTAAATTTTGTTGATTATATTTACGTAATTTGATCGGAAAAATTACTTTTTGTAGATTATATTTTATATATTTTTCAGAACATTCATTTGTAACGGATATTGTAAGGAAATTATATTTGCTAGCTCTATGTGTAGTAACAAATTATTTATCTATTAATGTTTCTGAAATCATACCACAACACATACATAAATCATTTCACATAACTTAAATGCATTAATAATAATAATAACAACAACAACAATAATAATAATAATAATTTATGCATTTCATATAGATTGATTCTGGAATCTTTTACATGGGTATTGCTTTTCCTAGACGCATATATAACTTGGAAGGAATATATATGCAGTGCATCAGAAAGAACATTGTTGGCGTTATTCAGGTATTATGCAGAGCTACAAATCTGTGTCTCTTTATTTTTCTGTGATAAAGTTACATATTTTGTATGTGAGTATAATATTGGCGAAAGAATTAAAAAAATAACATTAAAGAACTAGAAATAATACGAAAATAAGCAACAAAACTAATATATATTAGTTTATATTAATACTCCCGTTAGTTATACCAATGTCGTACATTTGTGATACAAAAAATGTAGGCGTGTTCTTTGCTCAAAGCACGTGTACAAAATGCAAGTATCAGCGACTTTTAACAGATCGTCAAATAAAATAATGCGATTAACAAAACCATTTAATTTTAAAAGTTGTATACCTTTATCATTTTGGAAATTATTAATTGCACACTGTGGTGTCTCATTTTATCTTTAGTTATTTTAATTCTATATTTTACCTTATGAATACAAACTTTTCTAGTCCAAATAGAACACACAATCAGAATAATTTAGTATATCATTAAATAAATATAATAAACCTTCTCACTGTCATTATTTTTCCTTCATTGAAAACTATGATAATGAAACTTTGATCCTTGATCATTTCATTCATAAACATTTTTACAAACTTTCATTATTTTGTGTCTGAATGTTCATTACTTATAAATGACACATCACGATATGCTCTGGATTTTCTTCTTTCACAAAACTTACATCTTCCAAAATTTGAGTTTGTTGCAAGGACTTGCTTGACATGGTCGTGCTATCGCAGTTTTTGCACCTTCTCCAAACAATTGGATCATTGCTGCAATTGTGTTTGGTGAAAATCCCACAGTGTCTTTAAACTCTCCATCACACATGTCTGGATATTTGTCGTCCTGGTTATAATAATTTGTTTCTTCCTCATTAATGTGCAAAATGATTCATTCATGATGCTTTGTTCACGAAATTATTTAGGCATTTATTCCTGCTATATCAATGATATTCATGAACAAAAGAAGCAAATGAATATTAAATAAACATTTAATCGGAATGGATAAAAAGTAATACAAGCCGAAAATATAAAATATGCAAATAAATTAAAAAGTAAAGAAATGCATAAACAAATATAAGTACGCAAATGAAAAATAAAGTAATAAAAATTCTGGATGAAATAAAACGGAAATTAATAAAAATTGCAAACATAGTAAATGAATAATAAATCTTAATATAAATGAAAGATATGAGTCATCAAATGAATATTAAATTTATAAATAAGCGGTGTGGTTAGTTGGCAGCGTTAGTATTGTGTGATAAATGTGGAGAACAAAAGCAAAGAACACACAAGACACAACAAATCAACGAGTCTCAAGAGTTAACGCCTGAGTCATCCTGCTCAGTAACCTTTTGTGTAGTTATTGCCTTCTATCAGAAGTGCACAAGCGGAGCCAAAACAGAGTTTTGTTATGTCTGCAAACCAAGCGAAGGGTCCCAAGGTTTTATCGCTCGATGGCATTGTATTATAATCATTATGACTCTGGACTGCTGTGCGCAACTTAGAAACTAAGCGATGTTAAGGTGGCTAGGCGATATACACCCCTACCTTCTATTAAAATAATAATAATAATAATAATAATAATAATAATAATAATAATAATAATAATAATAATAATAGAAATTCCTGAAACACTTCTATTTCTCCGTCCTTATTCTGGTGTCAGGTCAAAGGCATTTAGTACATGACAAATTCTATGATTTCATTTCTTATCCTTACTGGGCCATCCTCATGACTAGTTACAATTTTATTTTATTTTCATTCATATATAAGCTTACTTCTTTACTATGTCTATAATTTAACACCCGTTCCAACTAGTGGCGTAACGGAAAACGTTCCGGACCCCTGTGGGATTAATTGTGGTGCTCTCAATCTATTACGTGACTTTTACGAAATAGGAACCAGCGGTTTATTTGTGACGCACTGATAATGAAATCTGGTAGTTAAGACTGATATCACCAGATAAAAAGCACAAGAATAGATTATAGTTTTTCGTTGAAACTCGTTTAAAGGAGCATAATTTTCTAAAATGTTTTGTTGCAAACCTCTATACTATTTCATTCACTGGTCTGACTCTCTCACATTCCGCATTTAAAATACTGATTCTGTATGTAATTGTAATCTTAAGTGTTTATTAAAAATATAAATATGGTTTTGCGTAAGAAACATATACCAGCGAAGTAAAAAATATGACGTAACATACATATGAGCTGTTCACATATTTGGAAAGCTGGAAGTCAAAATATAATTTTCTATAGTGGTAAATTTGTTAGTTATAAAATTGAGTTTTCAGTTTTCTCTCCTTCTGCAACGCAAATCTGAAGCTTTGATTTGATGTGCAAAATCTTCTGTACAACCTTCTTCGAAATTAAAAAGCAAACGAACTGCTTTGCTAGGAATATTTTTATTTAATGCAAATTACAGATACAAAAATTAAGCAGTTCACTTAGTTCTTCATTGCTTCAAGCTGACTTGGATTTCATTAATAATGATGTGTAGTGTGTTACTAAATGCAGTTATGTGATATATTCTGCATTTTTAAGCGTTCGTCATCATCCAACTTATTAAATGCTTTTATATTTCTCGTATTCTCTTATTATTTAATATGACTGACAACAGTGTATCTTTCAACAAGAAAGTTTATCAGAAGAGAAGTAGACCAGGAAAGATCAATATCATTCACTCAAAGGCACTTCGAAACCAGGTTAATGGTTACAAGTATTTTAGTATGAAGGGAAACATGGAAAACACATGAAACTGTTCTAGCTGCTTCTATACTAATGCGCGCCATCTTTCTCATTAATGTTTCTTTTTACTGTAATGTAATTTTACACACACACACACACACACACACACACACACACACATATATATATATATATATATATATATATATATATATATATATATATATATATATATATATTATAACGCAAAGATTTCAATGAAACAAATGTTGAACACCAATGTATAGGACAAAGATTTTAATTCAAGTGGAGATGCCGAAAGCATATCACACCTCTTCATACTCTACTAAATTACGCACATTGCTTCGCAAATGCATCATAAAATAGTTCCCTGCACAGATGTTACTGCACACTGCAATTATTTTCTAATGTAATGATAATAGATGGTGCTTTATGCAGGCATTTTACTTTTTTGTTCAAATAATTTTTTGTAATTGGAACACGTAAAACTATGCTGTTATACTTTGGATTAAAACACTCTACAAATATGAAGTTGGGGTTTTACTAAAAATTATTTTCTGGCTCTACCAGCCTGTTAAATAGAGATTTGCACTCTGTGAATTTTTCAGCACAGCTCCGATTTTCTCATTTTGTGCTAAACACTACGCATTTAGTGTCTTTAAACAAACTTTTGCACAGTTCCACACGAGTTTTGGGCTGAGAATTGTTCACACTCCTCCACAACTGCAGCGGAAACGTGCTAAGCAACTAAAAACAGTTCATATTGACATATGAGATGCACCGTTGTAATATATGGTCGAAATTATCAAGAGAATTCTTAACTTTATTCTTGAATATTTTATACTTTTGTATATTTCAGGTAAATTAAAATTTTGTTTGGCACTTCCGATGTCGACTTAGGAGATTTTCCGTGACATAGTGGTCAACATACAGAATCATGCTAAACTTAGTACGATCACAGGTGCTGGGGAAAAAGTTACGACTGGGGTTGGAAAATGCCTTTGCCCAGCTAGCTCAGGCGGGTGTTTTTGAATTCCGCCTCCGTCAAAAGGTTTAAAATATTTCGGAACCTACGGAGCAATGTGTGTGTGTGTGTGTGTGTGCGCGCGCGCGCGCGCGCGCTTGTCCAATTCTGGTGCTAAGCGACTAAGTGAATTCCCTAATGACAGAACGTGAACTTGTACGTCATAATTCGAGGGGCTTAAAGCCCTCATTAGTTGAACAAACTCTACCTGCTGACACCAAATCAGCGGATGAGAAGGAAACACTTGCGCCACATTGAGTCGGTCACATACTTAGCACGTCAACTTGTTGACCTGGCAGTTTAGCCTAGTATCGCTTGCCCAGGCGATGGCGTATTCCGAAATTCATAATTCCCCTACTCAGGAGGTAGCAGCTTCAGAAACTTCCAGTTCGTCAAATACTCCATCCAGATGACCCAATCCTCTGCAAGGCAACAGTAGTATCCAAAGCTATGGCGCTGGGCGTGGTTTTGGAGATTTCGTTAATAATATCTGCGATGGCAGGAAACGTAATTGTGGAAGGTTCTTCATAGATCGTTCCACTGATGGGCTCCCTGTATGTTTCGTGTATGATACATCTGGACACGTGGCGTTGAACTGCAAAAACCCATGCCGCTCAAACGGACAAGGCGAGTCACCAGGTTATCTCCCGTGACTGATATATCTACATTCCCTAAGTAACAAAATAGCGCTAATGATCCGCCTAATATACTAATATCCACATGCTTTGCACTGGATGTCCTTTTCGATGCGGAAAGCTCCTTAGTACAGTTAATTATTGTCATGTTAATTCACCTATGGTTCCCGTGGGGAAGTCTTTAATGTTACGCACGGCTAATGATAAGATAATTTATGGGTCTTACATTACTAGGTTAAAGTTTGAACTAAACCGAGTCCACTTCTCAGAAGAAGTTTTTGGTCATAAAGGACTTCGATCACGACCTCTTATTGGGGACGAACCTTTAAAAGCGTTATGAAGCAGTAATTGATTGATTTTGGATCTCTCACAATTTTGCTGAAGATTGGTATGAAGATATATCCCAACTGTGATAATTGCTGCCTTCAAGACAACATACTCCATCATCTAGAATGTGGCGCTGCCGCATCAGCATGGTGCAGAGTGCAGGCCAAGATCCTCCAGATCCTTATGTCTCCGAGAAATATTTTGAACCCCAATATTTAACATTTCCAGATTTAGTTGGTCCTCAGTAGCTCAACGAATGGCAGTGTTGTGATATATTGGACAATATTTACTTGAGTTTGAAGAGTCAATATAAAAAAAACTACACACACAATTGACTTCTAATAAATTTAACATTAAAAGAATGGGTTGTACAATATATAAAAGAGAATGGAAGACATGAACAGTTTGTTATTGGTGATCACAACATTGAAATTGTATTATGTAATATGTAATGCCATGTGAAAAAATGAATCAATAGAAAAAAATGTTTAAAAAAAAAGTCAATGTGCGAAAGCAAAAGTTATCCCCAGAGTTATAATAAAATATGTTGCTCAATTTATTTTTTGGGGGGGATATAATTTCTCGACATGGCCGACCAGTCACGTTACTTTTGGACACAGAACCAGTGTTTTTAAGCGATGTTAACCAACATTTGCTGAAATTGATGGAAGTTAAGCCTACTTTTACTATGCCTATCATCCCACCTGCGACGGTCTAACTGAACGTGCGAATCAAACTATTGTTAACATGTTGTCTCATAAACTTCTACTAGACAAAACGATTGGGACAGGGCTCTACCGCACGCTATATTTACTTATAACAGTACCAGACAGGAGTCTACACAAGAATCTCCATTCTTTTTAATCTATAGGCGTCATCCGACATTACCTGAAAAAGTGCAATTGAGGAGCACTACGAACAGTCTGTTTGTTCGAGATACACAAGATATACAGCGAGCTCTAGAAATCGCAAGGAAAAATTTTTCAGATATATATATGCTAAGCCAAAGCGCATTTTCGTTCGAAAGAGAAATTCCCACAAGGACAATTGGTTAAAGTGCACATGCCTAAGTGAAAACGAGGCAAGACTTCTAAATTAATTCACAAATGTACAAAAGATTTCCCCAGTTAATTGTCGCACTAAGCAGACTTGCAATTCCAACCCTATGGAGCAAATAACTCATGTGTCCCAGGTATACGAGTATTCACATTATATGTCATATAAGAGAATTTCATTGATTATAATTGTGCAGGAGATGTTTGATTTAACATTTAATATAATACATACATACACACATATGTACAGATGGATAGTTATACCGCCCCTTCTCTTATTGGAAAGAGGGTGTTTGTCATCCGTACATTGATTTGATTTAGGGTTTTATGTTTGTAAGTGACCTCCATTGCCGCCCTATGTAAGTATTAAGGAATTTGAACGACCGCTATTTTGTATTTTACGTTTGATACTTTACAAATTGCACATGAAAGCTATTGTTTTATATATTTTGAAACAATAACAAGCCATCTGCATTGGTAGTTTAAATACTTATTATCATTCCTCCGTAGTTTAGAGCAAGAATATTTGATATATATAGTGGATTGGGTTATACATATAAGAATTTCATTATTTTCGATATCCGTGTAGGAGCGCTAAGCAAAATAACCATCGAACTATGGGGGATTATAGCCTGTTAGTGAAATCCTATCAAATGCTGAACTTATAAACTTAAGGTTAATAATCAATGGATCAATGAACTAGTAAATAAATAAATTATTAATACTCAAAAATAAACCATGTTCATTCAAGAATGAGACTTTTGTACCGGTAAACTTGCCCTAAGTGGAATTTTGTATCAGTCTTAACATATTTTGTAATAGTTACGTGCCTGTTTTTGAAAAATTATATATAGTAAAGCGAAATATGTAACATTTTGGCACTCGTCCAAATCGTCCTGTACTATATTTAGTCATCTTCCATTCGTGTTCCTAATAATTTTTGCTGTATGCCAGTGATCGCTTAGACAACACATTCACAATTGTTTACTTGGCGACTCGCCAACGCCAGGCAGACAGAAGCTGGTTATCTCAGACATGACCGATGACTAAGCGATGCATAGACGCATACTGTGAGCTTTCGTACAGAGTGGATTGTATACTGAGGAATGAAATAATGTACAATTAGCTTGTTCCTATAATTGCAATACATGCCAAGCGTATAGTTAATATCTTATATCTTTTCACTTCCCCTACTATTTAGAAAAGGAAATTTGATTGCAATTGTTTTTTTTTTTTTTTTTTTTTTTTTGTAGTGACTTAAGGAAATTTATCTATTTATACATGTTTTTCTTCTGTTTCTCTAGTTTTCCTCGTTATTTCAAATGAAACGACATATTATAAGTGCTTAAAGACCAACAAAAGTGACGAAAAAAAATTTTTTTTCTTTATTATTTTCTTTTTCCCGGAGAGGCCTCACTCCACGGAATGCATTTTCTCCTCCTATTCGGGGGTGTTCGGAGAGCCCACGGAGCTGCGGACGGCGTCACGTCGATCTCCTTCGCCTATTCCGGGGGATGAACATGGTCTGACGCCATGTACGGTGTCGATCCCCATCTTAACCACCGGATGCATTGTCTCTGGTGTCGTGCACCGTTTTACTTCGCGATACGTTTATTTCTTTTTAATATTTTTAATGTCATCTATTGCTTTGAAAGATTTATTATTATGATACACCTTATATTATAGGGAGTATACTAATATTAGTTAATTAGGTCAAATTGTGTCTTGGTATTGATTTTCTTTTCATTTTTAAAAGATTGATGCATATGCTCAATGCACCAAATGGCTTGTTGTCACACAAGTTGATGCAGAAATGAAACCAGCAATATTAACAATTTCTCCCGCAGGCATTAATTGCTTTAATAACGGTACTCTTGAGAGTTATTTTGCTTCTGTGTCATCGAAATTTTTTCACTTTTACTAATATGTCTTGATAAATATATATTTTTCTGCTAAATAATCTCCGCTAGTTTTAATAATTGATAAACAATTATCCAACTGTTTTTATCAGCGACTTAGCGTTAAAGCGACCTTTATTATTATTATTATTATTATTATTATTATTATTATTATTATTATTATTATTATTTTGAAGGTGAGGTAGTTTCTTAATTTCTGAATTATAATAGCTTAAGCTTATGTTTTCCTTTAGTGCGAACTTTTTGCAGACACTTTTTCAACCTTCGCACCTTCTTTTGTCCTTGGCACTTCTGCCTTGTGTCGGAGGATGTCGGCAGATCTGTGCTAATAGTAGGGAGTCATGTTGTTTCGGTATCCGGATCCCCTCATGGCAATTAAACTCTCAGGTGCTGTGGCTGCGGGAGGCGTTCCGGATAAGCTTCATGATGAATTCATTGTTATATTCACCATTATGGTTTTTTATCAGTCACATGTGAGCGCGGCTCAGATTAGTTTTCTGCCGGTTAAGTGTTGTTCAAAATTAAATAAGCGGACTGTCACATTGGCTGGGTTACTGTTATAAACTAAGGAAAACTATTTTTACGTGTGCTTACAAACGCAGTAAATGATTTACAGAAGCCAGAAATTTACTTGAAAATGAACTTGCAACAATTTCATTTCGAAAGAGGGCAACAAAAGGAAAGGAAACAGGTCGACAATAAAACCCGGAATGATTCATTACAGAAATCATAACATAACCAGACTGTAACTTCTAAAAATTTTGGGTTTCAGGTTTCAACTCCGCACCATCCCTGTTTCAATTCAGCGGCGGTATTAACGTTGAAATGTTTGAATCCTAAAAACCCTCATAAGTTTTTATATCAAAAAGCTTCACAGAAAGATCTCTTTATAATATAACGAAATATTTCACTTAAGTGGTACATTTTAGTAGCATCCTGAAGGATATACATAACTACTGAGAAAAGCATATCTGATCTCATTTAATATACTGCCTTTACTTATTGTGATACATGTTCGACTTTTGAACTTCTGGACTCAGGTACTTTTCAGCAAAGTTTGGCCCACTGATATGTTGCTCTAGAATATCATTATATTTACATTAATTGTTCCATAATCAGTAAAATGTTCCCACTGTGTCCTTCCCTTACTTGTTCTCTGTGGCCTTGAAATGCAAGGTTGGATGGCATTAATGTAAGGATGATGTCAACAATACGCCGAAGTATCTGTTTTCACTTTTCGCTCCCTTCTTTACTTGTATAATTATCTATAGTTGCATTATTTCCCATATTTAGTTTTCATATTGAAAGTAACACTTGCACTTAATTTTCAACTCAAATTTCATATTAAACTGCTTTTCTTGATAACCCTTGCCATTCACAAACACATTTTATACCATCAGATTGAAAACACGGTGGACTATGATAGGCAAATTTGCAATATAAAATCCCCTTTTACAGAATATAAAAACCCTTCTTTTGTAGTTTTTAAGCGTATTTATTTTTACTTCAAAGAAAATATTGGAAAGTAGTTTATTGTTCTGTTTAGGGTTATTTATGAAACGATCCTTGTGGTCTATTAGGTCCTTGGTGAACAACAAATTTCCGAACTTATTACCTCAAATGTTCAGAGAATCAACATGATCAGTGAAAAAATCTGCTTCACTATTTGAGATCTAATTCAAAATGTAAATTATTTCTGGTTGTTATTACTTAATGATAGTGGTTCATTTCTGTAAAGAACCAAATCAATTTTGACGAACTTTGAAATGGACATTTGCACTTCATTTCTGTTTTTTCTGTTTGAGCTCCGCTCAAATAGTCATGCTTTGGCTCAAATTATTTCATGTTTTATATACACCAAACCTCAATCCATGAGATAACATATGAACAACATAAAGAAATGTGTATACTTAAGACGCAGGAGTTTGCTGTGTGAGATAGCCGAGAGGACAACAGGAATCATTCTGTTATAATCACAGAAATGTAATTTACACACCACAGACGCTGTCATAACTGACCGAACACGTGTAAATGTGAGTTCATTGTTCAGAATGTTTATATATAAATTTATAATCTTCTGAATGTGAACATATAATAATGTATATTATAAAAATATAAATTTGGTATGAATTATTTAATATGAATAACCATTCATATTTCATTGTTGTAAAATAATAGCAATAGCTGATCTTATGAGCCGAGTTCAAAGTTACAACGCCTGCTTGGAGTGACAGGCCTGGCGTGTCGTGCTGATTTGACTAAGTAGGAAGTTTTTTTTAATGGTGTTTAACGCCCGTTTTTACTACTGAGGCACCATAGACGGTGAACACTGATATATGAAATGAAATAATAATTTTGAAGAGGATTTTTTAATGAAGGAAACGTTTCGGGCCTAATTTTTGGGTACCTCCCCGGCATTTTCCATTTATGAGGACTGAGGGAAACCTGGAAAAAACCTCAGTCAGGGAGGACGGTCCTGGGGGGATTCGAACCCCAGACCTCCCGCTCACGAGTCCGTGCCTTAACGACCTCGGACACCCATGGCGGTAAGTAGGAAGTGGTAGGACTAAACAATGAGCAAAGTATTGCAATGATCTCAATTAATTTACTGAAATGTTCACTTTAATTTATTATTGTTAAATCTTTGTGGAATAATCATTTATACTGAAATGTATATACAAATACGTATTCAATATTTACAATGGAATTGAGGGGAATAAAGTTACATTTCTGGATCTCCCCCCGCACTGACTCCACTACGTTTGATTTCGCTTCCTAGGCATCTTGTGATTCCTTTTTTGTGTGTAAAGAAAGTTCTTAAATGTTAACTGTAACCTCATAGCTCACGTTCTGTCACTTACTTAGCAAGAAACGATTTTTTCTATTGCTCTTAAAGGCTTCCCCTAAAGTGGTTCTTCAAACTTCAACTTGAATTGCAGCATGGATTTTAAAAGAATAATTCTAAAAAAAATCGGTAACGCCTACTATCTGCACTGTGTTATCTAATTGAGAGACACATAGAAGCAGCAGCAGCTATAGAAGAAAATGTTCACTCTTGAAGTGAAAATAAAAATGAACTTCAGCTCATAACTGCGAAAATCACTTTAATGATTGCTGAAAAGAGTGAGAAACATTTTTAGGAGTAACACAGAACTAAAACGCAAACAATTCAAGTTGCAATGAAACAAGGTACTCAATTTTTATGAAATATGCCAACTCTACATCTACGTTGAAACTTGAAACCTACCATTTTTTGGAAACTGCAATCTGATTACATTGTTATTTCCATTATTAATCATTCTAGGCTTTATTGGCCACCTGGTTCCTTTCCTTTGGAAATGTGATCGCTGTGAATTCATTTTCAAGTAAATTTGTGACTACTGCGTTTGAAAGTTCGCGTACAAAGAAATGCAGTCATATTAAATAAGTTCATTACGTCATCACTGAACTAGAACGAAGATTGTGGACGCAGCGCAAACTTCTATTTACTCACTTGGTGAAACGTGGAAAACAATTTGCGTCAAACCCCAACTTCGTACTTTTGTTTTTTATAATGTGTTTTTAATGCAAAGTATAACTAGATTGAGTCAGGTGATTTGATCTATTATCATTATATTTAAAAATACTTTTTATATAGGATATGCTTAGTTATTCAAAATTTAGTACTACTAATTTAACTATTTCCCTGATCTACTACTTAGCGTTGCTGGCTACTAGTCCCGGGTTCGATTCCGAGATCCCCGTGGAGTTCAAATGCAAGGCCCTACTAATCACGTATCCCCCTGCAATATTGCAATCATCAAATGATATTGCAAGCTGGAGGTAAAGGACACATTATATTACGGTCGCACGGTAGGCTCAGGCCCTCTTTAGGCTGTAGTGCAAACGATTATTATATAGTATCACTATGAGGGCAAAGATAAATTCAAAAGATGAGCACAATATCTATCATGCGTCACATCATATCATAGGACTTAGTTTTTAGATGACAAGAAACAAAATACTACTCTCATATGCTGTTCGATTGTGTACAGCTGGCAAAAAACCTTAAGATACACAAAAACCGCTATCTCCTGAAATATCACCCTTCATGCACAAGTGACCAAGGCTTGCTTTACAAGTTAAAAGTTACAACACTGTTATCTTAACCCAATAAAACAAAACGCTTCATTTTTTACTTGTAAACATATTGCACTATTTCAGCTGATTTATATATATATTTTTTTTTCAATAGTACAAACAAATTTTCAGCGTTGTCCGTTAGAAGCATTTACATAACCAGCATACGTTCTAATGTCTTCGAGGTTCTGTCTCAAAAGTTTAATACACGTACAAAAAAGTTTTGATTCTGCACATATTTCTATAAATGTCAACAGAAATTCAACTTTGGTGTGTGCCAGTTTTGCCCTCATGTCCTTTGATTCGGGAGACTTTTCCTTTTCTTTCATTCATCCTTGTTACCTGCCCACGTCAGAAGGGCTCACCGATTATTTTCTTTGCAACTGAATGTCAAGCCTATTGCACGATATAGAAGTGATGACGTAAGTACCTTGATTGGCATCATCTTGCTTCCTTCCATAGGATGCTGAGTGTCTCCGGAACGTTGTGGGTGCAGTTTGTTCTGGACTTTATTTCAAAATAGCTAGGTTCGAAATCTTCTCGTAGGGTAAGCCCTGTAACCCAGAAATAATGTAACATTTAAACATTTCAATGTAATTTTTGCTATCGCACTTTGTTATGTTGACGTAAAGTTTAGAGTTCTAATTATTTTCAAAGAAAGGGAACTAGGATTTAAAAATACAATGTGTTAAAACAATTTATGTATTTTGGGCAGCATTAGCAGTCTCTTATCCATGCCCGAGAGAGGGGAAGAGAGAGAGGAGTTTTATTAAATATTTGAGGCCAAATAATTCTTGAATAAGTTATTTAATTGTATATTTATTGAGCAACATTTCTCCGGATTATACGCTATACTGCTGAGTGACATATTACACATTTTTCAAACTGATAACTCTTTACATGTACATTGCGTTTACATGTATTATTGTTTGATAAATTAAGTTATACCTTTATATTATTCTTCTACCGTTTCTCCGACCACATCCTGGGGCTTTTTCACTGCAGATTTTTTTAGAATGTATAACCGCCTTTTTATACTGAGGCACCACAGGCGGTGGAGATGAAATGATATATTGGGAAAGGACTTTTTTTAAGAAAGGGAACGTTGCAGGCCTAAGCATTTGCCATTTATGAGGACTTAGGAAAACCCGGAAAAAAACCAGTCAGGAAGGGCGGTCCTGGCGGGATTCCAACCCCAGACCTCTCGCTCACGAGTCCGCGACTTAACGACTTCGGCCATCCGTGGCGGTTCATTGCAGGGTGATTGTGTAAATTACAACTATAGTCCATATTAATTTCAGAAGCACCTTCATTTGTATTCTCCATGAAATGTATCATTTTAAATTACATGTCGTTCCTTTCTTGGCAAATAGACGGTTAAGGGTTATGTTAGCCTTCATGAGGTTGCAAAACGCATGTATTGTCCTACTCCCTCCATAAAAACTCATAGTTACAATATTCCCTTCTAACACAGACCCACAAGGATGACCGAAATCGTTAAGACATAAACTCGTGACTTGTAGATCTGGGATTCGATTCCCATCAGGACCGATCTCCAATGGCTGAGGTTACTGTAAGATTTTACTCAATCCTTATAAATGACAGAGAAAAATCAAATTTTATTTTGCTTGTTAGCTGATGTCAATTTCTTATGATCGGATTTTATAAATGCGTCTATGTGAATATTTTTAATAGAATTACTGAGAAACTCATAAAATTAGCATTCTTTATTACCGGCCGGTGTACCTGACATAGACTTTAATTAATAACTTCGTTCACTGAAACAATTCTTTATAAAAGTACGGCATTTTAGAGCTAGTGATGCCTAATTTTAATATGAATATTCAAAATAATTAAATATTTATAATATTATCAAAAATATGCACATTATAGCATAGACCTAAATAATAAATACCTCATTTTCGACCTTTTGCTTTTCATGTTTCTAACAGGCAAAATTTCATTATGTAGTTATGTTACTTGGGCTTATTAGCTTTTACACGATCATCAACCACCAGCCGTGATAAGAAGCGAATCCGTCATACGCACTGAAGAAAACAACCTAGGTCCGGTTAAACACAAACAAAGGGACTGACTTGTATAGCTCTGTTTAATTATTGCTATCTAATTAGTATAATAAAATGCTCAAGCCAGGAAACATTACTACACATTATTTCAGGAAATTATATTTTTATATAAAATGAACATTCATATCAAATGCTGTTTAATTAAACGCTCTGAATTTTTGGAAATTAAAAACAATTCTTTTCTGTTACACTTTTTAAACAAAAAGTTGCCGATAAGTGTTTATTTATTTAATGCAGCGGCTTTGACAATGTCTTTAGCCATTAGGATGACAACACTTACAAAACAAAATATTTAAATCAAGTGATTGAATTAACAACATTATAAATAATTTAACTAATCGTCATCCCAAGGCACTCATCTTGAATAAACATAGTTAAAAGCCCGCACCAAGTAAACAACTTTTGAAGCAAGTAGTTCAGTAACATGAAAACTTTGTGTGTCAAGATAGACGTATACTAGAAACTCAAAAATTCTATCACCGACTTTATTATACTTCCGGTTTAACCGGTAGTAGCTCCATAGCTCTTGTTTTAAATGGAATGCTCAATATATTTCTACATTTTCCAATAATGCTAATTAAGGCCTTTTCGAAAGGTATCGACACAAGATACATTTATTGTAGCTAAACAAAAGAGTAACCAGTAATGAAATCCTCCTTCCTTAAGCAAAACAAAAGAAAGACAATTCAAGTTCTAAATTCTGCATTCAAACTGGTAGCTTTCAGCTGTTTGACTATGTGTCAGTTAATCATAGAAAACATTTGAAGAATCACTTAACCAGGCTTTAGAAATGTCTTACACCGCTTCCTTATTTAACACTCCAGATCTTCAAAGCAGTTGGGTCTTTCTCGATATACTGCTGACTTCAAATGGCTCCACAAAAAGACATCCAAATGGGACATCTGAGGGTCTTGCTGGTGATCTCTTCTATCCGACTTAATTTCTGACAAACATTCTGTCCAAAGTGAGCTAGAGTTGCGTCTAATTGAAAATGGACGTAATCTCTGAGGAGCCATTGCTAACTGAATGTGAAAACAAATTTGCGAGAGCTGGTACTACGTGATTTTGAAGCAAATCCAAATAGCGTTTAGCTTCTCTCTAAGAACAATGAATCAATGATATGATCATCAGCAGTACCAGCCCAAACATTTAAGTTTCTGTGGATGTAGTGTGTGTGGTCCTTTTCCATTTACTTTGGATTGTCGTCTGACCAATATGGGCAGCTGTGACTGTTGACAAATCCATTCAGGCAGAATGTGACTCCTCCTGAGAGTTGAATTTGTCTAAGAAAAACGGAACCATTGTCGTTAATGTGCTAAACTATTAATTCACAAAACTGCATTCTGCTATAGAAACCGTTAACTGAAGCTTCCTCAAAAGTTCAATTTTATAAGCATATTATTTGGCACTTTTAAGGAGTTCCATCACGGAGCTTTGACTTATATTTGATTCTGAAGACAAATTCGTAGTAGAAACTTTTTGGATTTTTTCTCACAAAACACCATGAAGTATTCTCATCATGTGCACTTTTCGGGAGAACTAATCTTTGATAAGTCATGTACGTTTTCAGTTTGAGAAATTTCTTTACGAACCTTGTCACTATTGTATGTGGAATTAGATAGCCATCCGGATGTATATCATCAAATAAATACGGCGCATTTCGATGAGAATCTTGCCCCTTTCCTTAACCAATATAATTAAAATTAGTTTTCCCTTTCGATCAACAACAGGTATTTAAGAAATTAATTTTCAGGTTTCAACCCTTAAAAAAGGTGTTTCTGTATCAATAAACGTAATTCCATGGATATAAACAAATAGTATTTGTGCTATTACAGATAAAACACAGTAATCAAAAGAAGGGTTTTGTTATTCGCTGCACTTATTAGTTTTCTTATTTTAGCGAGAATAAATGTGTACATAAATATCCAGGGTACTTATTGAAACATTCTTTATGAGCATTACCAGAAAATGTAAAAATATATTGCCTTTTCATTTAAAATAAAAACGTTGCAGCTACTTCCGTTTAAACAGGAAGTAGAAAATCATTGGCAATCGCATGTTTGATTTCTCAGTATATGGTTAACGCAACACACGGAATTTTGTGCCGCTGAACCAGGTGCTTTGGAAGTTACCTAGGTAGGGCGGAACTTTCAACCAACTCTATCTATATCTCAGCTTTTGCTATGGGTCAAGCACTCAGGGTATAACCTGGCATTTCTCTGCTTAAACTTGCAATTACTTCTTAACCCTGAAAAACCCAAGTAGATTCACAAGTTCTCTCAATATAATGAGCGAGTGGCAGTACAATGTGAAAGCAGTTTAACTTTTATCGTTGTCTTTTGGTAGTTGATGTTTACAGTACAATGGAAATGAAAGTATAGAGCAAGAGCAGGTATGTTTTGTTATTCTACACTATATCTTTATCCTTGATTATAGATTTTTTTCTAAGGGAGATTCATAAAATCATGTGTGAAGCCATGATGACAACAAACATTCCATTGAAATCAAATTCCCAAGTGCCAAAATAACGTGATTTTCTGGAGAGTTAAGATGGTCGTTAAACTCCTGATGAATCTTTACGAGGGATATCTTGATGGTGCTATGGACAAGCTGTGGAGTCCATTAGAATTGAGATAGGCTCTACCTATATCTGAATTGCTGTTCATGAATCCACCGATGTATTGTATGGATGTATTTACTAATTTGATAAGTCCGGACAGTGCATCGAAACCGTATGTCATTTCCAGCAGAAATCTAGAACGCACAGATCACGCAACAATTGTTCCATTCGTTAATGACAGCTTAAAAGTTCTGTGACATAAGGCTTACCCTGACGCAGCAGCGTATATGTTGAAGGCTGCAACTGTACGTTTTTTTCTACCGCTGGCCAGATCCTCTGCGGAGAAACTTAAGACATTCCAGCAGGCTTTGCCACCAGCCACATCCATCCGTTCATTGAGGCACCAGTGACGTGTGATCGTTTTTATTATACATATAAGAACATAGCGGACGGAACTTAACTCCTGGACATATGGAGATATGTCTTGTGACAGAGTGTGTTTTATGATTTGGTTCACTTTACAATTGCGTCAAAAGCTAATATCTTCATTGGCAACTTAAGAAGATTTGGTCTAAGGTATGTTTATTTTAAATTAAATAATTTTAGATGTTTTAAATCTCTGCACAATTCTAATTTGCATATTTAATACACATTTTGAAGATTTTGTTGCATATTTATGTACATATTTAGTAATAATTTTACATAAACTCTGTCTTCACTAATCAGATTTCATCATCATTGCGTAGAGAGACGCTCTGTATAGTGCCGATATTATTTATGTATAAAGGCGACCTTTATATCTAGATTGCTAGTAATGAAAGTTTAAGTTAAGCTTGCATGCTGAAGAGCAAGCTACGGGAATAACTATATCAAGTGATGAAGACATAAAAGACTACTTATTCACGAATACCTACTCACTTGGAAATCGCAGTTTTATTGTGAAAGTAACTCTCATCAAGCCTCAGGGTTGCGACCTGACGTGTAGCAAACCTTTCAAATGGCATGTAAAATACGCGTAAAACTCGTAATTAACGTAGTAGCTGTAATAACGTTACTCTAGTCTTTCTCCAAATTATATTTGACACCATATACAAGCATTTGAACTGAAGCTTGTTAATGCAGATTTTCATTCTCAGCGCACAAGAAGAGATGACATGTTATCCTTAAAAAGACAGCAGAAAAGTCGCATAAAGCAGGATGATGGTTTAGGAATGCACTGTGTGCATGAGAGAAGTCAAGTGGCCAATCGACAATTTATGTATCCAACCATACATCAACACAGGTATCATAACATGACGATCCAACCATTTTCTCTCATGAGAAATAAACGGAAATTTCTTAATGAGATCAACAAATACCCAGAAGAATACATAACTAAATAGAAATTCAATTCATTTGATTACACCATTCTTTCTGAGAACTATAAATACAACTAAACTTACAGAAATAGATTTAATGATTAAACAGTTGTTAACAAAACGTAACATAAGCTATATCACTCTTTCTATGATCAGTTATATATTTTCTAATTATGAAATGCGATGGCAAACAACTTCACAGTTTATGCGCAAAATTTAATTTGTTCATGTGAGTGTTGGAAACAAGAATTATACTAAATGTTGCTTCTGTGGAGTGACTGTTAAAACATAGCAAAGAAGCGTCTTGAAGCTCATGGAAGAATCTGCAGTGGAAGAAAAGAACGTTCAAGTCCTACATCAAACATAAAAACTTTGGAGTAGGAATACCTAGAAAACAGCACTTACAGTTCAGCACAATTTGCAGACGCATTCAATTAGCCACCCTACAAAACGACCTTTCAGCTCCACGTGTGAATGTACAATTTCGTGTTAAACTGTGAAGATAGGTGCTTAAGGATTTTGTTTTTGTCTGGCAACATTCAATGTAGCATTTTGGATAGCAAGTATTTTAAGTAGGACATGCTTTGGAAATTACTCCCTTCTCACCAACCTTTTGAATGAAAAATTATTTCGAAAAGTCTACTTGGGTGTATGCGGACAAGAATTTAATAATATATGTTGATGAATGGAAAAATAAAACCAGGAATACAAAGAATCTTGTCTCAATGGTACACAATGTTAGCACTTAAATGGCTGCGTGGGAAGCTCACAACACTCCAGCTGTAAAAATCGCTTGGCAATTAGAAAAGCATGCTGATTACACTCCAGAGGGCTTATTATCTTCGTTTGCGCATTGTTGAGAGACAATTGCTCGCTATTTTAAAGTTATCCAAAGATGTGTAGCATGAGTGCTAAGGTGCTGACAACACCCCATTCAGCTACCAAGCTTAGCACGTTGTATCAAGATGTCATATGAGGAACAGCATGAACATATTTGAGGAATGTTGGAGGAAGATTTGGCCGAAGATGAAGACAATTATATGCATGAGTTTGAAGTTTCGGATGATAATGAAGAAGAGCTTTGTGAAAAAAGTGATCACGTGACTGGAAGTGAATGCTGCAGACATTGCTGCTTCCTTTCCAACGACAGAAAAATAATTTAAGTTTGGAATAAAATTACTAAATGGGGAACAACAGAAATGTTAATTATAATTAAAACAAGGAAAGAAGTTTTCTGGTACCAAATAGTTCCAAAAAATTGTAAGATTGCTTTGAAACGCTTTGATGTATAAGGGTTGCCCAAATGAAACTAATACAGCGGTCGTTATACTTATCTTAACTACACAGTACTTTCTTTTTGCTTTGGTAGGTGGCGCTGTGCGTAAGAAAGCTGACTGGTGTGGTCTGGCGGCGCAGTGTGTTGTTTATATGTGTAGAGGTGCGTTGAACTGAATATGTTCACGACAGGAATTCGTCCAAATGGACCCAGCGAGCAGTAATTTAATTTTTGAAGGAAGAAGATGTTAGTGGAACCGAAATTTATCGTCTCAGGCGAGTCAGAGACTGGAAATAAATTATGTGACATGTAAAGAAAGCATCTGAAATAGTAAAGATACGAGTAGCACAAACATCCACTGTAAGTTGATAAATATAAGTAAGGGTAATAAATGATGGCATTCTGCTTGTAAATCACACAGTGAAAATCTGATGAATAACTTAATATTAATAAATATACCGTCAAACGTATTTCAAGTTTTGAAAGCATTAAAAATCCAGACCAGTTGCACCAGCTTTTATCTTATGATGGTTCTATAGTTTGCCTTTTTGTGAACACTCGCTGGTGATCTGAACGAGATGCCTGTTTCTCTCTGGAGAACATCACAGCTATACTTAAAGTGGAAATTCGATGTATTTGATAAAAGATTCAACATGGATTAAATCATGTTTATTTGAAGAAAGTTTTCTTTCTAAAGCAAGTGAAAAACTGCAGTCTTGGATAACCCAGCCATCTATCAACGCCTGCCGAAAGTCAGAAAGCAGTGTCACTGACTTAGTGATGCAGTGAATGTTGACAATACATGTATTTGAGAAGGGGATATAGCAGCAAAAGTGCTTCATAGTATCAAGGCCAGAGTTTTAATCAAAAACACAATGACCAAGTGGAAGTTCATGTTGAAAACTCTGGATGCAGGTCAGTATTTTCAGTAGTGTCGTGAAAAGGCAGGAACATTTGTGAGCTTCGGGACAAAGCTGTTAATTTTCCAAATACATTTTCCTCCAGTAGCCACCATAACAAAATAAGATATTTACCTACAAATTACTAAACGTTCCAACCGACCCCCTGTCCATCGCCTGTCACTTAAAAAATAAAAATAACTAGTGCATGTACATTGCTCATATAAAGTGTGTAATAATTTATTACACTCTGTTAGTGATGCGCTAGTTAATCGTTAATTCAAGAGCTCAGAATGCTGGACTTTTGATGACATATTAATATTACATTGTAAGTTCTTTCAAAACTAAGCTATATGAGGATTTATCGTAAATTTCCATTATCATAGCTTTACTTATCATTAGATATTAATACCGGAACGGATTGCCGAGATCGTTAAGGCGCGGACTCGTGAGCGGGAGGTCTGGAGTTCGATTCCCAACAGGACCGTCCTCCCTGACTGAGTTTATTCCAGATTTTCCTCGGTGCTCATAAATAGCAAATACCGAAGAGGTACTCTAAACTTAGGTCAGGAACGCTTCCTTCCTTTAAAAAATATCCTTTCCCAATTTATCATTTCATTTCATGTATCATCAGTGTCCATCGCCTGTGGTACCTCAGTGGTAAAAACGGGCGTTAAACACTATTAAAAAAAAGAGGTATTAATCAGCAAATAAAAATTATTAACAGCAAAGATTGAAGTAATTAATTGATAAAGACATTTCCATTAATATTTGCGCTCTGTTAGTATATATATAATTATAACTAATGGGAATATAAATTTTATGTACTAAATCATACCGAATAATTAGCAACTAATAACATTTCAAATTTTACTTAGTGTATTACTGATCATTGAAGAGTTGTGAAACGTAGATTAAAACAATTACTTTCATATTGAATATTTTGTATGCCAATACAATAATAATCATAAAGAATAAAATAAAACGTGTTTGTTAGTCAAAATAAATTAAATGTTAGTTTATTTCCTCATGCAAAAAGCATAAACTACATGCAAAATACTTAATGGTAGTTTATTTGCCAACCCTGTAACCACTTCAACAACTAGCTAAACAATAAATGGATTCCTCTCAAAAGGATACAACGCTGTAATATCACAACAGAATGCGGCATTAGCCTCATCATTTCGATACATCTTTTTTGACATTTAAATATGTTGAGCTCGTCTGTGCATTGTTGTATTCTGTAATTCCCGTTACGTTTCGTTATTTGTAAAACATGTGTTCCTAATTCGGTTTTATTATTTATTTCAAGATATGCTGAGGAAACCTGGTGGTTTACAATCCTGTGCCATCCAGCCTTCATTATTTCGGGTCTGAATAAACCAAATAACATTGCCAAAATTGCAAGTAGGATTCCAAATTTACATGTTGCCTTGATTAACAAATTGAGCCATGCAAATTTGTACTTAGTAGATAGTATAAGTTGCTTCAGTCACAAATATTAAAGCACAAGATAAGCCATACTTATATATATCATGTTTCACAGAATGCAACATTTAAATTTCCGGGCGAAAAGTGTCTAAAGACCGTGTCAACCTTAAAAGGCAGTATGGAAGTAAATGGACTATTTCCGTCTTTCTCTAACACACACATGTCATTAGCTACGTTCTTTTCTACCCTCGCCCTGATGCCAAGTTGATAAAATACGTTGTAAATATTGAGCTGTTATAATTTTCAGTTTTTAACACATTATCCTATGCGAAGTATTTTGCTCTGTCATGTTATATCATTATTAGAGTCATCATAGATTCCTATAGCCACACATTTATAAAGAGAATATGTTTATCAGTAAAAGTCCGATATTTGCTGGCTGTAATCTTATCACGCAGTGCCTAATAAATTAGCAATTAGAACACGTCAATATTGTGTGTGAATACACACAACGTGAGTGCTGATACCTTTCTCTTTTAATATTCTACATTCGATAAGAAGTGTGTTATAATTTTTAAAGTAATATTTGGTAAATTCTAAATTTTAAGTTGGGCAGTGAGAATCTTTTTCGTTACTGGATTTAAACGGGACCAAGCGAGAAAAAACGTTGAGGAGAGTTGGAGACAGTTTTTTAAGAGAAGCCGATCCTGGAAGTTATTGCGTTCAATGTTTATTGACGAACAAAGGTAGCCCATCTATTCAGCTAGGAGGCAGTGTGTAGCTAGAGGTTAAACACTGTCAGTTTGTAAGCAGTTAATGCACCTTTAGAATGTGAAGTGGTGTAAAATTTGTTTAAATATTATCTATGGAGGGAGAATCTAGGAAGCGGTAAAGTGTTGGTAAATTAAGGAGTATGGAATGTAAATTAAAAGGCATGAAAGAAAGGGTGTACACAAAGAGCATAGTATAAAATAAAAATCGAACAAAAGATAAGAAACAAAGAAGCCTAGCGCAATATGACGGAATAGTGCTACGCGGAGTTCGGCGCATCGCTCATTCTTTGCTGTTTTAAAACATTCCAGAATATCATTTGGCTAGGGTAAACAGTGATAATGCCCTACCAAATTTCTCAAGGGCCACTTTGAACCGATTTCTACATTATTTGGGATTCGAATATGAAAGAAGGGGCATGCACAATATCAGATGGCGACATAAATATCTAAAAGACTTCAAAAAATTTAGAGCTGAAGGGAAATAAGTTGTTTATACAGACAGATCAAGGGCAAATATAGGTTATGCAGGGACAGTGGAGGAATACCAAAGTTAAAGCAGCAGTTGAGGGTCTAAGCACAAAACTCTGGCCACCCCGGGGTCGTGGAACAAGATTCGCTTTCGTCGGAAATGAGCAAGGATTCACCACAAATGCTAAACTAACATTTTTGTTGCAAAGCATCACAGCAGGAATCGAAAGGAATCCGTTTGGATATGATATGCTTAAATGCGAACTGTATATCGTATCTCAACATGAAGAGAGATACGACAAATGCATTGTTGATGAAATAGCAAAGACAGTAGGGCGACAGGTTCTTTGCTTGCCACTATATCATTGTGAACTTAATCCCTCAAAATGGGATGGTCACAAGTAAAAAACCCTCATTAAACCAAATAGCGTGTCATGAGGCGATTAATCTCAGAAACACACCAACATATTACGGTGTAAAATTGGGCAAATTATGTGAACAAAATATAAAAGATTTAAGTAAAATGTGGATAGTTGATGAAATCCAATACCAAAAAGAGACTTATTATTGTTTCATCGTCAACGTCAACAAGCACTGCCGCTTCCGAATCGCTTACTTTTGATTCCCCAGAACCCGCTCCTTCCAGGCTAATGGAATACGAAATGGAAGGAATCGCACCATTATCAGAGGTCAGTGACGAGGCTTAAAGGTAAGCAAAATGATTTATTAACTCTTTTAGCATCGTACATGATCATATTAGTTTGATAATATCATTGTTCTGCACTTGTAAAATCCTATTTCGAGGTACTTTAAAATACAAAAAGAGAGATAAAATGCATGTAAAAACTGTATGTGTTAACAATCGGCTTAAATAGTAGTGCTGATATTTCACTATGTGGTGATGTTTGTTCACAAGATGACATTAAATTAGTAGTCCCTCGCAACTGCACGCTTTAGTTGCAAACGTACGTAGAGTAACCTTTATTGTTTTCTGTTGCTGAGATACCTATAGATGGCACCACTGTGTGGCCCGTTTTCAGTTTATCTATGGTGAATACTGATGTACTGGACCGGGCAACCCATAGTGTGTGCAAATGTGCAATATCATTTATCGCTGGAGCAGCGTGTCGCAGTCGGAGGTAAAGTGGAGCATAGTAGATGAGTTTGGAGCCACTGGCCTTATTATACTATACAAGTAAGGGATTGACAGTTGCCGGCAGTCTTGCATATAGGCAACACTTGCACACTGGCCCCCCTGCTCGCTAATCATCTATACCGTTGCAGCTCGCGTGTCAATAGCAATTTAGATAATTAACTAACACGCAAATATACTTACAGTTTTCTGCTTTGGCGTAAAGTTCAGCATATGTTGGTTGCGCCTTCGACAGCCTGCGACGTTACACTGGAAATACACTATTTAACAAAGCATACCCTCGTCAGTTACTCCACACTATTGTATGTCACAACGCGTTTAAATTCGCTTAGTACAGGTACACAATGTACACGTTTTTTTTTTCTCGCGTGTTTTAATATCACAAAATTCACGCAGTAGAATCTTCCAGCGGAAACGCTCCACTCGAAAATTACATCTGACATTTTCACGCGTACGTCCTAAATAGCTATATAAAGTACCACATTTTCCAATATTTTTTCTCTCGGTGGCCGAAGCCTAGGTCATTTTCCATGGGTTTCTTGGGTCACTATAAATCCGAAAACTTTTAAACGCAATACTGCAATATAAATAACATAAACAGAAATAACAATGGAAAACAGACAATAGAAATTAAAAGAATGACAAAAACGAGAGCTGTGCTTTACAGCATCTCTTATTTAGTTCAAGATTTTTGAAATGCAATGCGGAAGTGACTGTATGAAACATCAAAACACATGTTGCCGATTGCGTACAACGAGGTGATTGCTTGTTTAGTGTTTACACGTTAGGTTTCTCCCCATTGCTTCTGCTGCGTTTACAAATGATAACACAATGCCCACTGTTCAGTCTCTGTAGAAAATACGTTGTGTTGAAAAGTGCATCCCTGCTAAACTCACACAAGCTTTCAAATTTGACAATAAGTAAAATCGTAATATGAGACGTGTAATGTCTTAATTTGGTTAAGCGTTGTCTTTTGTTGCTTCGAAACGAATAAGAAGGAAAAATTGCACAGGGAGAGTCTGAAGCCGTAACCCAAAAAGGGCTTTGAAGAAAATGAGGAAGGCAAGCCTCAGAAGTAGCAGAGAGAGAGAGATTTTTTTTTATTGATTTATTTATGGACGCTCTTTAACATCTCAGGTCATCAGCGTCCCATTCAATTCAGGGCGTGAAACGGCCGACAAATTTTGCTCAGAGGCCTCTCTTTCAGGCTTGAGGTTCTTTTTCGTGCTGTAAATGTACGACACGGGACCCACGGCTTTACTTCCCTTCCGAAGGAAGCCATACTTAGGATTTTTACGCCCGAAAAAATCCATCGGTCTTGGCCGGGTTCGAACCCGCGATCTTGGGTGTAGGAGGCAAGTATGGTAACCACTACACCACCAGGACCGACGAGAGAGAGAGAGAGAGAACCATTATCATGTAAAACTATCGCATTAAACCATTTCCTTCTATTACACAACATGCAACATTCGAATCAGCAAAATGAAACACATATTTTAAAGAAAATCAATAAAACAAAATTATTTTTCACAGAAATAATTAGCATGTAGTAGCATTCACCTTAAAAACTATGGTATTTTATTTGTGGTCCTATAGTGCAAGACGAAAATCCACTCACACACATTAAGCTAGTAGTATGTGAAGGTATAATGTAGGCCGAAAGTGTGTTCGATAGTATTCCACAGTCTTTAGCAATATCACATTTCTCTCTTACACCTTTTCCCACTTCTTTCTGTAACGTTAAGCTACAATACGCGCCTAACTTCCACATTTCGAGCAACATATTATACTTGGACATATCACACCTGGCGACTTAAGAGTCTTTTGGTCATTGAGTTCAGTACAGTTAAGAAGATTTTCGCAACCTTTTTATTCTTATAAATCATAATGGGTAAGGAGGTTTAAAGGGCAAACAACAACACACGAAAGAGGTTATAAATTCACAATACTGAGGAGAGGGTGAAAGCTGCAGCTATAGTAAAAATAAATAAAATAAATTTTCTTACAATTTTTTTTTTTTTGATAATTGTTAACCAGTTAAAATTATTTTATTTTCTTTGCTTTCTAACCACTGCTGAAAATTCTTGTAAACATCCTTGAACATAACATCAATTGAAATTTAGGAACAACTACTTCTTTTTACTTAAATAAAATCTTGCTTTTAAATCATTCAAATAAAATGTGGGAAAATTCAAGTTAATATTACTTTTTAACATTTATCGCGAAACCCTGCTGAAGAACTTGCAATTAAAGCCGTTTTTTGTCTGTTCGGTTAATGCGACGATGATGATAGGCGCTTGCAGTTTGCAGACGTGTAACTGGGAATGCTGCAGGAAAGTCCAGTTTTGGAAACAATATGTCATTTAGACAGATGAGGCCAAAATTCATATTTTCGGGAGTATTAACCGGCACAGTTGAATGTACTGGCGACAAGAAATCCCTAATGCTACCACCAATGTTCATGACAAAAGTCCTGGTGTTGTGCCATGGGACGGTGTTTGCCGTGATTGTTTCATTGGCCCGTTCTTTTTATTCCGTTCCCGAATAAAATTACCCACAGTTGCTTAACTGTACTGTGTATCCTTTACGATAGGACATCGATTTGTTGATTTGTTTTATTTACGGGCGCTCTTTAACATCTCAGGTCATTAGCGTGCCATTCAATTCAGGACGTGAAACGACCGACAATTTTTTCTCAGAGACCGTTTCTTTCTGGCTTGAGGTTCTTTTATGCGTCATAAATGTACGACAAGGGACTCACGGCTTTGCTTCCCTTCCGAAGGAAGCCATACTTAGGATTTTTACGCCCGAAAATATACATCGCCCTTGGCCGGGTTTGAACCCGCGATCTTGGGTCTACGAGGCAAGTATGTTTATTACTAGAACGATCCAGACATTGATGATCTATGGTGATAGCAATATGGGCACCGCCATACTAACCATACCACTGTTAGGGTGAGAGTGCTTGGACGAAACATTTTCGCAAATCACCGCGCGGGTGTGTGCAAAGACTAGTCGCATCTCCCGATTTGTCCCCTCCAGATTTTTTCCTGTGGGATCATTTTAAAGACAAGGTGTTTCAACATCGCACCCACAATGTGCTACGTGCAACTAGTGCAGAACAGTTTCAAGTAATGCAACTGCCTGTAACTACATCGCTCTTCCGTCTTTAGGCGTGCATCATTCTAGAAGGCGCATGTCAATGAAGAACAGAATAGAATAAAAAAGATTAATGTTTAAAGTTCTTAATAAATATAGGCCATGCTGTACTATAAACATTTTTTTAGTGTTAAACGTGAACAGTGGCATTCAGATCGTTTGTCCAAGTTCAAGTGGATATTATATTTCCTCATGTATTAATCTCAAAAGCCAATAGATAAAATCACCTTAACGGCAAGTAGCAAACCGCATCTCTCCATGATGCAGCAGTGAAAATATTGAGAGTAGTTTAGTAATTCTTTCTTTTGCTATGTCTGAGGTCCGAAGTCAATATAATAACAGGTGTGCCCTATACGTTTCATATCTCAGGAAGAATTTTAAGACGAGGCAATTAACCTTGTTGTCATAATGAAAAGGTTGAACTAATGTGCAAAGCAGATAACAAACTTTCGTTTGGTTGTTGTAATAAACAATATTAAATTGCAAGAATAAAAAAATGAGGTAACAGCATTTTTACATTCTAACCATTTGGTTAATGATTACTATTGAAGCAAATTGTTCTTATTTTTTTAGTAAAGGAAAATATTCTTAATAAACAAATTATAGAATGAGAGAAAAGGGTTACTAAAATTTGTTGTATTTACTTTTTTGATTCAATCAATTGTCACTGAAATAACCGCATTACCTTAGATTTTTCAAATCTTCTATAATGGAAGCCATTATAATATGCAGTTAATACCTCATCCCAAGCAGTCTGTATCAATTTTCATAAATATTGCGACGCCTGAGGTTTTGAGTCCGGGACTTTAGTATCTCACGGAACAAGGATAGCATTAGCTTGGTGAGCATCAAATCACTATCGCACATGTGTATGAATGGAGCACAGGCTTTAAGTTAAAACAATCCAAATATGAACCTATGTACATGCCTAAATGAGCTTCAAATGACAAAAACCTAAGCAAAATCATTGACGTTTTGGATTCGCCTGAAAATGAAACTTGAAGTAGAAAGTCCTATTGTGTATGTGTACGTAAGTATTCAAATATTCATATAGGAAAGTGTGTGAACCTGCAAATCTGAATGAAGGTGCAACTAGCTGTGATCTCCTGCATCTGTTTAAATTAACACTTCTTTTATCTCCCAAAAATCTACTTCGTTCTGCCTGGCTCCTGCAAGTGAATGTTTGATCGCATATTTTACTGTGTATCGATGTACTGCTGAAAATTCATACCTTCTCCAATCTATCGTACAACTCAACCCTAATAGAGAAACCCACCCCAAATAGCAACACGGTAGAAACGTATTCATGCTACATTTCTAGTTATAACCTCATAGGACGAAATACCTGCATATGCCCATTGAAGGTATAACAGAATACTTTTTCATTTAAAAACATTATATTTTTCTACCGACAGTCATAATATTCTTCGCAAAAATGAAATAAAATATAACCTGCGAGTACTCGTTAACATACCATGCGTTCCAGTCAACTAGCTGCTAGCCACTCAGGTAACAGTCTGCCGGGCGCCGACTAAACAAATCCCGTCACTGACAAATAGCTCAGTGCGATGAAAGGAAAGTTTCATGTGTTCTCCTTGGCCTTGTGTTCGTTGACACAAGCGATCAGCTGAATTCTTCTATTTTGGAAAGCTCAACATTTATTTTTGCGATGCAGAATGACCCCTGCTTTTGGGTACTCCATAGCGTTTCCCAGTATCGCTCATTTCTCCTTCTTCTATCAGCACTAAAACTTTAACTTATCTATTCATTATTTTATAATGATATAACACTGGAACAGGGTATAGCTATGGGAAAGGGCAAACAGCTCAACTAGAATGTTCCGCAATACTGGGGGGGGGGGATGGGTAAGTAAAAAACAGCGACATTGTTTTTTCTATTGCTTACTCATGTCGCTGTTACATTAAAATGTTCAAGGAGGTGCATAAGTAATTTATCCTTATATATATATATATATATATATTTAATTTATTTATTTGAATAGTATTTCACGCCCGTTTATACTGCTAAGGCATTCCAGGCGGTGGACACCGTGATACATTAGATGAAATGATAAATTTCACAAAGGATTTTTTAAGGAAGGAAAGGTTCCAGGCCCAAGTTTAGGGTACTTTCCTGGCATTTTGCATTAATGAGGAACGAGGAAAATCTTCAAAAACCTCAATCATAAAAAAGGTTGCCGGGGTAATTGAACCCTAGGTCTCCTGTTCACGAGACCACATCTTAATGACGTCAACCCATGTGAGTCCCTTATTATTTGCGTCTATCTCCAGGACGCTAAGTGGCGTATATATATACTTTACATAAATGTATGCACATATATAAATATAAATATTCTGATGCATGATTTGGAAAGATTTTAGTGGACACCATTTTATCGATAAAAGATTGACTGTATAATTGAAAGCATTTCATAATTTCTATACCTATTAAAAATTAGTTTTCAGTCATAATTATTGATGTTTATTAAGAGTTTTCAATTATTTTACAGTTGATTTAAACATGCAAATAAAATATGAATAGCATCAAATATAAAATGCAGACATTTCGCAAACCTCTTTTTGTATCTGAAATTTTAGACTTTGGGTTTTAGTACTGAAAATATCATAACTCATACTTTGTTATATTTGCGTTTTTTTAAGTTTTGTTAGAATTTAGTTTGCTATAAAATGATGAACTGATAACTATAAGGAATATATACATATTTGAGTTGTATAAATTCCGGAACCACAGGGACCCAGAATGTAAGACATTGGCCTGTGCACTAATGGCAGATATAAACTTAAACAAATTACGGTTTCAACATACGTCCAGTGCATATCTGAGGGAATTAATTTTAACTTAACGCGCGCGCTTATACTTTTTACGTATCTGTGCGAGAACTGTCCATAAATAAGACTGAGACCTTGGTTGCGCATGACCTACAGACTCCTGGAGAACTTCATATGAAGTTGACTGCAATAGATACGTAGGAGCACTTAGGTTCATTTTCCACAGGTTATTAGTCAGCGTTTGGCACTCAATTGAAATAGCCGGTGCGATTGAACCTTAGTTAAAGTTTGCAAATTGAGGGGGCTCTCAATAATAATAACTAAAGGAGATGCATCACAGCAAGTAAATAAGTAAAACTTTTTGAACCGGAAAGAAGTTTCCAAGTGGTTTAACTAATTCACAGATGAGCAAATTGCACCTATCGTTGGTCCTGGGAAACAAAACGGCAGACCAAGGACACAGCACGGGGATGAACATTCTGCTATTTACGAATCGTCCCCTATGAACTCTTCTACACACTTTCTGCTTGCTTCTAATTACTCCGAGCACCTATTAACATAAGTCGCATTGGCCATTTCAACTTCTTGCAAAATAAATACTAATAGCTAATGGGGCTGTGGAAAGTATACTTACTTCCTATCACCAACATCCCGTGAAGTCGACGTGGAGCCTGCAAGTCACGTGTATACAACTGTACCTTAATTATCAAAAAAAATTCCCTGTATGCATGTACAATTTTTACTGAACAAAATATGAAGTGGTAGAAGAAAGTTAATGGAAATTGCCTCTAAAATCTTGCATTGACAAAACTAAACATACTTTTGTTTTGAAATAAGGAATAACGTAGCTCAAACATTAATTTTACCTCATGATTGTATTTACTGATGTATGAAATGAATGTACAGTTTCTTTTCTGGCTAAGAGATTCACATTCCACGTTCTTAAACATTTTAGTTTTCTCTACTTGTATTATTGTTCTTCCTTGTTTGCTCTGATTCGGTTCTCTATGAGTGTATAGAACAAAATAATGCCTCTAATCCGTATATACGACTATATAATATGCGATGATGCGGCCTAAATATGCCTTAGACAGAAAGTGTGGATTGTCAATGCATAAGTACAAAGGACAGATCAATAGTTAACTATTAAAATAAAAGTATTTGAATAGAAAAACCACCAATTTCACCCAAAAACTTGTCAAATTCTGCTACCACTGCGGCGTTTATGCTCTATACACTATGTTAACTACCTTCTTTATTATTGTTAATTTCGTAAAGGTACCTGAACTTCAAAAGCTATTCAGAAACAAACTGGACACTGAAGTATAAGCAATAAAAGAAATACTGGTAATATATTGACGTTTATTTATTAATTTAGCAGTTCAACATACACTCACCTGTTTACTCCCACGGCTCTTGCCGAAACGTTACTTACTGTCTTCTATAACAAGGAAATGTAATCTGCGCCTAATTAAAATAAAGTAAAAATTATTCCAATGTAATAAAAAAAACGTTGTCATAATACTAAAAAAAAAATCTTTGTATCTCTCTTATACAATGCCACTTTTGCAAGGGGTAACACAAATATGAGTAAAACTGTATTCTTATTTTGCTAATTCAGTTATTTTTTTTTTTTTTGAGTGCTGTTTAACGCCTATTTTTACTACTAAGGCACCATAGGCGGTGAACATTCATATATGAAATGATATATTGGGAAAGGATTTTTTTTTAAAGAAGGAAACGTTCCAGGCCTATGTTTAGGGTACCTCCCCTGCATTTGCCCGTTATGAAGACTCAG
Organism: Metallyticus violacea; assembly: GCA_030762175.1. Lineage (NCBI taxonomy): Eukaryota > Metazoa > Arthropoda > Insecta > Mantodea > Metallyticidae > Metallyticus > Metallyticus violacea. Next base: position 223,898,175 of record CM060846.1, on the reverse strand, counting down.
GAAAACCTGGAAAAAACCTCAGTCAGGGAGGACGGTCCTGGTGGGATTCGAACCCCAGACCTCCCGCTCACGAATCCGCGCCTTAACGACCTCGGCCACCTGTGGCGGTGCTAATTCAGTTATGAAAATCAGTTTGTATCGTGATATTTATGAAGTGTTTTATTACCAGGAAACAGAAGCTCCAACAAAGTATATGGCAAAATTTTCTTTCATATTACTCAGTACCTAAATATCCAAATTCCAGAGCGAATATATGGAAAAATGTAGAATATAACATTAAGGATATTAAGACTGTAAAATACAAGATTTTAGCTGTTTTACAAACTTCCTTACAATTAATATCTGTTTTTGAACTCTGTGATCAGTAGCAAAAATAAGTCGTTGACCCTTTCTGTTAATTTTTTTCTTTAATTGATATTTACATTTGGATTCTTGACACTTTGGATATCAGTACACATCTTCTACTAGGATCTCACAGCATTAGGAATTTATTCAATGGAAATACGCTTTTTTCATTATACGTATATAGAATGATATAGATAGAATGTCGACCATCTTTACCGTACTCGACGCCCGTAAGTGATTACCCGCAATTATCACTCAATAGTGCTACGCGGTAAAGAGTCAACGAATATCTGTGTAATGTGTGCCAAACAAAATATTAAAGAAGAGAAGAGAAACACAGGTCGTCTAGCAAACACAGAAATCAATTGTTCTATACTAGCACACAATGATATTATACATTATGCAGCGCATTCCTGTGTGATAATTAATACAATAGTTATTAATCAGACAACTTTTAGGACATGTTTCAATCGCAATTAACAAGTAATGAAGTCAAGGCACCTGTGGAGAAACTGCTATGGATATGCACAACCAAAGTTAGGTAAATTCATTATTTAGAAGAGAAATGCAGTGAAAATCTTTTAACTTTCTATTGTTGCACTATGCGTTCATAATACTTATTTGCTGAATAATATTTCACCCAGCGATACACTCCCCTAAGCTTAGCCTGCAGATACGAACAGCTTCGAAAGCACAGTGCTTTCTGCCAGAAGTGTTAATGCGTTTGCATACAAATGTCAATTCAAGAATGCTTTTTATGTGTGTACTGAAATATTGCACTAAATAGTGTTCCTTCCTAAAATAAACACGCAAAAACCCTTTTTTATAAAAGCGATCTTACTAATATCGTATAATATCCTTTGAAGCAATTATGAATACATATTGTATATGCGCTTTCATTTCACTATTTGTTCTCTAATGGAATGTGTGTGTGTGTGTGCGTGTGCGTGTGTGTACAATTGCGAGGAATGTCTTAAAGACTATTTTTCAAAGCCCTGTAAAATATATAGGTACTCGTTACGTTTTAGACAGAACTTCGAAACTTGATTCAGTAACAATTATAACATTGTTGATAAAAGCAAAAAGTCAATTAACGTTTGCTATTAATTTAACTGGTAGGATTGGTCCATTTCACATAGTTGACATCTGTACATAGGTAATGTTTTTTTCCCTTTAATATAAACAATTTAGATTTACAAATCCCTCTAAGTTCGTTTTAAATAATTGCATCATTAACAAATAAACAAATGCTTAAAGTGTATGGATTCGTAGTAATCACTGGGAAAATATTTGGTTTACATAGTTTCTGAAATGAAAACGTAAATAATTAATGAAGAATATTTTTGTCTTAAGTAAATATGATTATATCCTTTCATACTGATATTATATATACGTTTCCCCCCTTTTTGTAAGTTGCGAACATATTAATTACATTCTTAAGGCGCTTCGGAAAGGATAAAAATTGTAAATTTGTTACATTTAAATACTAAAAATCTAAGGAATCTCCTCTTTTAAATTGTGAATAGTTTATGCAATTTTCTAGCTCATAAGTATGTTAAAACATTATATATATGCTTCGGTTAGGGACTGCCCAATTACTGACAAATGTATTTATTTCCAAACTTCAAGTACACTTTGATAATTTTAGAGGAATTTAATAATGTGGCAAATGTTCTAAATACATGCAGTACCTTTATAAACACTTAGACGTCTCCAGTTATGCTAGTCAGGACCTTCTTGAAGAAGAACATGCTGCAACCTATGGACTGAAATGTACTCTAAACTTTATCGCTTGATTCCAGAAAATATTGTTTGTGTAACACAAATGCACATTTTCTCAGAATCATATTTCCGAATTGGTTTCAAAATTTTAATGAATATTTTTAACAAATATCAATTTAGCATGGATTTTTCGATACTTTTGATTTACTTTTGATCGAATTTACGTTTAGTAAAAGATACAAAAGTTCAATAAAAACCATTATTAAAGATACATTTCCCTAGTGAAAGCATAGATAAAAATTCCCAAGTTAATTTGTTGTCAAAAGCTTTCGTACATAACCTGAAAAAAGTTCATGTCAACCCTACATATATTCTGCGTAAACCTGCACTTATTATGCGCTATTTTAACATTGGAGAGATAGGACATTCCGAAGCCCCTTAACCCGGAATCCCTAACTCATGTACTTAGCATCAAAGTGCTTCTACGTCTCTTTCTTGTTATTGTCACACGAAAACTTCTGCTGCATGAACTAATGGTTAAAAAGATAATATCTGAAATTAATGATTTTAATATTTTTGATGATCCAGTTCAAAGATATATTATTATATACTGGAAATTTAAATCGCCCATTACATATTAACATTTCGTTTACATTACTAGTCGTTTTGTGTGCCCGCTGATAGTCCAGTACTAGTTCAACTTCTAATAGTTACTGAAAAATCCTGTTGAGCACATAAATATATCCGTTTTAATTTTCGGTATAAAATGGAAATTTAACAAGCAACATTTTGGGAAGTAAAACTTGCTTTCTAATTAAAAATGCACTAACCGTGACCGCTAATATTTGTTTAATTCTGTGATACATAAGATACCTCAATTTAGAAGTACGCTTATTTTATTTTGTTTCATAGATTCAGGCTACGCTTTACATCAGTATTTAAGGCTTGCCAACCTCTACAAAACTATATCAAGCTTAATGTGGCTGCAGCTTCCCATCCTTCCCTTGTACATAAAATAAAACTGTAATATCAAAGGTAAACAACTCAATATATTTATAAACAATGATACATACATACTGGAAATAAATTCAGTGGCAAAGCAAACATTGCCCAGTCTCAACATTCTGTAATGTCTAGAGCATTATGTTCACACAGGGCTAACGATACATGTATTACACTATTCTGCATTTGGTGTCCAAAATACACGTTAATGAGAATGTAACTGAAGGGTCTAATTATTTGCAATGTTACGCATATGTGGTACAATGGTTTAGTATGCTATTCACTATCCCCAGTAATAAACGCTTGTGAGAGAGAAGTTTTACTACATTTTACTGCAGAAGATCATATAAAGCGTTGATGTATGTTTGGGCCATCTGAAGTGTCTCGTATTTAGAAAGCTGGCGGTCGTTCCCTAGGGATGGCAGATGCGTACGAAGGCGGTCAAAAGCCTTATTGAGATTTTGCATGCGACGTCGTTCCCTTGCGTTGGCTGCCAGTCGGCGCTTCTTCATAACAATTGGACTTACAAGCTTGCTACTAGTACGCCTCTTGGAGGCACTTAAATTCTTGTGGTTGTTGCGTTGCCGCTGAAGATGGTAAAGAGACGCTTCATCATCCTCGCCACTGTCGGGCATCAGATTGTCTTCATCGAAATCCTCGGAATCATCTTCCAGGATGTTAACACTTTCAAACTCGTCCTCATCTCTTGCCTTTATGCAAGCGCTCTCGCTCTTGAGAAGATGAGGCACATATAACGTCCTCTGACTTTCACTAGAAACTACTACAGTCTTACGATTGTGAACTTTAACATTCTTATCGTCTTTGGAATGGTTTACAGTCTGAGAATTTAAACAAGCACTTTTCGTAATCTCATCTGTAATTTTTTCGTAAGTTTTCTTATCATGCACGGTAGAAAAATTAATGGTGCTTCTACCACGGTAATATGCGGAAGGCGAAGAAGAACCATTTAAAGGTGGGAGTAAGGAGGTGTACTGCTTGTTGCTGTCGAACCCCAGCATGTGATGCTGCTGTTCCATGACGTCGGAAGCTGGACTGCAAGATCGAAAGCTATCCGGACTTGGCGTGTGACAACCGTCGGAGAGATTATCAAAACTGTGTTGGTGGCGCAATATGTCTGTGGGAGAAGCAGAATTCCTTATGACAGAGTTCGCCTTCGGTGCACTGGAAGTCTTGGAGGTGGCAGTAGATGTGAGCGCTGAATTCGTCGCTTCCGTTGACAGAGAAGATATGAGGTAATTGCTGTGAAGCGACACAGAAGAAGATGCTGGCGAAATCGCCGAATCGGACTGTTGCACTGACACTGTATCGCTATAGTCTTTATTACCGCATAAGTAAATGTATCGAAACATGTCCATCCCTGCAGCCGTCACAGTACCATTTAACACATTGCTCGTGCGGTACAAAACCGTACACTTGCGTATCGAGCACCACGTGCGCTAAGCACGTCTCTAGCACGTATAACAAACACCCCTCCGATCGCTGCCCGTCGCCAACTAACATGACACTAAGCCCGCAAGCAACCTGTTTGTACCACTTTATATCACCTTGGAACACTCCAACCGCAGCAGTGCATAGGGTAGCTTGGTTTTTCCCTTCCTCCTTTGCATCCCCCTGACTACTCGAAATAGCGCGTGCCTTCCAGCCAATTACGAAAGGCAGCTAGAGTCACGTGAATGCAGCTGATAGGAGAAGTGTGAGGGGAGATCTATTGAGGCTACCAGAATGAAAATTAGTATAGGGGCTTTGACGATGTTGTAGCGGAAGAAGGGGGGGATTAGGAAGGCGGAGCTAACTACTTGCCAGTTTCAGGGAGCGGCAGCGAATGTGGTGCCGGCTGGTTAGAGCTTTTCACAATTGCATGAACAGCGTAATACGTCTAAATGAAACTTGCAATTACTCAGTTATGCATTTAGCTCAACTTCTAGTAGAGGAAAATTACTTCATATTATGTTCAGAGTAGACTTAATAAAATGCATCTCGGTATCTCAATCAGAACTAATAAAGTTATTTTATTAAACACTAAGCTTAGCAATTATTTCTGTACAAAATATCTATTCTTTCCTCCCTTCTTTCCTTCTTTCCTCTCTTTTTTCCTTCTTCTTCTTTAAGCAAAACCTTAATCTGGTGAAACTATAGGTGCAAAATTTTTCACTCCAATGAAGAGTGATTAACAAAATATTTTTACATCTGGGAAATTTAAATATAGTTTATTTCTTCTTTAAATTATATAATTTTTTCCCCCGGTCTCTGCTAAGCACTCAGAAAAATGACAGGTAATTTTCAACTTGCTTAGCTTTAGCTAGAGCAGGCTGCTCAGTTTAAAATGTTGGTGCTATTAAATTGAAGCCTTCAACAAACGTGCACGATTTAAGTTAAAATATAATACATTTAATAAAATGAATGCATATTATTAAATATATGAACAAAATTTAGCGCTTTTTCTTTTGGTTATTACAGGCATTGCAGATTTTTTTTTTTTTTGATTGATTTATTTATGAACGCTCTTTAACATCTCAGGTCATCAGCTTCCCATTCAACTCAGGGCGTGAAACGGCCGACAAATTTTGCTCAGAGGCCTCTCTTTCAGGCTTGAGGTTCTTTTTCGTAAATGTACGACACGGGACCCACCGCTTTACTTCCCTTCCGAAGGAAGCCATACTTAGGATTTTTACGCTCGGTCCTGGCCGGGTTCGAACCCGCGTTTTGGGTTTAGGAGGAAAGTATGGTAACCACTACACCACCAGGACCGACAGGCAATGCAGAGGAAGAACGAACTATATATATTGATAATTTATTAATAAATATATAATTTTATTTTTAGCTAATTTACAGATGGAAGTTAATTCTTGACTTTCACGTCGGATAATATTTTAAAATCTATGTTTATAGCATCGGTGACTCCAATGACCGTGCTGTAGAGGCCTGGGGGTCGCGCGTTTGAGCCTTTGTTTAAGGCTTGGGTAGATTATAATGGCTTCGCCGTTAAGAGGTGCAATGCATAACGCAGAAAAACATTTTACATTGCCTATTAAAATTATTGGCGAAATAAAATAAATAATACTTTTATTTTTAATTGTAAACACCAAATTTTCATATAAAATACCTTTGGTAGTAATACAGCAAAAATGCTCCTATTTTTGTATCTAAACAAAACGTGAGCTTCTAGAGACGGGAGAGTGTAAGCTTCATGCAAAATATATGTAATTTATTACCAATAGTTTATATACTAGAGGGGTAATGTTACAGCATTTTTGAACTTTCGAAATAAATAGCCCTGAAATGTTTCGCAATTAATAAACCAAGTTAATGTTAAGATAAAATTCCTGGTAATTTGTTTGTTGAAAATATCTGTTTATGAAATACTGTTTCGCATTAAGGGGGTGCCTTTAGGAATTAAATTGATTCACCGTTTCAACGTTTTTACAATTCGTGTTATTTCCTTAGTTACAGAGAACAATAAAATTATTTTCAGATTACTGGTATCTTTAACAGAAAGCGAAAAAAATTAATCAGGAACAAAATGGGGGTTGCTTCAAATCCTTTTCGTTGGCTCAGTTTCTCCAGTGAACGCATGGTGTGTGGTCGTGTAGTGTGTGCTGCGCAAGCCCATGTCTCAACGCGTCAGTAACCCTCCACCGAGCGCTAAAATACATTTTTATAAGCTGTTTCAGATGTTGGATCATAATTTTAAATGGGACAATTCTTTAATTTTTAAAGTAGAATACTTTTAACGTGTTTTTCTATATTTTAACAGGACTACATTTCTTTAAAATATGTTTTAGTGTTAAAGAAATTCCTCGATCAAATATTCAAACATTGGTTATATAACATTAATTAATCTTAAAAAAGAATTGAGTATCATTTTAATGTGTGATTCTGCTGTGCATAGTTTCAGATATATTTATTTTAACGTATTTTTAAACACCAAATATTTAACATTTATTATAACAAAAGGTACTGTAAGCAGCAGTTTCATGTTTTGCAGAAACAAGCGACTGTAACTTTTATATTGGATATAATAGTAAGCTTAAAGAATGAAAAAAAAAAAAAATACAGCTTCGGTTATTTCTTTCTTCTTATTTTTCATTCCTTGGCGTTTAATGCTAATAAAATACTCCAGTCATTCACAGCACTAAGGCATTCCAACTCAAATCGGAAAATGCGCTTAAAATTGACCTCATATACTTTTTTTTAAATGAATGAATGTGTTAAGTATATGAAGCACCAAGAGATAACGATTTGTGATTGGAATAATCTGTGTACTGTGCTGTGGTCTGCTCTTTGTTTCACTTCTATTTTCTGAACTGTGGATATCTAATTACTCACCGTGCCTTCGCCCTTGGACAATTAGGGCAGAACATATCGCTTTTTATTTTCGTTTCGGTCTCCTATTTCGATGTTTTATCCCTAACTTTTCGGTGTTTGCGTCTTTTACTCCATTACAGTAAAACACCCATTTACTATCACGTAATGCAGCACTTGTAACTTCAACTGCTGTGATGCATTTCCTACTGTTCTTAGCGATTACGTTTCCGTATGTGGTTCTGAGGTAGGGATTTGTTTGGATGTGAGATATTAACCTTTTTCTCTTTGTCTTATTCTCGTGGTTTTCATGCATTTCAGAGGCATGGTTTTATTGCTTTTTTAAAATTCCATTAGGTTTCGTTGTTTCTTGGTGAATGAAACATATCCGGTGTTTTTATTGTTTATTTCCTTTTTAAATTGTTCTCGCTTATTATTGAGCACTTATTGCAGCATTCAGTATCGCTGCATTACTTCCTGCTCCCGGTGTAATGTGATCGGGTCCATCAGATTAAGCTTTTTTCAGCATCTGCAGTTCTCCTGCACCTGGAATATTCTGTGCTTTTTTTTTTTCCTTGCATGATTATGGCATTCCCTTAACCCCTTTGTCGTTCTTTAGTTGACAGTAAGGGTGATATTTGATCCTCCAGTCAGTAAGTGTAATTAGAGCTTGTTTTCACGTGATCTGGAAGTTTGGTTGCGAACGCTTTTGGTTATTTATATTTCATTGTCGATTACGCATGTCTATGGCATGTCAGGGACTGGTCTTAGTATAGCAAGGTCGTTTAGAGAATCTACGCCGGATATATCCCCAGATTATCTGCTTATTGTTCCGATAGTGTTGCTTTTGCAGTATTTAGGGGAATGCGAAGTTCGCCGTTGCATACTTTTGGTTACAGATCAGCTGAGAGGAATACCTGCTGCAAGGCTAGGATATTGTAGTTGCAAGTTATGTCGCGAGATCTAAGATTTCAATTATTTCGCTGATAGAGATAATAGAGTTTTGGAGAGCGGGACGCTCGAGTATAATTTTGTTAAATGCTCACTCGGAAATTGGGATGTGCATGTGTGCATTTGTTGATCTCAGGAGGAGAGCGAAGATAAAAGTAGGCCCACGCGTTACCTAAGTAAGCGATGATAATATAAGTAAGTCTACGGATTTGCCTGCGTCAGTATTACTTGTAGTGTGACGGATTTTCCCGATAACCCTTACGATCTACGATATAATGGGCTTGTTTGTGAATTTCATACCAGTTTGCTTCTTGATTTTAATCGCGCCTATATTGCAGGAATTCATTATTTTCCGCTGTAAAAAATGTTTCTGTTGATTCTGGCCACATGCCATGAGTACAGTGTTTTTTGGCTCTGAGTATGTAACTCCTTGCTAAGGACGTTGGGCCTGACTGCAGTATTTGGCCTAGGAAACAAGCCACGAGTGCATTTATATATTGCATGGGAATGTTACTTTATTTCATTGTTTTTCTGTGTTATTTAAATTAACGGTCTTTGAAAAAAGTGACCTTTAACTGAAATATTTTCAGTTTGTCTGTGTGACGTCCATTCATTTCCAGTTCAAAATATTATGTCACTTTAAATTCGTCAGGTGATAAGATGCTGAACCTTCACTTTTCTAAGTCCCGGAATTGGAACTGGTTGTTGCAGCCAGCTAAGTTCCGAGATTTCATTTATGATACAATTCTAACTAGTTTATTATGCGTATCTTTTTATTAATTCATGCATATTTTAAAGTTCTGTTCGCAGAATTAAATGATTTGATCCTCGACTGCCTCAAACATTGAAAGATTTGCAAATTGTTGCGAATGAGTGGCTCTTCTTTCACGTGGCCCCATTCATTTCTAAATGTTCAGTTTCCAGCACCTCTCCACAACAAGATACGGCAAGAACCATTTTGTTGTATAGTACATTGTATCTTTCTATATTATTACATCGTATATTTTCATATTTCATTTCTTTCCATTTTTAAAAGCACTAGTATTACACTTTTATGTAGTTTAATTTTATTTTCCATGCATAACGGTGTGTAGTGTGCTACATTTTTATTAGAATATTAGTCTCATACATTGTAAATCTGAATTTCGGGACACACCGTCACATATTTACTCAAAATCCGATTTTCAAATTTATTTTATATTTTCGTCGCGTGGCTTTCTATTGAGTCTTTTGATCGTAATCAGTTTAGTTTTCAATTTATTTCTAATGATTAACTTAAAATGTGGTTTAAATTTGTTACATTTTTAGAAGTATGGTTGATTTAATCGACCATCTTCCGTCTATTTACTTTTGTATTAATGAACGTATTCCTAGACAACCATGTGCTGCTATTTTGGTTACAAGTTTCGTAGACATTAGAACTATTAGTCTTCCGCTTAACTATGTTTTTACATAATACCTTTCATTGTATTTGGGAATGGTAGCTTGAAAGTGCGGAGAAAGTTTATGTAAATTCTGAAGAAAACAATTTTTGGTTTTCGTAGCACATAGCATGTAGCAAAAGAATTCAATTTTATTTTAAAAATAGCTTCACTTTTATTTGGTATTGTTATTATGACTTTTGATAAGCACACATTACGATATTCTATGTGCTTCGTATTTGAAATTTTGTTATACTCTTATATATTTATGGTTTTTGGGCAAGCGACATCACCTACTTACGTTACCTTGTTGCACTTCGTTATTTCCTTTACCCCTTACTTCTTAATGCCAACTTCCGGGCGGCCCCTTCTTCCGTCCTCTCTTGCATCCCGTGTTATTTTACCCCGGCCTCTTATGTTGTTTTTTTATCTTCATAGAACTGATGATTAAAATTAATGCCAATAAACATGGGCCCACAAACGAACCATGAGCCAATAATTGGAAAAGTGTGGTTACAAACCGCAACTGCCTTCATTAACAAACATCGTCCTAGTTAGTACAAATGAATGTGAAAGTAGAGTTTTCGTTTAATTTATATTCTAAGTTGGCTCAATATTCACCTATAGCTTAACAAGAAACAAGCCCCTACTTGAGTGTGTTACATGTTATGTACTGTACACTCATATCTGTTAAAGGTGGTGTTCAAAATGTCGTCCTTGCACCTGGATGCAATACTGCACTCGTCTCTGCAGTGAATTTCCAATTCTTTTAAACACCCCCGAATTATTTCGGAATTCTTGACAAGCATGTACAATTCTCTGCTCCAGGACTTCAACCGTATCAACGGGAGTGCTGTACACTACACTTTTGAGGTGATCTCTGACAGAAAACTCCAAAGAATTGAGATCAAATGATCGTGGAGGCCACGGTACGGGCCTTCCTAGACCTATTCATCTTGGACCATATCTCCGCGTTAGTTTTCTTCTTACAGCAGCAGTAAATGTGCCCGTGCTCCATCATTCATGTACCACATAATTTGATCTTGCTCAAGGGGAAATATCCCAAAAACCTCTGGGAAATTCCGCCGCAGAAACCGAAGGTACCCCTGTCCATTGAGTTTTCTTGGAAGAATGTATGACCAATGAGATGATCACCTAGTACCTCTAACCACACATTCAATGAGGAACGTTGCTGATGTAGTTGCTCATGAACAGCCTGTGGGTTTACTTCGCACCAAAAATGTATATTAGGATAATGAAAAATACCATCGCTTTTCAACATCGCTTCGTCGGTAAATAAAATGTGACCTTTGACTACAGCCTGTTGCATCCATTGACAAAAATTCATTCAAGGACCAAAGTTCGGATCACTGAGATATTGAACTCTTTGGAGGTGGAAAGGGTACAGTGAATTGCGATGTAAAATTCTCCACACACTACTGCGACTTAGTACAGGCACTAGTGTGGCAATTCTTCTCATTGAAGTTCCTGAGCAGGCTCATACTGCTTCCAACACCATATCCTCAACACGTGCAGACCTTCCTGATTTCCGGTCATGTAGGAAACTACCGTGCTCTCTGAGCCGCTGATGGATCCTTGTAAATGTGCGACTTTCAGAGTGTCTTCAATCAGGGCATTCTTGATGGTGAAATCGTACAGCCTCCCGTTAACCCAAGCATAGATGAAATGCCTGTCCGCATATTCTACGTTGCTGTACGGATACATTTTGATTATGTACAGTTCATCACACCTGATATTGTTAGACAAACAATCTGACTGCTACGTCTCTGTACTGTACCATTGTCCGTTGTGTATGGTTTGGTAACAACACCACCTGTAGACAACGCTCAGTTTTGTAAACTACAAATACTCTCTTCTAAGTGCACAATGAGTGACGCATATGTTGTGCACAACGAATGAAACCAGATGGCTCATAGCCACACATTCACAATAATAAATCTCGCACACGACTTGTTTGAGGACCCATATTTACTGGAACGTTTTTGTTTCCATTATCCTATACTTTCAACCGTTTCAGTTTGCGCTATTGACTTGATACACTCTATATAACATTATTTATGTTTCACCCCCCCCCTCTCTGACCGCCACGGGTGGCCGAGGTCGTTAAGACGCGGGCCTGTGAGCGGGAGGTATGGGGTTCGAATCCTTCCAGGACCGTCCTCCCTGACTGAGGTTTTTTTCTAGGTTTTCCTCAGTCCTCATAAATGGCAAATGTCGGGGAGGTACCCACTTACGCCTGGAACGTTTCCTTCTTTAAAAAAATCCTTCCCCAATATATCATTTCGTTTCATGTATCATCAGTGTCCACCGCCTGTGGTGCCTCAGCAGTAAAAAGGGCGTTTAAACACTATTAAAAAAACTCTCTTCCTATACAAATGATGAAGGGAGTTTGCTATTTCCAATGGCCACACAATCATCGGCGAAAGTCCCGAAGTTCGAGCACAGACATTAGGATTGCCCAGGACAGCACCCAAAACAACCGCAATAATGTGCAGCCTTGAATTCTGCACCGATGGGAGTGATCTTCACACCGCTCTCTGGGAGATAACTACGGAATAATATTTACTCTGCTTTGTTTCGTCTGTGACGTATGTTCTAGAAGCTCTGCCAAGCGCTACCTCAACCCATTATCGGCAGAATGCGGAAGTGATTATCAGTTGAGATTGGACCTAATCCGGAAGCAGTTTAGTGCGAATAGAAAAAAAAAGTCAACAAACACACAGAAACATTGAGTGCGTTGCTGTTAATCGCAATAGACGCACCTTCCCTCGACTAGAAGAGTGATAGAGAATTTGGTGCTTAGTAAAATTCCTTGAAACATTTTGGTGTGATTCTGTTGAACATTTGAAGTTTTCCCGTTAACTTTATTTTATTTTATCTTCTTCTGTGGTCCAGCTGTCCCTTTTCCCTTTCCCCTTGCTTTAGTTTTAGTTAGGTGTCACGCAATATTGAACCATGTGTACGATTATACTATATTATATTTTTATTTTTGTTAATTTTTTGTACTGTGTGTATAATTCATTATATAATATCTTTACGTTTTAACTGTTGTCCTATAGAGACAAGTTTGCAAGAGTTAACCTTTCTGGTGTTTCACTGCTTGCCTTTGGCGTTTCAAGCCTTAACCCACGTTTAAATGTAACAGGGTAACTATGGCGTTATTCACAGGAAAATACCATTTTTCGTTTGTGTTTGTTGCTGGTATGGTATGCACCTGTCACTGAGGACAGTGGGTTTTCTTGGTAGCGGAGGTATGTCGCATACTCAGTTTCGCAAGAAAATAATTTAGAACATTGAGTAATAAGGCTTTGGTATTGGGATAGGTAAATCACACTTCGTTGAGACATCTGACCATATCTTCCATTATGCTAGCCTCAATTATTTTGTATATTGTTAGCAAAAAGAGCAACAAGTTCACTCGGCCTGGCATCGCTTCCGGAGACCACGTGCACTGCAGCGAAAGCAACATCGGGAAATCCCTACAGAGGCTCTTCATCTCTAAGTAAACGTACGGAAATGTAAATGCAAATGCAGGGAAAATTACTGTACAATTCGGAGACCCTTCAAGGAGTTGTTTGTGGTATAAAAAGACTACACAGAAGGACTCTCTAACTCTCTGGGTTTGGCTTCTCTATGACCCGTGGGGGATTGATGAGGAGTTGGTTGGGGTGCACTCTCAAGGCGCCCGCGACGGTCCCGTCAAATATCAAGCTGCGTTTGTAACATTCTTCAACGGTAAAATGGTCATGTTTCCTTGTAAACTGCCCCAGTTTATGTTTTACATTATTACTATAGGATCAGGCAATAAAAACGTTATTAAGTTTAGCTCATGTCCCCCTCATCCTCGGATCGGGGATGTAATAATATTTTTTGTGCTAAAATGCTTATAGCTCTAAGTAACTGTAGCATGAATTCAAGAAAAGTAAAAAGAATGCCTCATTACAGGAATTTTCATTTTTTTTTTTTTTTTTTTTACCGAAATGTGCTTTATTACAAGCATTTGTTCTTACCTTTGTTTCTAATGTCCTAAGCTACACATTTAAAATCCAGCATAACATTCAGCCTCCTTTTAACATGAAAAAAAAAGAAGAAGAAGCAACAAACAGAAGCAACATGTGGTGATTTGGGTGCATTTTTGGCTTTCTTGCTTTTGATGTACTCTCAGCTAATATAGAGCGATATTGAGCCTATTACAGTAATTTAAGGCGGACTGAGGTAATATTTTTCTAGTTCGTAATTAGGGTAGGACGTGGATTTTTGCATAGCGGACTATGTGAATAATGTTAAGCGTATGTGTCGAGCATGCGCAAGGACTGTGAAGCCATTTTGTGAGCGAATGTTTTTGGTGAAGATCTTATGCAGTGAAGACATTTCTTTACCTTCCTGTGACAATACAGTGAAACGAACCGGCTTTAAGTAAGAAGCTGCGTAGGTACTATAAAATGCCACCATCTTGGGTAACGATTATCTACTATTTAAGGATAAAACAGAGCTGAGAACTTGATTATATTCTGCGTCACTATCTACGACTTGTGCAGTCATTTTTGTGTGTTTAAGGGAGCTAAGTACTGATCAGGTTTGAGTGTATTTCGGGGATAGTAGAATAACTTAATTAAGCTGATATTTGCGATATTTTTCTCTTCTAATGCCAATTTATTGCTCCGATATCATCAATTTCTAAAGGTAAGACACTACAAAAGGAAAAAGGAAAGGTGATCTTGTGGAGTGGGAAGAGAAGTTAAAGAAGAGTGCCATTAAACAGTAGCCAAAGGAACATCCGTATTAAAAGTAAGTAGAATGTTCGTCGACATAAAAAATTAAAATCATGGAGATAAGCAACTTAGTGCCAAGTAAATTTCATGCGAAAGCCCAACTGAACATCCTACCATGTTAACTTAAGAAAAGGAAGAACATCTTGCTAATAGAATAATTATTGTTTTAAAGGGCCTTTGGTCTCACACCGAAGGACACTCGCAGTAACATACAGGAGTTGTATTCAAAACAACATTCATCGTCCTTGAAAAGACAAAATAGGAAAGAACTGGTGTGCTGAATCTTTCATCTTTCTTCCAGGAAATCGGAGGGACTATCTAAAGCAAGGGCGAATGTTCTAAGTAGACAGACAGTCAAGCAAAATATTGAGCTTTTCAAAGAGCTGACAACAAAATTTAACCGTCACGGCAAACCTACCCATATATGTAATACGGATGAATCAGAAATGCCTTCAAAGGCCATGACAGAGAAAAGAGCAAAAAATGTCTACAGTTTAAGTACTGAAAGGTGCGAAAATTTTAAAGTCTATAGTGCTGCACGTTCATACATTCCTCCTTTTGTGATCTTCAAGGTACAAAGAATGAATTCGGAGTTCACCGTCAATCTAACGAATGGCTGCAAGAATGGATGTGGATGGATAAAGAGGTATATCTACATTTTCAAAAAAATTGAGTGCCAGGCAGGCGAAGTCCTTATTTTGGACGGACATCTTTCTCACTATTTCCTTGCTGTTTTTGTCTTTATCCCCCAAGAGATTGGCAAGGTTCTCCAAGGGGGCTTACAAAGCATTAAAGTTCTGTTAACAGCATTTATTCTTGAATGCTATATTGAGATAATCGAAACACGATATAAATTTACGATGAGAGCTTTTTTTAGGTATAGAAAATATAAAATAAATTAAATGTTACGATTTGTTTCGGGGGGAGAATTCAAAAGGAAACCAAAATCATGGACTAGGTGGAGCAATCATATGTATACATATTTTCCCTGGCAGCAACACGCATCCTTCAGCAGATAACTGCGCAGGCATCTTACTTATGTGAAAAGAAAGTCTCTGTGGGCATTTTTGTTACAAAAAAAAAAAAAAAAAAAAGTAAAGAGAGCGTTTGAAAATGTAGAATTGGAATATAAATTGCTCCTATTAATTGCCATATATCCAGGCTTGCAAGTGAAATACAGCAACATCCTTCTGATTCAGGTATTACATTAACTGGTTATGTTGAGTCAGATATGTTACTTATTATGAATACTATATTACATGTTTTAATGTACCTTTAATGTGACATCGTTGTTATGATTATTATTGTTAAGTAAGCATAAACTACGTTAAAATGGCGCAAAAGATACATTTAAAAATTGAACAAAGTCTTATGGGTCTGCGACAGCGAGATATATTTAAGGGGGTTCTGAAGCTTCTAGGCTTTACCTGACAAGGACTAAAGGACGCCAGACTGAGATAGACCGACCGAGCGAGCCGCCGGAGTTGGAGAACTTAACCCAGGCAGATGTAGACACCAGCGATGACAGCATGGACCGCCTCGTCATAGATGAATCAGCAGAGAGGGAAAATCAGCCAGACGGCTACAGACCAGAGGAGCAGCAACCATCCGATGCAGCATCGGCATCCACTTCAACTGCACAGGAGAACTACATGACAAAAGACCGGCAAGACCTCTCAAAGATCTACGTAGCAGATTACTATAGAATAAGCCTGGTAGCCCTAACTAAACGATTTGACGTGTTGTACAAACCTAAGTTTTATGTGTCTCAATTCAGAAGCGGCTATCCTGGCTTCAAATTCACCACTTTACAGGACTATAACAACTTTATCCACTATTGCAAAACTGAAAAAGTCCCCTTTCACGTTACCCAACGGCCTGAGGAACACACCAACAAGGTAATAATTAAAGGCCTATACTGGAATACACACGAAGAGTTGACGCGCTTAGCATTACCACCAAATAAGATCACCAAATTATTTTCTAGAAAGCTGCGGACACATCTCCCGATTTTCTTAGTTGAAATGCCTAATCAACTTGATTCAAATGCAATCAAATCCCTAAAAGACTTACTGCATTTTAGGGTACGCGTGAAAGACTATGTCCCCCCCCCAGGACCCATTCAATGCAGCAAGTGCATGAGATTTAGGCACATAGCAAAAAACTGCCACGCCCCTCAGGTGTGCAGCAGATGTGCAGGCAACCACCACATAAGCCAATGCCAATTCCCGGCAAGAAAATGCGCCCTCTGTGGCCAAACCAGCCATGGCGCCAGATGGCGTGGATGCCTAAAGTATCTCGCATTAATCAGTCCTACTCGGTTAATCTCACAAGACCCAGGCCGCCACATATGCGGGACCTTGTGTCGAACAACAGAGAAACATAAGCCGGGGTCACCAATCCTCCGCCCCTCCTGCCAACCAAGCCGAATTGCGACCTGGAGCCACAGGAGAGGCACGCGTCATTACAGGGAGGGAAACACCCATGCCCCCAGCCCCAAATAGCGTACAAACTGGGGCACCAAACCCAGTCACTCGACCCCTCACTCCCATCAAAAACCCACCATACGTCTTGAACGCCCAAATGTGGAACCATATTTTCGCTTCAACGAAACTACACTATGGTTTCTTGAACGCCTAGGTGAGGAGGACCTTAACCTAGGGTACCAAAGAGCAGTGAGTAAATTTGATGACCTATACTCAAAAATGTATCTTAAGGGAGATCCACACAAGGTTATGTCCCTCTTTATGGATTATGTGGCTCAACTAGCTCTCTTTCTACAGAAAGTAGAATAGAAGAGCTTGCACATACAACACCCCTCTCACTAGTACTTCAATGGCTTATGAGAACATCCTCAGGGTGCTATATTGGAACTGTAGGGGAGCCAGGTTCAAACTAAATGAAATAACACACTATTTCACCACCAACTCAATCCCAATAGCTCTGTTAGGAGAAACCTTCCTAAACAGTAAGGCCCGATTCACAGTACCTGGTTATAATATTTACAGAACAGATCAACCTAACAGCAAGGCCTCTTGCGAAACAGCCATCCTGATGAGCAACACAACCCCACACAACCTTAAACACATACCACAACTCCAGCACACTGGGACCACCGCAGTAACAGTATACATACAAAACCAACACATAACGATTGTCAGTGTATACAACTCTCCGGGGCAACTATCGCAGATCTTGATACCATTACCCAATTAGATGGGCAACTAATAGCAATGGGAGAATTCAATGCAATTCAATGCAATACACCAATCATGTGGATGCACAAACAATAACACGGCGAGAAACACGCTTCACCGATACGCACAAAACAATCAGTACATAATCACGCACACAGAAGAGCCCACATACATCCCGTACAACAGAACGCACCAGCCACATACACTAGACTTGGCACTACTGAACAACATCACTCATAGATACAGCCTCAGTGTCATAGATACACTAGCATCTGATCATTATGCGATACAACTGGACATACACAAACCACCACCACTCAGGAGAAACTATAACCTAACCAACTGGCCACTATTTTCAGCAGTCCTAGATCAAGCACTTCTAGCCGTCACCCCCCCCCCCAAACTCCCGAAGACACAGAACTAAACGCAATCAACCTGGAAACAGCCATTCAAGCGGCAGTGGTTGCAGCAGTCCCGCTTAAAGAACCTTCAAAAAAGCAATTTACATACCCCCCCCCCAGATGTACTAGACCTCATTCACGAGAGGGATTATGAAAGACGTAAGTGGCAACAAACACGCCTACTTAGGCATAAAATCAACATGGCCACCCTTAATAGCGAAATTAAAACACGTGTTAAACAACGAATGCAAGAACAATGGAACCAAACACTTGCAAGTATGCAGCCAGGCAATGGACAAATATGGCAATTAACAAAACGATTAATCAAGGAACCAGTCACCATTCCGCTCCTCCGCAGACCCGGAAATCCCAGCGACCGCGCTGAAACGAACGAAGACAAGGCAGAGGCCTTGGCGGATGACCTAGAAACCGCGTGCCAGCCTAACGACACGCCCCAAGACCACACCTTTACCATCCAAGTAGAAGAAACCACCTCCAACATCCTAACAGCCCCCACTCACAACAGAATACGCAAAACACACATCTGCGAAATCCAATGGATAATTTCACACCTCAACGACCGGAAGGCACCAGGCCCAGACGGAATACCAAATTTGGTTCTAAAACACCTTACAAATAAAGCGCTGCATACGCTAACGGAAATCATTAACTACTGCCTACAGAACGGCTACTATCCCAACCAGTGGAAACTAGCCACAGTCCTCATGTTCCCCAAGCCAAGGAAGGACCCCACTGACACAAGCAACTATAGGCCCATTTGCCTCCTAAATGAAATAAATAAAGTAGCGGAAAAAATAATAGCAAAACGCCTTAATGCGCACGTAATTAAGCACCAAATACTTATCAACGAACAATTCGGCTTTCGAGCCAAACACTCGACAACACAGCAGCTTACAAGATGTGTCGAGTACGTAACTCAAGGTTTTAACAATAAAAGATCAACAGGCATAGTTTTCCTAGATATCCAAAGAGCTTTTGACACGGTATATCACCCAGGCCTCCTGTACAAGCTCAAATCACCAAAATAAAAAAAAAAAAAAAAAAAAAAAAGCGACACAATGATAAAACTTATCGCCCATTATCTAACGGGTCGGACCTTTAGCATCAAACTTGAAAATACCACCTCAACAATAAGGCCAATTAAAGCAGGAGTACCGCAGGGCAGCATACTCGGGCCACTGCTATTTAACTTATACATTAACGACATACCAAAAACCCCTAACACAACGCTATCCATTTATGCAGATGATACTGCAATAGCAGCGTAATCTTGGAAACCAGCCATGACAGTAACTAGACTCCAAACAGCCCTAAACAAACTCGAACTTTGGTTGAAACAATGGCGAATAAGAGTTAATACCAATAAAACGCAAGTAGTACTATTCACCAAATGCCCCCGACATCACAAAGAAGTGACCCCTTTCAAACTATTCCACGAAAATATTACCTGGAAAACGGAAACCAAATACTTAGGAGTTCTCCTGGACTACCAATTAAATTTCGCCAAGCACGTAACGCAGGTCAAAAATAAAGCAAACTACCAACTGAGCCGTTTATACCCCTTACTGAACAGGGAAAACGATCTCAGCACGCGAATGGGCCTCACGCTCTACAAAACGTTAATCCAACCAATCATGACATACGCTGCACCAGCATGGGGCCACTGTGCCGCTACTCACGTTAAATCCCTACAATATCTTCAAAATAAAATTTTACGCATAATAACCAAATCCCACAGACCCACGCCAGTGGAAATGCTACACGACGAACTTAAGATGCATACCATAGAACAATTCATAAAGAAATTATCACACAACTTATACGAACGATGCCTAGGACACCATAACCCACTAGTCAACACTCTGGGGCAGTACACCACCAGCTTGGGGAAACACAAGAGGCCACTTGCTATATTTGATCGCACCATTCCCATAACCAAAAAACTCCAAACAACTAAACATACAAGATTATCTCAATGCCCTATGCCCATCAACTTCCAAAGACCAGCCAATGGCCCATCAAGTCCCCGTGAACAAACCATCCGGGGCGGCTCGAGAGAAACGGGCCTCCCTCACAAGATGACGACCGGTAGCCCAAGTAGTAAATAGTATTTAGTAACCTACATTAAAAAAAAAAGTTTATGTATACTATAGGACAAACGCCCACGGCGGACTCTCTTCTCGCACGCATAGTTCCTAGCCATTAAATAGTGACTAACGCCAATGGCGGACATCCACGACACCTAGAACTCTAATCCTAATAACACAAAACTTAACTCATAATACTCAAACATATATTCCCTATGTTTATGTATCTATAGGAAAAACGCCCACGGTGGACTCTCTTCCCGAACACATAGTTCCTGACCATTAAACAGTGACCAACGCCAATGGCGGACATCCATGACACCTAGAACCCTAATCCTAATAACACAAAACTTAACTCATAATACTCAAACATATATTCCCTGCTACACCACACCCGATTTATTCTACGTGTTTCAGAGACACTAAGCCCCAATGGGCCATGACCCCAACTCGCCACCACACAACGGGGTCGCCTTCAGCTCACCACGTCGTAAACGATAAGTACACCACATCATTTATAAGCATGATACCTTCACCTCAGATCCCACCAGCATGTGCACGTATTTCCTCCACTAACATCTGGGTCCTGTCCTGGGCACTCCGTGTCAAGGCCAGAAACCTAGCCCCATTCTAGTCTGATATACTCCCTTGTATATCGGGCGTCTTTATAGTGTATACCCACTAACCTCAGGTTGCTTCGGCGGTACCTGACTAACCTCACCTTGCTTCCCACCCATCCTGTAGCGTAGTCTTAGTGCATGGTAGGGGAGGCAAATGTAGATCCACTTCGGATGATTGCCACAAAGGGGGGGGGGTGGCGCGGTGGCGTGACCCCTCCACAAAAATAAATAAATAAATAAAAATAAAAAATAAAATAAAATAAATCTAGGCAGGTTGATTTCGAAACACTTAAACTGCAATATTTTGTACAAAACGATGCAGTGAAATTCAAACACCAGATTGAGTATGGTTCATTTCCATAGAATTTTTACGGGCGCATGGAAGTTTTCTGCGTCTGTCCACCTATCTATCAGTGACATTTGCCAGCACGGACGTTTACCCGTTTTTCAGTATTGGTAATTTACTCCTTCGGAAAATTGGGACAGAACTGCACTGATTTGTTTTATTTTTGCATTGAGAATTCTTTTTAACTTCATGATGCAATATTCACTGATTAATCTTCGCCAAGCAACCACTTACCACCTTATCCATCCTTCCCCTTCAGAAACAAACACAGAAAGGAAGTCCAGAGCAAAACCAATTGCGCGGTATATTTCATCCCCTGAAAATATAACTAGTGAAGTTAAAAAATGAACTCTGACTGGAAAAGGAAAAGAGATCTGTGTCCTAAGTTGATGGAAACCAAAATATTAAAGAGAGAGGTCATACAATGAAGAAGATAAAGAAGAAGAAGATTACCTGGTGTAATGGAAAGGACTGGAATTTAATCTCTGATTTATTTGGCGGCACTTACAGACTCTGAAGTCGACATTGCTTCTAATTTACTAAGGTTACTAACATGCAGCGAACGGCACAGGCCAAGCCTTCATCATAATAAGGCTTGATTCAAATAATGCTCATTCGTTATTACGTCACACAAGCAGTGCATGCAAAATCCTCGACCAGAGCAGCAATGTGAAGTGTTTGTTGGTTGAGTTATAATTGTCTTTGCGGTTTGTGACGTGAAATTAAATTGTTTTTCACTGGGAGGTCGATTTCTAAAGTATCTTGATTAATTTATGCACTATACTTTAAAAAGTATTTAATGGTGAAATCAAATTTTCTAACTGTTAAAAAGGTGAACTGTTAGAGTTAGTTTATTTAGCCCTACCTTAAAATTCACGTTGTCTACTAAAACTGTTCACAATGAAACATAAATATTAATAGAATCAAAAAGAAACAGAATTTTGACTCCGTCATGCTATTTAGGCAACTTCTCTACCTTGTCTTCGTGGGGAATAATTATATCCCCAAGAGTATATGACGCTATTTAGTAGACCAGGATCCAAATCTACTGAACAGAGTGATTAGAGGTGTTTTCTCTATGGCTTACAATCCAAGCAGCAGTCATTGAGGAGGAAATAACTCGCCTCAACACCACAAACGATTTCGTACAGACAGATAAAAGGGAATAATTATGCTCGAAGTGTTATTCAATATCCATGGGTTCGTAAATTCTGAATTCATTCCTGAAGATTGCACTGTCAATAAGGGGATATATGTTACCATTCTTAGGCGTCTTCTTCGTGATGCACTGCGATGAAAAGGTCTCTATGCAAATGTTAAGTACTCAATCTTAACAATGCCCCAGCACACTGGCTGCTCCCGGTCAGCGAATTGCTTGCAAACTATTATTTATCTGTCTTTCCTCATGCTACGTTTTCTCCAGTTCTTCCTGCAGCTGATTACTACGTGTTTCCGAAATTCAAAATCTTACTTAAGGGATGGGGTCGAAGAACTGAAGACCTATAAGATGCGCTCTAGTACCAAAAATTAACTGCAGGGCTGTATCAAAAAGTGATGGGGAAGCTGGCAAAAGTGTGGCATTGCCATAAGGCTCACTTTTAGTGGTGTTGTGTAAAATATTCTATTTTTTCTGTTATTAAATTTTGGTTAAATATATATAACGTATTATTTACCGAGTGTGCAGATTTATATTTTATACTTTACAATGAAGATAGTAATGTTATTTTAAGCAATGTAGAGCTGAATTAGTTATTAAAATTAAAATAAATTGCTAACCGAATTAAAATTATAAACTTTTAAACAATAACTAACATGAATATTAATAAATTTGTCACTAGTAGTAAAGGCCTCTCCTCAGACACTGATCCGTCACTGATCACTTCCGGTTATGAAACAATCCGCCACTGACCACTTTTGTTACTTAGCAACTAGTATTCCATGAATTAACCATTGCCTTCACAACACAATTTCAAACTGTACCTGTAAGAAAAGCTAGAATCAAGTCATCGCCGCCTTTGAAATTCAATTTCAAACAACGTACCTGTGTGAAAAAGCAAAAATCATCGCTCTAACAAGCATACCAACATTCAAACCCAAGAATCGTTTTATTAAAAAGATGTTTTCAAACTACAACAACAATGTAAGATATTATTAATCATAAATTAACTTCCTTTATAATGGAATAATTGATAATGTGCTTAATTAACTCATCACATTACAATTTCTTTCAAAGCCATAATTAGATCTTTGACAGACGTTTGAAGTTTCACCGCTTTTCTCCTCTAGGAGTGCTACTGTACAGTTTATCGTAAATTTAGGTTGCCAACACAAAATTTTCCTCCAATTTTCTTATTTAAAACTAAATTCCCCTCAGTAGTCATCAAATGTCCCTCTTATTAACAAAAATGACAGGGAAACCGTTAAAAGTATGTTGGTTAACGTGGGAAAGGAAAAAGCGGTGGGAAACGCAAATACATTAACAACTCGTAGAGTTTATTTCTGGTCTCATGAATCCTGCAGGGAATGTCAACACATTATGATGTTTTATCAAAAATGACTTCATGCAAAGCAGGTTGTCTTAGAGAGGATTACTTTTTCTTTCTTTGTTCTTCCCGCGGGGCAACTCGAGTGAGAGAGCAATGGGCACATTTTCATTGTTTTATTGTATATATGTAATTTGTACACAATATACTCATACATATGTTTGGTCGGTTTTATATTTGGAGGAAACTGTTTTGAGTTTGCATTGATACAAATTGTTACATTTGAAGCATCGTTTGCATTGGATTTTTTCCTGCTCGACTGTCACATGTTGATAGTTGTGACTATATCTGCTTGCACGCTTACTTTCACCGATTTTTATATGCATTGTACTGTTTTATTTTTGGATTTGCACTCTGACCATTGCAACGCACTAGTTTATTTTTGTCTTGAGGCGATGTGTTGTAGTACAGGCGACACGATAGTAAGGATGTTGAGGTTGTAGTTGTTAATGTTCCAGGGAAAGAGCATAAGCGTCATGCTGCATCCCTCCTAAGTATTGAAATTCTCTCTAATTTCACTCTTCAAATCTCGCGGTATACGTTTAAATGACCTCACACTGCCAAGGTGGCTCGCTAGAAGCGTTAGTGTCGTTTTCGCGGCAGTTTTTGTCCTTTTCTTTTGCGTATGCTAGGGAATATATTAAATTTTATTGTTCAAATACATACATGCTATATTCAACAAGTACATACGTGTTACAAAGTAGTAATATATATATATATATATATTAGACGATTAAATATTTTGCATTGTATTTTATGTATCTACAGTGCATATTTATTTGCAAATTCATACACCTTTTATTCAGTAAGTACATATATGTTTAATTTTTATAGCGCTACTTAGTGTTTTACCAGTGCATGTGAATGAAATATTAAAACAAGAGAGATAAACGTACGGTACTTACCAAATTCCAGGTAATCAGTGTTCATGGTGTGTATCTGAAGTGACCCGGATGGTTACGGTTTTGTATCGTTTGCCGGTCATGAGGATAGATTTAATGTAGACGTCATCGTTTGCATCAATATGAAAAGAGACGGGTAGCTTGTGGCCTGAAATAGAGTAAGAATGATTATAAAAAGATAATATGAGTGAAATATTATGTATTGAAAAGGAATGATAAATGTATTGTAATAAGTGTTAATAAATATATGTATTGATGATGATGATGATGATGATGATAATAATAATAATAATAATAATAATAATAATAATAATAATAATAATAATAATAATAATAATAATAATAATATATCAATTTGCTAAAATGGAAGAAGAAGAATGGATTTATTTAACTTTTTAAAAAATACGTTATGTTGTGCACAGAAATAGAGTAAGTATATTAATAAAAAGGTAATAAAGTAATATGTGTATTAAAAAGGAAGGATAAAAGTATTACGCTTACTTGCCCACGTCGAAGAAATCAGTGTTCATGATATGTATCTGAAGGTGGCTCTAGAGAGTTGATGATTTTTTCCTTTTGTTACCGTTGGACAGGAACTCTGTGCCGCTACATATTATTTGCAACGGTGCCTCGTTAAGGTGGCAAATGGTGTCTTCAGGGAAGCTTTTATGTGCAGAAGGTCAGTACGGTTTTGTTATCGTGTTGAGTATTGAGTGCTCTTGCCCCGATAAACACACCCCCACGGGTGGCCGAGGTCGTAAAGGGGTGGAATCGGTGGAATCGAGAGCTGGAGGTCTGGGGATCGAATCCCACCAGGACCATCCTCCCTGACTGAGGTTTTTTTCCAGGTTTTCCTCAGTCCTCATATATGGAAAATGCCGGGGAGGTACCCTAAACTTAGGCCTGGAACGTTTCCTTCCTTAAAAAATATACTTTCCCAATATGTCATTACCTCTCATGTATCATCATTGTCCATCGCCTGTGGTGCCTCTGTACGAAAACGGACATTAAACTATTCATTAGGATAAACACGTAGCGAGTTTTGTACTTAAGTTTTCTTGTTGCAATTAATGAAGAGTCCAGTGCGTATTGTGTTATTAGCATGACAATAGGCCTAATGCTTAAAGGTGTGTTCTGTGGAGCATAGCATTATTACAGAATTTCAAATGTTTATATGTTGTACTCTAATAGCCGTATTTTAGGTTGTGATATGAATGAATAATGTTTAATGCCCGTTTTTGCTACACAGGCGATGGACACTGATGATAAATGTCATGAAATGATATATTGGGAAAGGATTTATTATTTTAAAGGAAGGAATCGTTCTAGGCCTAAGATTAGGGTACCTCCCCGGCATTTGTCATTATGAGGACTGAGAAAAACCTGGAAAACACCTCAGTCAGGGAGGATGGCCTTGGGGGATTTGAACCCCAGACCTCCCTCTCACTAGTCCGCGCCTTAACGACCTCGGCCACCCGTGGCGGTTAAGGTTGTGATGTGATGTTGACATGTTGTACTAATCAGGAATTTTTGCGATTTTCTTATGAAATATTAAAGGACAAATGCAGTACCGCTGTTTTGTAAATATGTTGAAATTGTGATGATGTGTAAGGTATTGGATATCTGCTTTTGTACTTTTTAGCTAGTTTTTAAATCATAGAGAGTAGGTAATGGAGAACAGATGTAGGAATAATTTAAAATGAAGCATTATAATTATCTTTTAGATATCGTTCCTACATTTTCTCTTATATCCGTATGTATAAAGTTCAAAAGTTATCGTCTAACACGCGTTTATTGACGACAAATTGGAACGTTTTAAGTGAATACTTCCGTCACCAAAGTACAAAGAGGTTTTCTCGAAATTTAAGTTTCGGTTATGTTTAAAATATTTATATTATCCCTCAGTACCATATCACCCATCACTTTGGCTTTTATCCTCTCCAGATTACCGGAAGTTAAGGAAATGCCCTTTATTTTACAAACGGTTACCGCTTTATCGCCACAATTGACAATGAACATGTAACTCCTAAGGCAGGTTGATGTGAATCGGTAGATATAAGCACCTTTACCATACTTTACCAACTGATCTCTCTTGTTTCCCAATAATGTTCCAGTGGTATTCACTCCCCTGGTTTATTGTGGCAATCACAGTGTCGGAGTCAAAATAACACACCCGTTGCCCTAATTTACTTAGATAGGAATAAAGAACCAACCAAGCATTTGCAGTGGTGTAGACTGTAATGATTACGTTGATTGATTTATCCTTGGTGTCTGTTGGTTATGTTTCCATATAACGTACATGATGTTGTTCGTGGCAGACAGTAGAATTGCACCTAAACACCTGGGTCGTCCAGGAGGTCGATGAGTCGCGAATAGTCGTTCACCAGTTCGTGGGTGGGTAAGTTATCCCGCTGGCATTGCTTTCCCGGAATACGTTGAGAGCTATAATTTGGCCAGCTCCCTTCTCTCCGAATTGCGTCTAATGGCCTTAGGGTCCAGCTTGATGCCTTCCCTCACCAAGAAGTTCTGAAAGAAATTGTCCTTTTCTGCCGACTATCGCATTCGGAGAACCACTTTGAGGCCTCAGTCTTTTACTCTCTCTCTCTCTCTCTCTCTCTCTCTCTCGCAAGAAATTCCCAAATGTCGTATATGCTCAAGATGCGATAACCGAGGTTTAAGGTCACCTTGATTTCGTCTGCAACCCAGGCTCATGAGAGGCTTTTTGGGTCTTCGTCGAGGGGTATTCTTCCGTGCTTTGAGTTCCGGCACACGTGTTACATAATGGAAACGTTAACTTTACACCTATGCGTGTGGGTAGTAAGGGATGGTATAGGATCCTTAGAGGTAGAATTTTACACTTAATAAGACTACCCTTTACGATTTACAAATTTGGAAAGTTATCTGTGTGAATTTTTGGATGACCCACAGGAAAAGATTTAGTTTTGTTAACAAATGGGTACAGACTGCATACGTCATAATAGAGAAATGTTTCCTATGAATGGCTCGCGATAAGTTTTTGTGCAATTGGTGTGCCATACAAAAGAAGCATCCCTGGGATTGAGGTATTCGGGGTACGATTTTGCAAAAGAGGCCAAATATTCGTTCAAATTTTATCTGATCTTA
Source organism: Metallyticus violacea (assembly GCA_030762175.1). Taxonomy (NCBI): domain Eukaryota; kingdom Metazoa; phylum Arthropoda; class Insecta; order Mantodea; family Metallyticidae; genus Metallyticus; species Metallyticus violacea. Next base: position 223,870,378 of record CM060846.1, on the reverse strand, counting down.
CCATTGCGTTAAAAATAATTTGTTACTTGATACTACTCACTCAAAAGACAAAAAAAAAAAAAAAAAAAAAAAAAAAAAAGCAATTAGCTAAACCAAAATTAAGATGTATAATCTTTTATATTAACTGGCTTTAAATCCGCAGATATCTTGAAGGCCTGTGTAAGTAATTTAGAAGAAATATATTGATGGGACAAAGATAGCGATACTAAATCAAATCATAATTAACAAGGTTCTCTTACCAACATCCTTTGAAAAGCAAAATGTCAATCTTGCTCTCAGATTATTCGAAAAAAAAAAAAAAACGGCAGCACTGAAAGTGTTAGAAGACAATTAATTCAGTGATTGTCAAACTTTTCTTTACCGCAGATCCCCTCAAAAATATCTTGCTTTTGTAAAGCCAATAAGACATATAAGATTTCAATTTTAATTTTTTATCTAATTATATTTTAAACTGTTCCTCGTTGGTATACAAAATTTTAAGATAAAACAATGGAAATAAATGCATTCTTTGTCTTTTTATTTTAGTATATCCTTACGCAACAGTAATAATAATAATAATAATAATAATAATAATAATAAATTACAGTAATAATAGTAATAATATATATATATATATATAAAATTAGTAAAACACATAAAACATAATATTCATAATAACTAAACAACGTATGATGGTACAGTAGTTGTTAAATTTAGAATGAAAAGGATAATAATGCTTTTCACTTAGAGCCGTGAAATACAGCCCTTAATAGGGTAACGTTGTATTCAAAATTCTGAATCTACTTTTTCTAGATAGTTCCTACCTTTTAACTTTTTTTTTTTTTTTTACATAAATGGGTAGAAAGAATTGTTTTTCACACAAGTAAGCAGTTATTAACGGCATCTCGAAAATGCGGAGGGAAAGTTTTAGGATAGTCGGTGTAGGTACGGGGGCAGAGCTAAGGAAAGGCTAGGATTCCGGGTTTTAAGGGACTAAGTCAATCAAGTTCAGTGAAGAAAAGAAATAAGAATTTGTTAGTACAGTCAACCAGAGCTCCCACCTGCGCAGCTATTCGTAGAATAGTTAATCTCCTTGTGCCACCCTTGTCCTGGCTGGCCCTTATATCTAAAATACTAAATCACCAACTGGATGCCAATAGAAACTAACAGGCGAAAACACATGAGGCTTGACAGTTATTACTGTTACATCCTAATTATTCAACAACTCACCTTTATACACATCTGCCATAATTATTATTACAGAGTGGTTTTCGCCAACTTAATGTCCTTTTTATGTGTATTTACTAATTGTGATTCACCTATTTTTTTTTTTTTTGAGTAGTGTTTAACGCCCGTTTTTACTACTGAGGCACCACAGGCGGTGGACACTGATGATACATGAGATGAAAATGATTAATTGGGAAAGGATTTATTTTTTTTTTTTAAGGAAGGAAGCGTTCCAGGCCTAAGTTTAGGTACCTCCCCGGCATTTGCCAGTTATGAAGACTGAGGAAAACCTGGAAAAAACCCCAGTCAGGGAGGACGGTCCTGGCGGGATTCGAACCGCAGACCTCCCGCTCACGAGTCCGTGCCTTAACGACCTCGGCCACCCGTGGCGGTGTGATTCACCTATGAGTCACCTGTTACACACACCTGCCACACTTAGCTATATCTTCCTACATCACACTTTTAGTATCACAATCTTATACCGCATCTTATTAAAACTAATCCTGAATACTTCTTATTACACACTCTTAGTATATCATCTTATTACAATTTATAGATAATGCAAAATTAGTTGTATTCTCAGTTTCCGTGTCGTAGTTGGAACGGCAGCCATACACGATACATCGTGGATATACGACTAAATAGCCTGAATGGGAATATATTATAAGTATATTCGTGTTCTCATTAAATAAAGTATGCCCTAACGTTATTATAATGTAGGTCAATGCAACATGTAAACTTTTAAAACATTATAACAAAATCCTGCCCTAACCTAATTTAAATAAAAACTGCAGCATTTTAATGGTAAATATGTACATACCTTAGTGTTTGGTTCTGAAATACACACTTTATGATTAGATAAATTTTAACCGATGTCATTTAATCCAAATGTATGCTATGCAATTATATAAAGAATAATACTCCCAATAGTGCATACCTGCGGAACACAGCCAGCTGGCCCAAACTTGAACTGAGTTGGTCATGTCACCATAACGAGCCAGGGCTTGTTTATCTCGTAGTCCTCGAGCTAAGAGAAGACCTTATGGTAGCAGCAAAAGCGACGTTAGCAGACCTGGATTTCCGACCCCAAAGTATGCAGATCCAGGCATAGAGAGGACACATTTTGAATACGGTACAAGTTTACAAGGACTAGTATCCCATAGAATCTGCGACCAAAAAAGAAACTAGCAGGTAACGGCACATTGTGTATGTACATTATATAGACAGCACTATCTACAGTATCACATCCTTGCCTGCCAACAAGGATTACTAACGTTCTAATCAAGGGTCAAAAATGTTCATGGCCTTTTATTATATACATCTTAGGCAACGAAAAATTAAGTACTTTGAAAATATGTCATCAATGGCTGGCCTTCAACATCATTGCTCAACTACAATGTGTATTAACGTTAATTGCCGGTCATTAACTACAATGTCCTAGATAATTGGGCGATGATAAGGACAAAATTACCCGGGAAATTTCATAATTTTCTAAACCCCTTTGGCAAATGTTATAGCAAATTTTCTTTTTTCTATTTAATTTTTAGTAAAACTGTTAAAGCGTTTATACTGCACTGTGTATATAGTGTGGTAGTTAGTTACACCATTAATAAATAGTACATAAAGCGATTTGTGCAGGAAAATTGATGACATCTCCATGGAATTCATTTAGGATATGTCGAAAATATATTTTGCCTTTTATTCTGCAATATTGAAAATTAAAGTACTTTAACACTGTATAGAAAAAGTAGATTCAGAATTTGAATACAACGTTACCGTATTAAGGGGCTGTATTTCACGGCTCTAAGTGAAAAGCATTATTATTGCTTTCATTCTAAATTTAACAAGTACTGTGCCATCATACGTTGTTTAGTTATTATGAATATTATGTTTTATGTTTTTTACTAATTTGCATCATAAACATTTTATAACATCGCATAATAACAACACTTTTGCATAATAACAATTTTTGTGCAACAAAATTTTTGCACAATAACAATATTTTATATAATATTAAGAATGCATTTATTTGCATTGTTATATCTTCAAATTTTGCACACCAACGAGGAACAGTTTAAAATATAATTATATAAAAAATTAAAAAATAAACGTCGTTAAGGCGCGGACTTGTGAGCGGGAGATCTGGGGTTCGAATCCTACCAGGACCGTCCCACCTGACTTAATTTTTCCAGGTTTTCCTCAGTCCTCATAAATGGCAAATGCCGGTAGGTACCCTAACCTTAGGCCTGGAACGATTCCTTCCTTAAAAATAAATCCTTTCCCTAATATATTATTTTATTTCATGTATCATCAGTGTCCTTTGCCTGTGGTGTCTCTGTAGCAAATACAGGCGTTAAACACCATTTATTCATTTTATACACATTATTTTGTGCGTTATAAAAACATTTTCTGCATCATAACATTTTTTGTATAACAACATTTTTTCGTGGTATTATTTTTTGCATTTGTTTTAATATATTTTACAAATGCGCAACATGTTTCACATACATCATTCAATAAAATTAATGCTGGGCCACGTAAGTATGCTTATCCCCATAAATTTTAATTAATATTTAGTATAATAAATAATAAAAACTCCTTCCCCATTAAATCTTTGAAAGTGGAGAAATTTTTCGCCATTAAATAATCCCCATCTTGAAGGTCGGTAAATGTACATCTCACTAAAATTTTTTGCAGATCCGTATTCCCACCTTTTAGTTCAATTATGTGTATAAAATAATCCCTCCTAAGCCGGCTGCGGTGTGCTAGATGTTCCGCAATTCAATAATATAACTACCCCGAGAGTATGCTTCCCTGAAGATCAGTAAGGAAACAAACTCAGCACAAAATGTCAGGATAAACGACTTTTTAAATACAGGAATTCCAACACATCTAAATTTAATTAGATAAAAATTCTTATAAACATCAAAACTCCATTATGGAGAACCGCTTACCACCCCTCCGTAAGCAGGTAGAAGTTTTCCGACTACCTATGCAATGTCTCTTCGCCGGATAGCTGTGGCTCACTGCTGTGTGCGAGGCCACTGCTGGTGCTAACCCACTAGTGGTGGTAGCCGCAGAAACCGGTTTGTAACCGAAAAAGTGGCATACACTATTCACATTTCAAGCAAAGCGCAGACTGTCACCCAAGAATGTTGGTTTCTGCAGCTGAACCCATACACCCTATAATTATGACCTGGCTACTTGGATTATTTCTTATTCCAAGTTTTGAGAAAATTTCTTCTTAAAGTAATAAGGATGTTATGGGGGCTGTAAATTTATGGTTTTTGAAATAACAAAATTTTTCTTCTAAAGTCTTAAGAGTAATTAATTATAAGAAATGTGTATGAAGAATATTGAATTGTCAAAGAACTATTTTGAAAAATATAACAATCATAGCTTTTGTAAAGTTTATTTCATACTCAGGTAGATAAATGATTGAACATTCCTTATATTATTATTAATAATGTTGATAGTAAAAATAGTTAAAGTTATTGTGGTGCTCACTAATATTTATAATTATTGTTGCATATTATGGACAGGAACGTGTTTACTTGTAAAACAATTTTACTCGGCGAGTCCTCTTCTTCCCAATCATTTGATAACATCGTACCCATCTCGTGGTTCTCGAGCTTTCTTTGCAAGTGAAACATAAGCAAGAGCTGATAAATGCTCTTGGGTCGCACTGTTTTTATGCGTTTAGGGAAAGAAAAACACCTTTCAACCTTAGCACTAGTTACAAGGATGGTAGCAACGAGGCCAAATAGCTTGAAGGGTTCAGAAATAATTCGGTTTGTCTCATTCTCTATCGCTTTTAAAATGATACAATGGATTGTGTTTTTGTGCTGAGAAGAAAGGACTGTTTCCAGTGCTATGCTCATTTGAGCACGACTGATGGAAGCACCATAAGTTTCTAATAATAAGTCCAGTATATTCACAGGGAAATATTGGCCATAATTCATGAACGGAGCATTCTCACCTACTATAAGAAATTTCAATTTCTCTGACATGAAAATTCTACTTCTAATTGTGTCAGGATATTACACCATATCTCATGGAAAACTTGCTTGTATTTAGATACTGATGGATATATTCATCCTTCAGTTCATGAGACTTACATTTTGAAAACTCCTTAAGTATCTCTTCATTTTGTAAACACACAAATACTCCATAAGTATCTCTTTAATTTGTAAACATTTTATTTGCATAATACATTCTGAGAACGTGTTGCTGCAAAAATTGCATCATTGGTTTTTTACTAAAAGTTGCTGAAAAGCATGTTTATTTATTGATATATATATTCCGAAAAACTGACAAAAAAAATAAAAAATTAAACTGGAAAAAGTTAATTTTGAAATCACGAGGACTTTGCTTTTTCACTAGGGTCTGAACATGAATGATTATGAGGGTTATTTCATTAATATTGCATAGTTAACAGCACTGCGGATCGGACAAGGCAGCACTAGTAAAAATTTAGTTAGTTGCAGTTTAAGGCTTGAGAAAGAAGCAGGTGCTTTCATTTTGTTCATAACATACTCTGTGTACAGGTAACAAGCTAGAACTGGAGTCTGCTAATATGTCAGGTATATGTACGCATTTATTGACAAAACAATAACATCTCCCCGAAATCGCGGGATGCTACAATGGACAAAGCATAGCAGTACATATTAAGTTTAAAAACGAAAAATTAAGTAGAAAAGAATAAATGCGAGTGTAACAAAGAAAAAAAAAACACCTATAAAATATATGTGAATTATAGAAAGGAGAACTTACTTAAAATTATTCCGGTCTTCTGACTGTTGAAGATCAAATGTCTTAAATTAAGATCGAATCTTTACGTAGTATAAATCTGACAGAAATACAGTACGTTGAGTGATATTGTAGTGAGTTTACAATGTATTATAGTACAGAATTTTGCTGTGATAATCGTTTTCATGCTGGTAGTGTGAACAAAGACGATGACCAAAGACCAGTAAGACCGAAGATATCAAAAGATGGATGAAGTACAAAATTTATTTATTTATTTACTCTGGCAAGGCTTAGGGCCAGGGGCCTTCTATTTCACTCAAACGGTAAAGAACTAGCAAAAACACGAAGTACAAGATACAGTTATATATAATATATAAAAAGTCAAATTAATAATGCGTGTAGTATTACATGCATTTAAATGTAACATATTTTAATATAGTTAAAAAGTTGATAAAGATAGTGTTACAATTCCGTTTGTTCTTCAATATTTTTTCTGGAGTAAAACGGGAAGGAAGGAGGAGGAAAAGAAGAACAAGAAGAACAAAGGAAGAAGAAAAATAAGAAAATGCGAGGGACTAACTGATGTAACTCGTACAGTTGAGATAACAATTTAATCTACATTAGCTGAATTTTCTTCCAGAAGATCGCTCTGTGACATGTTAGCAACTTCCAGATACCACGGGTATTATTCCACCAACGTCAGTATTTCGTATTTTGACAAATGATTTACAGAAGAGAAAATGTTGTGCTCGATGGGTTCCGCGCTTCTTGACTGTTGGAACAGAAACAAAAATGCAAGAGCATTGCAAATTTGGTGAAATAAAAATTCGACGTTGAAGGTCAAGCAGTCTTGTGTCTAATTGTCACTCACGTAGATTAGAGACTTTGAGCCGTAATTGAAGTCACAGTTCAAAGAGTGGAGAGGTTCATATCTCCACAGATTTAAAAAAAAAAAAAAAAAAAAAAAAAAAAAAAAAACACGAGCGCAATGGAAGGGCAAGCAAATGTTGATATTTGCTTGATTGCAAAGGAATCCATATGACAGATGGGGTTCAAGTGTATATTATTCTGGCTTCATGTAAAAGCTGCGCAAAAGTCGACACCAATTGCTCGAGACTGGGCCATTCATCTACCGTGTCAAAACTCACCTGCAAACTTGGAATACTGTGACCAATAAGCTGCGCAAATATGGATAGAAAGTGTTACCTAATCCGCCATATAGTTCGTATATAAGTTCACCATACTTGAACTTATTCCCAAGACCCTTGTATGGACTTCTCTGGAAAGACGTTACCCAAGTCATATGAGAGATGAACAAAATTGTGCACTGATTGGATCAATACACCATCCCAAAAGTTCAGACTCGGTCATTGAAAAGCAGGGAGACTAGATTGAAGGACTGAAAACAGATACTGTTAAAAATTGTACGTGTAACTAAAAAAAAATGCGTACATTACCTCTGAAATGATCCTCATATTCACAAGTTCAATTAAATACATCAGTTAGCACGAATGTGAGATGTTATTCCATTTTATAAATTCACTATGTATAAAAATACGTTTACCAACCATACTGTTGAGAACTATAGTATGTTTGGAAAATCAATGGATGAAAGTGGAAATGCCATACAGAGAAGAGAAAATAAAATTTTAATTCTTAATGGATTTTGACTTGAATACTTTTGCAGCAAAATTACATTTAAACGATATGTTGAAATGGTCCTTCAGTTCCCCCCACTGAAATATAAATATAATATAGCTCTTTTTTACAAAATTAATTATCATAACATTTCATGCAATGTAATTAATAATGTAGATATCGTATATGCATAATAGGACATAATGTTAACATGTGGCTAGTATGTCAACAAAAGAGAACATCTCTGGTGTTTGTCGGTTACTGTAGCTTGGAAAGTTAACAAGGTCATAAAACTCTATTCAATAGGAAGAAATACGAGGGTGATATTTTTATAAGGCCCCTTTTTAAGGGAGTAATAAATTGAAGGACTTTTAAATCCGTTTGGGACTTTGACCCCGACATGAGTTGTGCTGTAAGCCTTTAAACTAGCCAAAGGAAAAGAAAAATTATCTGCTGAATACAAACCAGCCAATGAAAAATGTGTGTTTGAACACTTAAAGATTGCGATCATTGCGCGTGTCTGTGTGCCCCCGTGGCTTAGTGAAGTCAATGATTACTTGATTTAAATTTAATATATAAGATAGTATTTGCTATGCGGGGTTATGCAGTTCGCAGTTCTCAGACGCTCTTATAAGATCTACACGCGGCAAGATACACGCTGTTTGCAGTACTCATTATAAATTCGACTTTTCTGAGGCACACAGTTCACAGAATCAGCTCAGATGTAAATAATAAGTTCTACTTCGCACGCGGGCACGTAGTTTCGATATATCAGTTAGGCAGTTTTTTAAGTTGAAACTCAACTGAGAAGCAGTTATCAGTTACCGGTTCCGATACATCAGTTAAGTAGTATTCACTTTCACACGACGCGGCACTGTCTGTCACTTTCATATATATATATATCGGGTGCTCAATTATACTATTGAAATCCTCTCCCAGTCCTGTTCAGTCAGAATCAACAAAATTAGCAGAATTCACCGTGAGCAATCGTCATTTAAGCGTAGACAACAACACCTAAGCGATTATTCATCAATTTATCAAACCGTTTCAAAAGTGGGTCATAATGTGAGGCCACTCGACGTCGACAACAAACTGCTCCAAAATTGACGCCAAGTCTGGGGTCACAAAGAACTTGAGCTTGCAGACCATTTGACCTCCTGCCAAAACGGAAGCACTAGCATGTTTTTGAGCCATCAGTTTCTGTTTAATTTCATGCTCTTCAAGCACACCTTTCAGTGCGATAAATAAAGTAGTAGCACCCTATCTCTGCCATAACATAAAAATACCAAGATACTTTTCTTGACTTTCATCTTGGAATCTACCAGCCTTACAAAGCAAGTCCCAGAGTTCGTGATGGTTTAAAGCATCCCATTGAGGACATTATCAGTATTTTGTTGGAGATTTCCTTTTCAAGAAGAAGTAAGACTGAATGATACACCATTCTTAAAAAAGGATGCCCAACTATGAAGAAGTTCTTCTTCAGAAAACAATAGAAAACACGTGCATTCCAAATGTCATGGGATTGAGCAGTACTACCTCTGAAAGCTATTTCTTGTGTGCACAAGAAGCCTGTGACATAAATTTAAATATTCCTTTGTTTTCACCTCGTTATATCTAATTAGCGATGTTCATGTAGCAACTCTGAATCATTCTGACCTATTTGGGTTTTTCCTTAGACGAAATATAGCTACTACGACTTTCCAGAAATGCCCGTTATTTAAATCGACATTTCCTCGTTTGTAAATTTAATTACTAGCTCAATCAGGATCGTTTTTGAAAACTGTCGTAAATAGCCTATTTTCTTCCATTGTCTTCAAATCGTCATTTCGGTCTAGCATAAGCTTAAATATGCTTCTAAAATTTCTTGGATTTAGGGATTCTTCTGTCTTGTTACGACCTCTGAAGCAAGTTTATTTTTTACTCAAGAGGCTGATAACTAAATTAAAGTTTTCATTTTCTCCCTGTTTGCTTTCACTTCACTGTTATGTCTAATTTTTATCAGTTAGCTATGTTCTTGAAGTAACTCTGAATTATTTAGCACATTTTTGGATATTTACCTATTCAAAATAAAACTAATTGAATTATCTTTAGAAGAGACATGCTGAGCTAAACCTCTTGATGTATTTTTGAGGTTATCGCAAACAAATTGTCTTTCATGTGCTCAACAGTAAAAATGGTCATAAAATAGATTTCCTTTGTAGAACTATCACATAACATATGTTCTGTTCAAACCACGAAGTATGGAACGCATGTATTTTCGAAACATATTTCATAAGACGTAAAACTGCAGTTGGATGTTCTTTTTTTTTTTTTTTTTTTTGTAATCGAATGTCATTCAGTCTCACTTCATTTGAAAACGAAATATTCAGCATAAAACTAATGATATCCTCAATGAAATGAGTTAAACCAACTCTAGTTCCGGAGCCTGCTTTTGTCACTGCTCTGAGTGGATGGAAGCACAGCGAAAACTGACATTTGCCTACGTCCACAGCCAATGCCTCCATCTTGCACTTGGCAGTGACCTGTTGGTTAATAAGAAAACACTGAATTCTTCCATTTGGCCCTGGCGTTTTTGGCCATACAGGATGCAATTCCACAATCTTTTATTGTTGCTTTAGCGGCTATTATTTATTTACTTTTTATAAGACTGAGGAGGCTCGGCCTCCCTTGTCTCCTATGATCGGTCTCCACTTATCATAAGTCCTATCTTTTTATCGCTTAAGTTTCAGATGAACTTTAAACATAATGCTGTATCCAAATAAGTCGTTTCCCCTAATTTTAAAACTAACAATATACTGTGCAATTTACCAACTTTCTGTTTCATGCATCTGATTTTCTGTTAACTTATTTGGGCAACTTTCATTTGAGATAACTTCATCCCTGAATCATTTATATGCACATCTACGCTCTGGCTCAAAACTGTGATATCTTATGTGTCTTGAATTAATAGAAATAGTTTCAATAAAGTTACCTCTATACAGGTGTCCCTGAATGGCCCTTCATTTTGTTCGAATATCCAACCCAAATGACAGTGTAGATGGCCAAAGTCTCTAGTTTAAGACCTCCATTGTTTTTATCATTTCATTAAGTTGGACAACTTACATCCGTTTCAGTTCTTTTATGCATATTAAAACTGACTTCCTGGTCTAACACTGTCACCGCTTACGAGGCAAGTGTATTTGGTGTACCAACACAGAGCTTGATTGTGACGTCGATCTAGAGGACGTATGTTTATCATTCTTAATTCCTATAATGTTATAATGTTAATAATGCGAATTCTAATGAAATATTCCATATTGAGGATGATATTATTATTATTATTATTATTATTATTATTATTACTTCTTAATATGTGTTAGGTAACGACTTTCAGCTATACCGCACCTGTACTTTATGTACTAATGGTCAGGTTTGTGGGCATCTATAACAGAGAGGTTCAGTTAGATTAGCTCTCCTCTTGCTGTTTTAAACCAGTAATACAAAATTATTCCTAAATAATTATGCAATATTCCTCGACGTTTCGAGACATTGTCTTATTAGTCTAGGACAATACGTTTCCGTAATATTCCACCAGGTTTACAAATGACAGTTCTCTCCCACAAGAACATCTTACATTAGGAACACAAGGAAGATTTACACAGACTAAGAATACACAGTGAAGTAGGAACAGTTGATTTGGCTATAAGAAACACTTCTGCTGCACGAACCTGAATCTACAACGATTTTCGCGACTTCGTTTACCCTCCCGTCATGACTTCCGGTACACGATTGCGCCACTGGAGACATTCAGAACTCTACGAGTAGAGTGTGCAATAAGGGGGGCTTTTTGTATGCTTCAGGAAGATTTCTGACTTTATTTTGAGAAAATCCCCACATGACCATCACTCAGTCGATTTAACACTCAGCAAGACTTCCATTCATCGAATACTCCAAGGACAGAAGTGGCACCTATACACATTTCTGTTTGCAATCCGATGATACCACTGCATCCAACTACAGGCGGATTTTATAAATGAAAGCACCTTCACCTATTCTGGAGACACAAACCGATCGCAATCCTCGATGCTTCCGTGGCCATCATACCCAGATTTGGTGGAAGTAGAATGTATGATTTAGGTGTTCATCTTATTAAACCAGTTTTCCTGCAATGTGATCTGAATGGAGAATGTTTCTTGAACTTCCTCCTCGCTCGTATAATGAACGGAAATCTTTTAGATGACGTACTGCTGCAGCTGGCAACACACAAACAGATATCTCTATAGTCAGATCCAAAGAAACCGGTAACGTCTCATCATGAAGCATTGAAAATAAATGAAAATCCGAGGCGTGTGCATCTTTTCAAAATAATACATTCTTACTAGACAGAATTAGAACAAAGTATAATTTTTTTACGAAATGATGGTAATTAAATGGAATGTTTTATACCATTTGCACTGCCTGTAGTATACGAACACATCATATTCATTAAATTCGACGAAATATAAATACAATTTTATTAGTCATATTTAGGATGAGTATAACTTATTTTGGAGCAAACACTACTACACTTAAAGGGTAACAACTCGTAACGAACTATAATTTGTATAGTCCCCTGAATATCCTGTAATATGCATCTAACACTATCGGCGCGGCATGCACAAATAAGATGTATAACTTAAAGAAGTGATTCGAGCAAACCCTGTGTAAATTAGTACGTTCAAGGTAAGAAGTAAAAACATCTGAAAATTGCAGCAAAGTTTCTAAATATAAATAGCCTTATACCTTAAGAGATGATAAAGATTAAAAGAAAATTAGTCTTTTGCTCTCAACAATAAATCTGCAAACAATAATTCATCGCAACCATCTAAATCTAGAGAAAAGATAATGTTGGGTTTGCAAATAAATAAATAGCATGCTCGGGAGGGAAAATAAATAAATTATCACAGCCATATGATTTATGAAATCACCACCCAAAATCACTTGGCAATCTACGTAAGGCACTACAAAAACTATTAACTTCCAAGAATGAAATCTGACAAAACGACGGTGCCAATAGCTCAATTGTGAATCAATGTGAATCAACACTAGGATAATGGCCGAATTAAGTATGTAATCAAAAGTGCAGCTTTCTAGACCTAACAATGGACAACCATTAATGAAGGAATAAGAACGGGGAAGATGACGTCACAATCACGTCATGCAACCGTAAGCCTATCTTGGTCCCGCTAACTAGTCAAGATTTGTTCTTTTAACGGGCGGACATTCTGTAAATCATTTTACGTTGTTAATGAACTTGAAAACTAACGCAGGTTTATAAAGCTAAGGTGGAGAAACAAAAATGTATGAATTAAAAATCAATATTTTTTATTATTAAAAGTAATAAAACATTTGTTGAGAAAGAATAAAATAAATTAAATAAAAGCAGGAAATCTTAAGATTAAGTATTATATTCTATTAATGCTGTTGAAAAAAGTAATACATACTGTCGAGAAGAACGATCATTAATTTACATTGCATTATAATAACAAATATCAAGATCGTTAAGGAAGTACGGCGCACTAATTTTACGTAAAGGTTTTTGGTTATGTTCTTGTCTTGAATATTGGTGCATTTTAATAAAGTTGTCCGGTCTTTACTTTTTCTCTCTCTTGGTTATCCCCATGGCCAGTAATTTTTTTATTTACGGACGCTCTTTAACATCATCAGCGTATGACCAGTAAGGAGGCATAGCACAGTTATATATATATGAGTGAATGCATTTGCAGCTCTTCATTAATATGAACAAGAGGGAAAAGGGATAAATAATTTTGAAGTCTAGAAGGATTACGTTCTGAGCAAATCTTTAAAAATAGTTCATATTGAATTGTTTTACATAATGTGTTTGTTTATTTTGGTATGAGCGTTTAACGTGCCTTTAAAACATGCATTAATACATGTGTAATAAAAACCAATTGGAAGTGTGTTAGACCTGGCGCTTAATTTATCAAGAAGAAACTTTTCTAAAACACAATTAAGTTAATCGTCAACTGGTTCGCTAACGCATGCATTCTGCTATCAACTTTTATATATGCTGAATTGCAAATATTTAAAATATTTTAAAATGCCGCAAGAGGAAGGACCAGATAATTAATATTTATAGCTGGCAGAAAACCAATCCTCATAATTTATCCTTAATGATATAATGTTAATATATCTGCCCCATTTTGATGGAATCAAGTTATTTATCAAAATTTATTGATTCGACTTCTGAATCATGTAAGGTATTACTATAAATATGGCATTTTATATAATTGCTACTAATTTTTTTGTGAACTGACCACATTATTATTGATTCCAATTGATTTGTGAAAATAGGAAACAGGCCTTAAATCGGAATACAATTTGATGTCGAAAAATATTTATTTATATAAAAACAAAGTCCTGCAACTTTAACTAATTAGATTAAAAGTAGTTCGTTCAGCAAATGAAGCAAAATTTAACTGAAATTAATGGTAAATGAGGTCAGTGTAGGAGTATTGAAGAAGGATGGAATGATAATAAAAACTCTTTATTTTCTAATGAAGGAATAGTAACTCTAAAATCTTACTTAAAAACAGCTGTTAGTATAACCATCCGTTGATTTCTAGGCCTTCATTTAATCTTCTGGAAAACGATAGAACTAAGAGCTGTACATTTGGAATCGCCTTCTAAAGCATTCCCAAAGCTGTAAAACACGATTTCTCAGAGCTGCGGTTGTCTGTACCTGCAGCTCATCGCAATCTAGCACAATGATATCTCAGTTGTTTATCATGGGGTTTGGGTCTGGTCTTCAAGGCTACTCCAGATTTGAAATGTTAGGCTGTTCTATCATTCATGCTCTTGTCTGTGTCAGTATGGATATTGTTATTATCCTGAACAAAGTGGATGATATCAATTTCCCGAATATGCATGCTTGGGAGAATGCAGTCAACTAGAATCCCGACAAATTCCTCTAGTTCAGCCTGAAGGCAACTTCCACTAACTCTCGCACACCCAAAGAGCTCATTCAACCCCAGAAGGCTACGATAATGCGGCCACTTCTAGTCATAGCAATCAACGTGCTTAGGTGCAAAGCAGATATTGCTAGAGCACTACAAGATAAACGGATAACGTTCTCGCAGAACTGTTCTTGAGGTAGATATTCAACAGAGAAAGATGCTTCTCTGCGTGCTGCAGTTGCAGCCTCCCATGTTGCAGTTCGGCGATGGTGAACACCAGTACCTGAATATACGTTTGGACCGTGCGATTGCTATTGGAAGATTGAGGCTGCTACTCAACATATTTGCTAGTAGAACTGGGTTTGACTTTATTTGACTACAAAAGTGCATTGCTCTGTTCCATAATTGTCTTGTCGGCCCTAGTGGTGTAATATTAACCACACTTGCCTCATAAACCCACGATAGAGGATTCATTCCTGGACAGGATGGATGGATTTTTTTCGGGCGTAAAAAGGGCTTCCTTTGGAAGGGAAGCAAAACCGTTGGTCTCGTGTCGTAGATTTGCGGCATGAAAAAAAAAACCTCATGCCTGAAAGAAGAGGCCTCTGAGCAAAATTTGTCAGCCGTTTCATGCCTTGATTTGAATGGAACATTGATGACCTGAGATGTTAAATATGTTCTTAAATGAACCAAATCAACAACAACCTAACTGTCTTCTGGAGAGAACCGGACTTGGCCTTAGTCTTTAGCTGTTCTCCCCCTTCTTGGATCGGCGAATACAATGAATGTCTCACGGTTTCTACCGATTTGTCCACTACATCAGCTATGTCAGAAACTGAGTGGCCACACTCTCGCATACCTAGAATGCGCCCTCAGTGATGAACGGCGTGATAAAAGTGATGCAAGATTTAGCAAGATCAGCCCTTACATAAGTGTAGTTTATCCACCTATGCTTGTAGGATATCCTATAAGCAAAAGGTGAATGTCATACGATATTTTGTACAGAAAAACCGTTCCTGTAAAATCTAATCAGCACAGGCAACACAGGATGAAAACATGGCTTTGCCCCAGCACAACAAATACAGTATAATAAAGTGTTTTATACTTTTAAATGATGAAAAGCGTTGTGTAATTTATATTTCATCGTTTGCTTCTAGCTAAATGCAACCAAGTATGTTAACATAATTAATTACTTATGTATTCATTATTATTTTAATTACGTGAAATTAAAATACTCATTATATACGTTTTGCCGTTCATTTTGATACATTTATAATTTAAATGAATGTCAAACTTATTGGAGAAGATTGATATATCTTCATATTTCATAGTTTGCTTTCTAGGTAAATCAAACAAATACTTTCTTTACACCATTAATAATTTTTGAATTATTATTTGTTGAATTCATTATTATTCCGTCTGTCAATAATAGTAGCTTAGTTAACTATTTAATTACCTGAATACAAATGCCCACTATAAAGCTTTTGGCGTTCACCTTGTTATATTTATACCATAAATTAATATCAAATTTATTGCAGAAGAATAACATTCTGATAGTACTACTACGCTGCAGCAAACTACCTCCATTTATCTGCATTCACATCTTTTTAAAGGATTTTCTACTATTCAGTAGTTTTCCTAAGCCCAAATAATTTTACTCCTCCTCCTCTTTAGCATCTTCTTCTGTATGTTCCCTGCTGCTCATTCTCCTCCTGACACAGTCCATCTATTGTACCGTTGTCCTCTTCTCGCCATGCATTGAGCATTCCACTCCAATATCATCATTTTTTGAATTCTTCATTTCCCTATCCTTATCATGTGTCCAAATATTCCAATATTTTTTCTTTTTCTCTTCAAATAAGTTAAAAATGTTATTTTCAGATTCTATTACATCTCTGTGTCTTTAATTTTAATTTTTTCCATTCTTGATTCTCTTGCTGCTCTTTCGTAGTAAGTAATTTATTTCAGCACTGTCTATATAATGTCGCAGATTGCTGCATATATCGCATCACTTTGGATAAAGGATTTATAAATTAGCGTTTTTGTATTATTAGCAATATTATTACTCCAAAGTATTGCGTTTAACATACCAAATATTATTTTTTCTTCCGTTATTAATTATTTTTATATCAGATTAGTTTCTTCCATAAGCTTATAAAGTGGATGCTAGATATTTAAATCTATTGACGGTATTTCTTCTTATTTGATTTGCGTCATATTCCATCTTCAAGGTAGAATTGAAGATGCTTCATATAGGACAGGGGGAAAATTTTGTTGTACTTTCATTCACACCCTTATCTCTGCAAGTGTGGATACTGTTATTATGCTGTGTTTTAGGACATCTTCTTAATCTTGATAAATAAGCTCAGGTGTCCATAGACTTTCAACTCTTTTTCGCCACTCATATTCTGAGATCTAAGTAATTAAAGGCATGCTAAATGCCCATACCATACTATACAAACACATTGTACAAAACAGAAAAATAACAAATATTCTGAGTAACTTCTCGGCAGGATATATATTTTTTTCATATTCATTTATAAAAAGCATATTGTATTGTGAAACCGACCTCTGTGGGTGACAAGTGTATTACACCACACAATTCATTTCTTACCACCACTCCTTTACTGCTTTTCAATTTTATTCACATTAATGAAGGGTCGCAAATGTATTCACTTTCTTATCCGTGAACTCATTTGATATGACTATGCGATAACTTCTTACGAACCGTTAGGACAATCAAGAGAAAAAATAAAAACATGGGATAAATGCATTCTAATACACGAATATTCAAGACAAGAGTTTAACCCACGTTCTTCATGTAAATGTAGTGTTTTGGTTATTTGGATTTTATTATTATATCATGTAATCTGAATCAATGTTCATTCATCTCGATCACATGTTGTATTACTTGTTGAACTTCATAATATATCAGCCTTCCCGCCATCATAACTTAACCGTATAGTGTTATGCTTGTATTTCATTAATTTTCAACAGGAAGTGTTTTATTATTTCTTCATTTTCAAAAGAGTTTATTTTGAATTCAACTCTAATTGTTCTTTCACCTTCATTGTATAAAACTGCGTTTATTTTTATAAGTGTTAACATTGTAAAATATTTTATTGAATGTTCGCCCATTGAAAGAATAAATCTTAACTACTTGATAGCGTGATCGAGAGATATTCACTTTTTTTGTTTCGTGTCTGTGACGCCACTTTCCCTTCCCTATTTCCTTGTGTCCATTGCTAAGTCTATAGTGACGGTTATCGTGTAAATATTTAATTGGATCATTGTACATCGTACGCAAAGTAATCGCATCAGAAAAAGCAAAGACTGCAAAAACTGGATGGTTTGTTCCGTCGTACTAGTGGTCACAAGCTGAAATTTTCTATTATCCGTTTCTACAAATTTAGCAGCAACGTCTCAGCAAAGTATTTAAATGGTGGATAATTTGCCGGGTCGTCACTACATGTACTTTGCTAAATATTCTTTGCACATCACTCACTTGAGGGACAAAATCGTGAGTTTTGCATTTTAATTCATGAACTTTGCTAATTGGGATTTAAAAATCCGTTGACATCTTAAGCATTTAGCAAAATTTCCTTTATTTTGAGGTTTCTTCAAATTTTGGCTTTATGATGCCAATAAAATGACAGATTTAAATCGGCATAACTGATTTAGAGTAGCCCGTTTCTTGATATAATCATCCAACTACAAGGTGAATGTCAACAATTTATTTTTACGCTTTTTATTTTGTCCATCTTGTTGGCTACTCTTTACACCAAGACTCGGGCGGTTGACCTGCTTTCATCTTGGCCCTCAAAATATAGCGAATGAGTTGAGAGTAAAAGTAATGCGCTATAAGGTGAATTACAAATTCAGTCTAACTCGTACCTTACCACAAGAATTCTACCTGAGGCGACAGTACCATGGTCACCTTAAACTCTGAAAAAGAGTACATAAATACTTAAATAATCAATAAACGCCAAATATTATAAATTATGATCAGGAAAAATGGCAACATTATTACAATTTAAATAGAAGAAATTTTCAAGAATGGCAATTGCTGATATATGAATCATCATAAAATTAAATCCAAATGTCTCATTGTTGATATAGGTATATGAGCACAAATTAAACAAAAAAAAATACAGGCAAGCTCAAAGTTACAGCCGCACTCCTCTAGTGAAAATTTTCTGGCCACAATTTTGCAAATAATCTGAATGAGTTTGACACTTTCCCTCTAATGCACAGAGAAGAGTTTGAACTTGGAAGTTTGGAGCAAGGAAAAATCCAGGAGATGGCCGAGGAAATGTAGTTAAAAGAGAAATTTACAGATATAATCTATTTTATGAAATAATAATAATAATAATAATAATAATAATAATAACAGTAATAATAGTAACAATAATAATAATAATAGTAATAATAATAATAATAATAATAATAATAATAAATTTCACGTGCTAAATTAAATTCGCCTTTAATAAAGGAACTTGTGTAAGGACGGAGTACAGGAATGTAGCAATCAAACAGGATTAATACCTTGAAATAATATCACAAATGATACACAATAATCCATTAACCCTGACAAATAGTTAACAGAGCACAAACATTTGACAAACTTCCCAATTTATGTAATAAATAAAGGGTTTTACTGTTGCCTTTGAATTACAATTAATTTGACATCATGGCTTTACAATACAATGTTCTTACTAAATTAGCTTTATATGAAAGGAAAATGTAAAGTAATACACTATATATTAACTAATGGCAACGTAAAAAATGAGATAAAGTACCATACTACCTGGGTCACTGGAATTCATCGGAGGGAGCAGGATTCGAATCTAAAATTTGTTAATTCAATGACGAAATATTTATTCACTTTGATTTCCAAAGCCAACTCATTGTTCTTACTGAAACACACAGCCAAGACAGTCAAAGCGGTTATTTAACTAGCATTAAGAATATTTGGTGGTTTTTCTAGCCAATAGTAAATAAAAGCCAATTGGAAAACTTTGAAAGGTAGGAAAAGGATGGGGAAGAAGAAATTATTGGAAACAAAGAGTTTACTTGCAAAACGACTTATAAAAATATCTCGCGATAGTCATCTAATCTGGTGAAGATAAATTTCTGGTTGATCACGTCCTAAAATCTAAAGAAAAGATGACGCTTTTTAATATGAGCAGAAGCGAACTGATCAAATATTTTTGTGCCTCAACGCAGGGCGAAGTCTTTGTACCTAATAGTTTTAATACTAACAACTTCACAAAGCAACTCGTCGTTCTTACCAAGGGATAGAGGTAAGCCAGTCAAGGTGGTTACGTCACTAGCTTCGAAAATACTCGCTCTTCTAGCCAGTAGGAAAAAAAATTGTTTGGAAGATCTTCTTGATATTGACAGGTAGCAAAAGGATAACGGGGAAAAGGAATGCTTTGGGAACAAAAATATTACTCGCAAAACGACTTGTAAAAAATCTCTCGCAATAAGTCACTTGGTGAATATATATTTCAGATTGGGTCATCACATTCACGAATCTAAGGAAAATATTGTCTTTTATAATGCTTACGACCTGAATTGAACTATCAAATGTTTTGAACATAGAATGGAATTGGAGATACGATAGTAAAGTATTAATGTAGGCATCGGCGGACAAAATGAGAAAACGGCATGATTTACACGCAGCAGTTACAAAAGGACACGTTGACCAAAATAAACGGGGTGCATAAAATACCAGCCACAAGAAGAGAACATTCCCTAATGATAATGTGTCTATGGACCGTTTTGAAAGCAATATTATGTTCCCTTTCTGAAAAATTGTACATGGAAGAAAAATGAAAACAAGAAATAGAAAGCAAGAGATAACCCTCAAAATATACATGTATCCCGCTTGGGTAGTTACAATAAAATGGGGACAATAATACACTTTCTGTAGCACTAATAAAACTGAGTTAATAAAAATTTGCTTAGTATTAATCAGCACGCTGAAGAGAAAGTAATTCTACTCAGTAAATAGAGTGATAAACAGATACTTTTATACCAAAGATTGATTTCTGTGCAATGTCAATTATGAAACTTTTAAGTTAAGCAAAACACCATGTAAAAAGTGCAAGGCTGGATTTAAATCGCACTATGACAAAATAGTTTTCTGTTTTATTTTTCAGTCTGTGTATGTCCGCGCAGAATACGTGCTACCCATTGGACAATTAGCAAATTTGCCAGTTAAGCCGATGTTGAACGAACCCAAATTTGTAATTCCTGCATCTTCAGATCTACCAAAGCCACAACCTAAACCGACATTGTACGTAGTTCACAGATGAAAGATCTATCCTGTTTAGGCATTGCAAACAAAATCAAGACTTGCACCAACATCTTAAAACCTTACATAGCCTCCTCAAGTAATGCCAAGTACTACAAATTCAAGCAACCTCTAAACGCACTTGTAGCTTCTAAAATCAAGAAAATGTGTAGAAGGCAGAATAGTCTTGCCTCCAACATGAAATAAAGCTTTATTTACTCTCATCGGCTCTATTTAAAACATTGGAACACCAAAAGGGTAGCAGTATCCTGTAAAAATATATTGTTCTTATCCCACATTTTCCCACGAAATTTTTCTTTGTGTAATCTTGTGCCTTCCCAGCTTGTTAGCGATAATTTCTCAGGTCATAGATAATATAGTGACGGAATTGGAAAAAAAAAAAAAAAAACCGAGAACATTCATGTATAAAAAGGGAATAATATTTTCTTATTATGTCTTACTCATATTATCCAATATTTGTTTTTCTGTCGGGAAACATCAATTTCAGAAACAGTTACGAAGGTTTTTGCCATTTTCAGAAAACTTTCTTTTACCCTGGTTTTTATTTTTATAATAAAGTAAGTGCCAAATTTGCCCCGTTAGTGCTTTTGGGAATGTGCAAGAACGGCTTTTATTTAAACTACGAATAATGTAAGGTATCAGTGAGAAAAAAGTTTGAATTGTGAGAAGCAAAGTCTATAAAATATACCACTATGAGCAGTTAATGAATCAAAACTTTCATTTACTTAACTATTGATACATATCGTTACTACTTTGCTGGCCGGTTTTGTTTGAATATTTAAAGACGTCTTAATAAACTTGATTTTTAGTTTACTGGATTATTGTAAATAGACGCCAAAGCATTATAGGAATAAACGAACAAATAAAAAGATATATTTCCACATACTTTCAATAGGTCTTAGTACTTGGTCCTGAGTTTATTTATTTATTTGTTTATTTATTTATTCTGGTAAAACTAAGGCCATTAGGACTTCTCTTCCGCTCTACCAATCTAATAATAATTACATGAAACTGTAGCGACAATATTACAATCACAACATTACCAGTAAAGTTGACAATATTCGTACGCATATAAACTAATGTAAAACATTATGTATATAATTAAATGTATGCTAATACATAAATGTTGATAATAAAAAAGAAAGATATTAACTTAAGAAGAACAAAAGAATAAAAAATAAATGAACAATAATATACAACAAGTACCAGCAATGACAACTAATACATATACCTACGTAAATCCTAAAAGTGGAAATAAAGATACAAGCAAAATATAAAAAATTTAACCCTGACAATATAATGAAAAAGCTAGGACTATTTATGGTAGTAATAAAGTAATATAATTAATAATTCTACTGCAGGATAAAATAAATAAATACATGCATTGTAACAAAAAGAATTTAAATCTAGGGTAATCGATTATTTCCAATAATATTAAAAAATTTCTTTTGAAATGCTCCTAAGTTCGGTAGTCTCTGACATCCCGTGGCAATGCATTCCCGAGACGGGCAGTGGTTCCTGTGAATGATGATGAGTAAAGTGATGTTCAGTGTCATGTAATAATAGTACGTGCTGGGATTCAGAACATGTGTTATTATTATGAGAGAAAGACAGATTTTGAAAATAAGAAGATAGATAAGATGAAGAAGATGAATGGAAGATTTTGAAAAGTAGTGTGAGACAATGATTGATTCATCGGTCTTTCAGGCGGAACCAAGACAGCACATCGAGGGAGGGTGTTATATGATCGAACAGACGAACATCGCAGATGTAACGTATGAACACGCTGCTGTTTTTGCGTTAGGTTAGAGTTTAAGTCTGTGAGCAGAAAATCGCAGTAGTCGAAGTGAAGCATCACCAGGGATTGCACCAACATCTTTTTCAAGGTTCTAGGTAGGGACACGTTTAATCTTTTAAACGTATGGATTAGAGAACTTATCTTCCTGCAGTTTTCAGCAACATGGTTTTCCCAACAGAGATTACTGTCTATAATAATTACAAGATTTTTCACAGAATCAGTGAAGGGAATAGCTGTTTGATTGATATTAATGTGAGGAATATTGCCTATGTCTATGGAACTTAGCAATCGCTGGTGTCCCACGACCATGGCCTGCAATTTTAAGGGATTAAGACCAGGCCCAGTACGCGTCCTTGAAAGAACTGGGTTAAGATCTTGGTTAACGTTAGTTACTTAGTTACTTAGTCATGAAAGTCACCACAGGCGGTGGACATTAATGATACTGGTGCATGAGATGAAATAATAAAATGGGAAATAATTTTTCAATGAAGTGCTCCATGATTAAGTTTATGGCTCGTCCCCGGCATTTCCCATTTATATGGATTGAGGGAAACCTGGACAATACCTGTCAGGGAGGACGGCGCTGGGCGTACCACGGACTTCCTACTCACGAGTCAGTTCCTTAACAACTTTGGCTACCCGTGTCAGTGTACATTAACAGTGAAACGTATAATCCAGCAAATAGAAAAATAATAAGTATAAAATGTAGAATACGCTGTTGGCATTTTGATAATTGAATGAAAATGGAGCGTAGATATTAAAAAGAAAAAGTAACGTAATAGTTGATGGAAGTTGCAAGTGCGAGAAATTTGAAAACCATCAACGTAAATTACATGTAGGACACTGAAAGGAAATTTAACACAAAATTTTAGAATAAAAATGGATGAGAATGTAATAAGAAGGTGCAAGGAAAATAGATTCCTAGCTAAATAAACCAACATTACAGAAAACATTTCAATAAAATAAAATATAAATTGAAACCCTGAGGATGAAACAGTGCAATGAGACGATTTACTCGGCCATTGAAAGCAGTAAGAAAATTCATCAAGGAATCTTTACAGTAATGTTAGGACGTAGGGCGTGTAATGCATCGCTCATCGCATAAAGAATATATCAAATGCATATTGAGAAGAACATAGAAGAAAGCGTTTATCAGACTAAAAGGAGTAACGAAATATATCAAAATGATACGCCTAGTAATTACTGTGAGTTGAATCTATAATCCAATATATAAAGCAAAAGGAAAATATACAGGAATATCCTATAGAGTTTAATATGATTTCATTTTTATTGTAAATAGTAAGTTTTTTATTAGTATCAGGATTTATTTGGCTGAGGTGACTGGAAAACGAGTTAAACTTTATATTTTATGAATGAAATGCTATTAGAAAAGTGCTTAAAATAAAATATAATGAAAATGGAAGAAATTGTAGGCAATAGATATAGTAACAAAAGAAAATTTTGATACAAGTTAAAATACGGAGAAGAAAAATGGACCACAATAGCACAGACAAGAAGAACATGCAAGATCTTTCCGAATATAAAAAATATATTGTGGATGAAACATTTGTCCATAAAGAAGGACTTGACACAGTACCTAACAGAGTATGAAACGTGTACAGTTTATTTTAAGAAGATGAAGAATGTTTTGAATAACTACCAACGTGAGACACACACTAGAACATGTCCCGAATATTAGTATCTGAGAAGTGAGGAAACATGTGAATTGCCATGCCTGCAAATGCATCGTGGAAAAAAGTTAGAGACACCAAGATAGCAGAGAAAATAAAGTAGCAGGGGTCAAACCAAATCAACTAGGGAGGAAAATTATAAATTGGGCTGGATTTAACAGAAGCAAATAAATAGAGAAATAACAACTAGTACCAAGGACACAAGAAGAAAATACGATAACTGAAACCAAAGTACGAAGATTTTTACTACAGCCCATTAAAAGACTGAAATTAGCATAGTGAAGGAGCATGTGACTTAAGAATGGAATGAAAAGTCCATTAGACTGCACTTGAAGATTGAAGCAGATCATCCGGGGAACAAGAGCATAAACAAATGAACATAGGGCCAAAATAAACTAGGAAGTAAGACATGCATCTTGGAAAGCTAGAAACTTTCGTCACTGGTAGCCGAGGCATAAAGATTCTGCGAAGGATGATGATGATTGTTGTTTAAGGGCGCACAACAGCTAAGGTCATTAGCGCCCAATCATACTAGAAACTGCGTCAGAACTAAAAAATAAAGACTAAACACAAAGCAAGTCTTAGTAGCACGTTGTGCATGAAATAAAAACCCATAACAAGTAACAAGTGGGTGTAATGGTCAACAAACAAAGGACTGGTATTAAAAAAGCCGCAATAGCGAAAAACAACAGTCCTATAATGGTCTAAAAAGGGTCCATAAAACCCTATAACCAACTGCACTACAACATATAAAAACTGGTAGTAAAACACATCAGCAAAAGCTGAAAATAAACCAGTATTGTAAAAGTCTAAACTGGTAACAATAAAACCCCAAAACAATAACAAGGGCTATATACAACAACTCAATTAAAGACTGGTACTAAAAACGATGCATCAAATGCTGAAACTACAACAGTCTTAAAAGCGTCTAAAAATGCCGTCATGGATAAAAAGAGAACACCTCACACCTTGCTCCAAAAACCACAAACACGGATAAAACGGAGCACTCGCTCAACAGCAACCACATTATCTGCAAGTAATTCCTCAATAGAGGAGGGCAAACCTAGGCTATGTCTAAAAGCTGCCAGATGATGGCATTCAATTAAAATGTGACGCACTGTAAAGGGGTGGTCACAGTGAGGGCAAGCTGGAGCGGGTTGACCATTAAAAAGGTGAGAGTGACTAAAACGGCAATGCCCAATTCTAAGGCGAGCTAAAATTACTTCTTCGCGACGAACATCGCGAGAAGATTCTGCGAAGGAGAAAAGCCAGGACACCAAGAGATTAATACTTCTTGCAGGAATGTTTAGATAGTTAGTAGTTACGTTGAAGAGTTAGTAGTTTGTAGTGGCTGTAGTCAATTTAGTAACGCGTAGGCTATGGACAAGAACATAGTCTCTGAAAAAACAACAACTATGTAATACGGTAGTAACAATTATTGAATATGTTATATATTGTATAAGCATAAACGGCGAGGCTTCAGAATTCATGATTGTTGTCATCGATATGTATGAACGCTATTTGGAGAATGGTAAAGGAGGACTATAGTCATATGAGCTGCATAGGATGTGCTCCATATAGTATCAACTTATTAATTAAACATGTATGGCCTTAGATGTACTCTAGAATCCATTCCAACAAACCATTCCAACAAACTAATACAATAACAAACGTATTTAAATTCAATCATTCCGCAAGCACATCGGGGAGAGTAAACAAGCAAAGAACACCTACCATTAATCTAAACTACTGCATCCAGAACGCTGGACTGGAGCTTTGATGTGTTTGAAAATTTGTTAAAACATAAATAGGCTATTCTGAAAGCTATTGGATTTCTCACAGTTTAATTTGACAAAAGCGGCAAGACTGTATCTCTAGCATATGGCATGAAGTGAAATTTGAAGAAACGTGTCGTTTCTTACGACCTATATTGAAAACCACAAATCTAATCGAGACTGACAATGTTGTATTGTCGGATACTAAAGGAAGACCCATTCAGATTTCAAATCGTAGAATTGGTTTTTTTTAGTAGTGTTTAACGCCCATTTTTACTACTGAGGCACCACAGGCGGTGAACACTGATGATTCATAAGATAAAATGATAAATTGGGAAAGTATTTATTTTAAGGAAGGAAGCGTTCCTGGCCTAAGTTTAGGGTACCTCACAGACAGGGTACCTTTGCCAGTTATGAGGACTGAGGAAAACCTGGAAAAAACCCCAGTCAGGGGGGACGGTCCTGGTGGTATGCGAACCCCAGACCTCCCGATCACGAATCCGCGCATTAACGACCTCGGCCACCCGTGGCGATCCGTAGAATTATAAAAGTACACGCAAGAGTATACCGTAAGTCGATTCATGCTGCAGCATCCGCTGTTCAAGGGCTTGACTTTTAATTGTGACAATGAGAGTATAGCGTTGAATCACATCTGGTCATGGCGAATTTGATACAACTTAGAACAAGCCATGATTTTTTCCCCCTCGAGGTAGCATATTAGCTGCTCCTCACCACCTATGAGTTATGTGATGAAAATGTGCAGTAGCATATTCTTTGAATGTTCCACCATCATCGCTGTCGGTATTGGTGGTGTAGTGGTAACCATACTTGCCTTCTAAACCCAAGATCGCGGGTTCGATCTCGGCCAGGACCGTTGGATTTTTTTGGCTTAAAAATCCTTAGTAAGGCT
The DNA here is from genome assembly GCA_030762175.1 of Metallyticus violacea. NCBI lineage: Eukaryota > Metazoa > Arthropoda > Insecta > Mantodea > Metallyticidae > Metallyticus > Metallyticus violacea. Next base: position 223,843,357 of record CM060846.1, on the reverse strand, counting down.
TCCTTCGAAAGAGAAGAAAGCAATGGGTCTCGTGTCGTAGATTCACGGCACGATAAATAACCTGAAGCCTGAAAGAACAGGCATCTGAGCAAAATTTGTCGGCCGTTTCACGCCGTGATTTGAATGGGACGCTGATGACTTGAGATGTTAAAGAGCATCTGTAAATAAACAATAACAAAAACATAAAGTCATCGCTGCGAGTGCGCAAAAACTAGTTTTTTTTTTTTTTTTTTTTTTTTTTTAATATTGCTTTAATATTACTGTTGAGGCACCACAGGCGGTGGACACTGATGATACGTAAGATGAAATGATAAATCGGGAAAGGATTTTTTAAACAAGGAAGTGTTCCAGGCCTAAGTTTAAGGTACCTCTCCGGCATTTGCCATCTATGAGGACTGAGGAAAACCTGGGAAAAACTCCAGTAAGGAAGGATGATCCTGACAGAAATCGAACCCCAAACCTCCCACGCACGAGTCCGCGCCTTAATCGACCTCGGTCACCCGCGAGGGTACAAAACTAGTCAGCCCATAGGCGAATCCACCTGAAAACCAGAAAGAAATTTTCTCCTGCTACCTCCACAAGATTGCTTTCAGTACAAAGGAATCTCTTATATAAAGATTAACCTCAAATACGTATGAGTAATTTGGAGATGGAAACTGGAACTGTCATTCGATGATTTTCGAAATGGGTAGCAACTATTATATAAATATTAATTTAACGTACAGTGTAAAATTCTGTTCCTTACTTACATCAGCTTTGTAGAATGTAATTTTAAGAGGATGTTTTTGTTTGGTTTTTTACCTTATTTATTGCTTTCTTTTGAAAAAAATTCTATCATTTATAATTTATATTCATATAGAAATTTAATGCAGAAGCTGATGCGTTAAATATTGGATTACTACTACTTCTTATTCAGCTATATGACCTTTGTACTGATGAATTTATTTTTAATTATGCTCTTATTACATTTTGTAGATTAACCTACTTATTTAATATAATACTATATTTTTTGTTAAACAATAAAACCCGTTAAATCTTTATAAAAATTGAAATCACCATAATATACAAATTATTTCTGTATTATAAAGTTAACCACATTGCTTCTATTATTTCACCATAACACGCAATCCGTATGTAAGGATGAAAGTAAGCTCATTATAAGATTTAATGTTTTAAAAATTAATGTTTCTGGTTGCAATTTGACTGTGATGCTTGTTGCACTTTCCAAGTTTTGACCAGTATTGTTTCGCTATGTATTTACCAAACTATAAATTAGACATATGACTTGTAGTTTATAAGTTCAATAGCTAGTGCTATTTAATTGGTAAATAATATAGGTAGGGTTTACTTTTCTTCAATCATCAAAGGTGACTCATAAATGTTTCATGCTGAGTATAAAATATTCCCAAATTGCCAATTTGTATTGCTGTTTTTGAAATTCATAGGAAGGGATAAAAGAAAAGAAAAAGAAAATATTTTAATGTAATTTATTTGGTAATTAATCCCCAATTTACTTTTTCCAAAGATTTTTGTTTCAAAGGTGATTCCTAGGAATGTTTCAAGCTGAATTTGGAAATTATTCTCAAATTGCCAATTGCTATTACATTCTTAAAGTCATAGAATGAAAAAAGAAAAGAAATAAAGATTGTTTTAGCCTTATACAAGAGTACACCAAGTTTATATTGGTAAGTGTGCCTTAATTAGATCAAGTGATAACGGTAAAATGAAACTAAGCAACAAAAGCATTCTCTGAGAGAGACCCATTACACTAGCCTTTGTTCTCGGATAATAGATATTCCTATTTGTACTGAAAAATTTGAATATACTTTTTGTTAAATTAAAATATGTGATTACTAAATACTGCCATTTTACTTTTGGTTCCTCTCTTCTGACACCGTTGCTTAAGGAGCTTGCAATTAGGGAAAGAATAAAAGAGAGCATATGAAATAAAAATCCTCAAAGTTTTTTTAACATTTTTATTCTGCATAACTATTGGAAAAATACACACCCATTACAATTTAACCCATTTTATGAAATATAGTTGAATCTGCAAGAAGCAATAATTGTTCACTTCAACGCTCGTATACTTCACATTGAAGCAGCTGCCAGTTCCAAAAATTAACCTGAAATAAATGTAGATATAAAACATTTTACATTGACTTAACTAGTATATTCAATGCTGCATATTGTTTCACTTACAGTATCAGCAGGATGCTTAATATTTTTAGGTTTTGAACTTCATATATAAACCTTCATTGGTCTATATGAAATTCAGGTGTACCAACTAGGCTTTTATGAAACTTTTAAAGTATTACTTAATTCTTTGCCAAAATAAAACTAGACTTCTATTTTGATTAGTTTCATTTGGTAATTGGAAAACATGAAGTTTTTCTTATCAAAGTGCCTGTAGTGAACGATAACTGAAATACATATTATTTTAAAGGCACTGGCATTGTTTCGACTATTTTAATTACAATTTACTCAAGTTTATCTAATGATGTATATTATAGTCACAATGTACTTATTACCAAAAAAGTATTCCTAAGGAGGAATTTTTTTACTTGAAAGACTTAATAAATGAAGTTTAATCCAATGAAAGAAAACCTTCATCATTTGCATAATGATTTAGTTTTTAATTTGATAGCTGGTGCATAAATGTTTAAAAGTCCCGTAAATTTATTTTAGTTTTTAAAGAGCATTTGAAATGAAAAATATGATCCGAATATGTAGAACACAGTTACTAAATCAGAATGTAGATAGGTGAAAATTGTGATCGCCTGAATGCATAAGTAGGGACGAGGAAGCAATAAAATGAAAATAGATAATCGAAGGAAGAATAGGGGAGGATGGAAAGAGAAGGATGGAAAGAAGAAAAAAGGTAACACGAAATACAGGTGTTTCTACGTCAAATAGGCAAATGAACGAGAAAAATATGTAATCCTCGAGAAACACATTTTAATGAATAAAGGCTGATACTTCTTTGCATTCGAATGCTGCATTTCTGTTTCTGCCAGAAATTTAATGAACCGAAGGCATGCAAAACTTCCAGTGCAATTTGAAACTGCAATAAACTACATATTACGCAAAAACATTTAGAATTAGCAGAGCATCAACATGATAGAATTAGGAAAAGCTTGTTTGTTCAACTTCATATCTGGGAAGTATATATAACGAATCTACCGTGCGTTCCAGCCAGCTATCTACTAGCTATATACTGCCACCGACCGAACAAATTCCACCGCCATCAATCTACTGCCGAATGACTGAATGCCATACATGGTAAATACTGCACTAAAATTATCATTTGAAGAAAACGTGAACACGGGTGTTTATTATACAGTTCGTGTAAAATTAGTCTTTAAATTAACCCAATCCATAATCACTATTATATGTATTGTAACATGGAAAAGCATTAAGAAGAATAAAAAGCATATTGCACCCATTCATTTAAACTTTGTTGCTATACCTATATATTCTGCTGAAAGTCATTTAAGAAGTTGTTTTAATTTTGTGTGCACTTTACGTCCGAATATGAGCCACAAACACAATAGTTACATTAAATATAAATTACAATAAAATATAGTATATTTCTTGCTATAGGAAAGTTCATCCTTAGGCTCTGTAATGACGACATTGCTAAAATACATATTCAAGAAATGGACACACCTTTGAAGTCCTCCTTTGTAGAATGCTGGTTAGTTTCGCAGAGTTTAGTTCTCAAAAGGATTTGTCTTGTAGCAGCAGCAAAGGAAAATGCTCCTCCCATGGCGGCAGAAGAGGCAGCAACGTTTTTAAGCTTGCAAGTTTCCTGAGCAATGCTTGAAGTTAATGAGTTACCATCTTTTGCTGGAGCCCAAATAGTGGATACCCCCATATCATCTTCTTCCCCACCCGATGCTGCCCGACCTGTTGCCTTGCCAGAAGTACTAGTTGCCGTCCCACCCAGCCCTTCAAGGTTACTTGAGGATGCTACCAAAACTGTACCACTCCCTTTTGCATCTTCTCTGCTGTAAACTGGAGTGTAATCCACATTTGCCAAGCTATTATCCAATACTATGCTTCCAAGGTGCATATAGTTCTCGTCAATTATTCCATTTCCCTGAAAGCCCGTTCGGAGGGTTTTTCTCTCGTAATCTCCGGGATAAATGTATTCGCTGTACCCTGCAAATCCATAACGTTTGCAGGGTAATGCTGTGCATATCTGACAAATTTTGCAAAATACGACACAATTCAGAAAATGTATCATTAGTGAAGAAATATACGGATTGGAAATATATGAAGGAGTGAAATGTTATTAAAAACTCCTCAACGCCCCAAGATGTGTTGACTAATTCTTAGTGGAAAAGGAATAGAACATTATATAAGTGGTAAGGCAATGTATATTAGTTCGTCCAGCTGAAAACAGAACACCGTAACTTTATCAGAAATAAACAACTATATGGGGAACTGAAAACTCGTTTTAATGCCACATTAAAGCGCAGATTATGGACCAGGTTAATATTTGAAATAGAGGAACGTTAGATTGTATATTAGTAGTTTGGGGTATTCTTAATCTAAAAGCATCCAAAGACATTTGCATTATTATATAATATTTTCTTACATTATTTACGAAATTTACGAACTTCGGATGCAGTACAAAATTTAATAATAATAATAATAATAATAATAATAATAATAAATTTTAAGAATCTAACTAATTAGCTCTATAAATTACGTTTAAAGTCATATAACTTGGCAGCTTACCTCTGAGTTCTGCTTTACCATGGTAATAGTCGTTGTGATTGTGAAAACCAGGAAAATTATATGTCCTATATAGGACTACATAATCTCTTCCAGGATAATGTCCTGGGCCTCCTTTATATCCTCTATTTGGACTTGCATTTTCCAGCGAATTTCCAGGAACAACATAATTTACCATTCGATAAGGCAAGTTGTGTTTTCTTCTGTATACTTCACTACCTCCTGGCCTATGACCGTACCCAAACGCATTGGCTGCTCCATAACCACCAGTACTAGAACTGGTGCCTCCAACATTGCTGCTTCCAATTGCGCGATTTACTCCATACAAACTCTGAGTAGCAGCTGGTCCACTTGAAGCCCCTGAAGTTCCATCATGTAAGCTACTACTATGGGCTCTACCAAATTCATTCGCTCCTGCTGCAGCTGCAAATCCGCTTGTACCTGAGCTTGACCCACCAAAACCACTTGAACTAGAGCTTCCAAAAATTCCACTACGTGTTTTAAGGCGACCAAAAGCATTTGCCGCTGCAAGACCACCTGTACCTGTACTAGTACCTCTTTGGCCACTACTACCAAGAGCTTGATTCTTTCCATAAGTACCTATAGCTGCTGCTGGTCCACTGGTCGCTTCTGAGACACCATCGTACAAGCTGCTGCTTTGAGCCCTACCTGCTGTGGTTGCACCTAATGCTGCACCATGGCCTGAAGTGGAACTGCTAGAACCTCCAAAACCACTGGAGCTAGCGCTTCCATGTAACAAATGATCATATCCCTCAACTGCTCCAAGAGTTTCAGCGTCTTTCCCTGAATGAATATGGTCTTTACTAAATACATTTGCGCCATTGTATGCCCCTAAATCCTCATATGAATTGCTGCCTTGCATGTTGTGCAAACCTGCGTTTTCCCCTTGGTTATCCTCGAGCCCGCCGTCAAAATAAACAGTTCCAGTGTAGCTTGATTTTCCATAATTAGCTCCTCCTGAAGCTTTGTTTACTCCTTTGTCATAACTTTTGATAATACTCATGTCTTTATGGCCAAAATGACCTTCGTTGTTACTATGGTGGGCTACTGCTGCATAACCAGCTCCATCTAATCTAGAGCCTCCGTAGTAACCGCTATCGCTGTATTTTGCAGCAGCATCATGTATAGGGCTACCATGACTTCCAATGGCATTGACACCAACATAGCTTCCAGTTTCATCTTCCAATATATAGTTACTCAAATGTTGTTCTCTTTTACTTCCACTGTCATACCCAACGCCACCTGCATAACTTTCAAATGCATTTCCCCCGCCGTATCCAAATGTACCAGCATAGCCCCTTTTGCCATCGTACCCATAGCTACCCGCATAACCCCCTGGTGTTTTTCTCTTGCCATGTTCTGAGGCATATCCATCAACATAAATATGGGCAAGGTCACTACCAGTATTTCCAATTCCTTCCGTTGCTCCGCCACTGAAATATTTTGAGTGGCCTGATAGAGATCCATGACCGCCTACATCTGAATGCCCATTGCCATAATTAATATACCCAAAACCACTTGCTGCACCGTACCCACTTGTGCTGGAACTAGTACCAGCTTCAGAGCTACTGCTCAAGGCACCCTTTTTCTCGCATATTTTTGTTGCAGCTGGACCACTAGTAGCTCCCGCAGTTCCATACCGCAGGTTGTTGCCTTGAGACATTCCTGAAACACTTGCTCCAAATGCGGCGGCAGATCCAGTGGTACCGGTACTGGAGCCAGAATTTAAGCTTGAGCTGTCTAAGGGACTACTTCTAACGAAAAAAGTGGGTTTTGCATATCCAAGTTGTCCAAAAGCCTTTGCTGATCCCAAACCGCCAGTGCTGGAACTAGTTCCTTCTTTTCTGCTGCTATCCGATGCAACATTCCTTTCGTAACTGCCAAGTGTCGCACCAAGTCCACTCGTTCCGCCAGATGTACCCCAAAGGAGACTACTGCCTTGAGAGTGCCCAGTAAATCCTGAACCAATTGCCGAGTCAATTCCACTGGTTCCAATGGTAGATCGTCCAAATTTGCTGAAGGGTGGTCCCATCCCATGTGGTCCCATCTCTGTGTGGAAAACCTTGAATTACATGCATGCTTATAGTACAAAGTACAAATAGGTGTTTAGTGAGACTTGAACGTGAACATAGCTGGGAGTAATTAAGGTCAATAACATTATTCTCTAAGCAGGAAGCTTGGAGAATAATAATCTTTTAGTCTCTAGTAACACGGAGCTGTACTTTGGAGCTTAAATATACAACTTTATAGAGTATAATGTATCATGAAGTGACCTCTACCAGTAAGTTAAGATGAAACGGGCAATAGTTCATTGTTCATTATGTGTGTTAACCAGTAGCTTTTAAACAAAGTGGAGTTTAGAGATGCTTCTCTCAGAAAGTATCAGAAATCAGTTTGGAAAGCTACTTCCAATCAATCTGGCATTTAAAGAAACCTGAATACCAAGTGCAGTATAACTTCAGAGAGGACTGGACATTTAAATCCTCAACAGAGTGGTGGCTGTAACAATGGAGGAGCAAAAACTCATAAAAAATTAAAGATTCTATTTAAATTACAAACATTTTCAAGGAAAAAAAAAAAAGGAAATTTTGAACATTTTAAAGTGGTTTCTTGCTCACTAATGCTGACAACATGATGAAATTCCGAGAATGGTCGTAAATGCTTCTGGTAGATAGAGAACAATTGTAGTTCATGATGGCAGAAAAAAATGAGTTTATTTCGCGTGCAGAATATGTTTATGATTCTAAGTCCAAAACTGAAAATTATAATCATGAAATAATTGGTCCAAGGTTTAATAAGCGGTTGGAAGAAAAAGTTACATCTCATCTGCCACCAACGTTATTCTGGTACTTGGTAATGCTTTCTAATACAGTTACAGTTTCTAATACAGAAAATAGAAAATGCCCGGCACCAATTCCAACAAACACAACATCGCATGGCTGGACAATGATATAAACAGAAACCTATTTTGAAGAATTTATTATTTCGAAAAGCAAACTTTTCGAAATGATAGATAGCATCATCTCATACATGGTTAGTTGAGTATAGAAGGAATTGGATTTACAGTTTTATACCGTCCTCTAATAATTGTGTGCCTCACCAACTCGATTTGGAATAAAATAAAGCAGGCAGACGTAATTGATGTAAAAATAAATAGACAGTGCATCCATGACGTTAGTGTTGAAAACTGCTAAAGTTTTCCGGCCGGGTAAGGCTTTTTCGAAGTTTTCCTTAACTCTGAAAGGGTGAATATTAGGTAAATTTAGACACTCACTCTCCGGATCATTTGCTTTATCATTTAGTTTATTACATTCAGTGCCGCGAAAGGCACTGGCGGGCAGTTAAACATTTACAAAAAAAAAAAAAAAAAAAAAAAACATGGAAGGAACAGGTTGGTGAGACTCATTACACTAATGAAGCAAGAAAAAGAATGACTATATATAGATCTGATCAGCAGAAATGCAGCAATATTAACAATGAGATACTTTACGATTACCTTGAATGTAGCAGTGCAACTGATATGGCGCAAACAATAGCTTAACAAATACAACCAGCAAAGTCGAGGTAACGATGATCGTGTTAATGCCGTAATGTTAATAATAAGATAATCCTAGTGTATTATTAATTGGTCACAGTGTCAAAAATATGATATATAATGCATTATAGTTATTGTTATATAATACATTCCTGCAGTAGTTATCCAATATTTTTTAAGTTAATCTTTTATTTGGAAGTATATTCAAGAGAATGTCAGTTTTTTTTCCAATCTTAATGAAATTAAACATTTTGTATTTGTCCGTAAGTTGAAACATTTATAAAAATTTCCCTAGAGAAGTTTATTAAAATTAAATGCAAAGTATTTTAACTTTGAAATTTCTCATCAATCAAAATATGCAGATTGTATGTTTCTGAATATTTTGAGTGTTTTATGCTAATTTATATTCTTGATAGAGTTATTCAAAAATACACTTAAGTACTTTAGTTATAATTCTCACAATATACTTACTGTAGGGATTAGCTGCGATTTGCATGATGCGTATGGATAGTACCATCAACAGGATGGTTGTACAAACGCAAGAAGTGAGCTTCATTTCTGCAAAGATATATTACTTTCAAAATCACATTCGTTAGAGAACGATTAAGTTAGCAGAGTTACTTTTATGTGCCTGTACTTAACTTTGCACTCCGGAGTTAAGTTATTTGTTAGGTTTTTATGGAAATTTAGGTTAAAAATGTACACTGTAACATTTCACGAGCAGACACTATAACTCCAGAGATGAAAAAGATAGTATCATTTCTTAAATTGTATAAGATGAACAAAATAATTATTCCTGTTTATGTATTTTCGATATTATATAATATACAAATAGATATGGAAAACTCGTTTATTTATTTAACATTTGCTCCTACGTATGGCTGAAATTTGTGGTATAATCTTCGAAATATATTGCTCAAGTCATGGGGTGGTACATTAATACATTTAAATTAAATGATAGAAACAGCCAATATCTATCTCTCATTTTAAAATAGCTGTAACAAAATGTCGGTTAGGTAGATTCCATGATGGCAAGATACGGCTTACCGAGCCTCCTACACTAATTCCCCAGGCTAGATTTACACAAAAGAACCATCGGGCCCTTTGGTCTTACCATCTGAGTGTGTTTAAAGATTGTATTTCAAAATATAACCATTTTTTTTTCTTTTTTAATGAATACATAAACACTATGCCATATGTCTATCATTGGTAATTTTTGGAAAAGTTAGTTTGGAGCAAATATTTTAAGCTTAGAGCGCAAACATATGAAAAATGTATGTTACTCTAAGAATTAAAAAATGATTAATTTTTCACGTTGACCGAAGAGATTTTTTTTATATATTCATAAAGAAATTTAATTATTAAAGGGGACACTAAACTTCATAAGATCAATAACACTATGAGCTTATGACCTTCACTTATGCTGCAAAGTACATTACTTTTTAACAAATATAGTGATTGCCCATTTTAGTTAACATTATTCCACGCTTTTTTTCCACCCAACTCAAAATTAATAACTTAGCAGAGTGAAAATACTCAAAGTAAATATTGTGCAATGTTTCATTGCAGTTAGCTTGAAATAACAAAAATGCAGAACAATCCTTATGATTTGTAAGAAAAATTTAAATAAATCTTACCTGAATTATAGTTTCCGCTGGGTTTTCAACTCCAAAGTCGACTGTACTGCCACTGAATTCTTCGGTGTTTAAATATTCTGATTTTAAGCGTGGGATGGGATTTTATTACAGTGAGAGAGGGGGAGGGGGAGAGATAAGACAGAGAATGCTGGATTTTATTATCTTTACTTTTGGCCACAAGTAAAATAATTCCCTCGTAAATTTGCATTTATGGGCGATATAACGATTATTTTAAACCCGTTATAGTTCGTGAAGCACCTCTTTGCAAAGATAAAAGACAATTTTAAAATTAAAAATGCATGTGCATGCTTGCTACTGTGTCAGAGGAGCTTCTTTATTATTTGATTAAACTCGTTCACTATTGTTATCTAAGTTGATAACATTCTGTGAACATGGAGTGTTGCACAGTTCTTATCGTACTGATACCGTTTGCTTTACTCGCTATTACAACTGTCATAAACTATTGATAAACCAAAATCTACAAGGTCACAATTTAAAAAAATAAAATCTTATCTTCGGAGTGCTCTCTCATGCTATAAAAGAAATCTATCTAAATTTAGAACAAAATTTAATTATGGAGCACACTCACTTTCATTCCTAATAACACACATTTTCCCTCAATATTTATGCAAAGAACAGCACATTTTCTTGGAAAGTATCCTGATATAGCTCACTGGTGGGGTAATGCAGATGCTAATTTCCTCATTTTATGATTTTAAAAGATTGAATTTAATGGATGAAATGTATTAATAGAATAGCATCTTGTCTCCACTATTTGGTACATTGTCTATTATTTCTCCAAAGTCGAATTATGTACTAAATAACAGATAAATCAATTGTATTATTTATTTCAAATGCTGCATTTCGAAATTGTTTCTGGTGTTACAAATCTCTTTTTACCTCGAATTGTGGTAACTTCCTTCTGAAGCTAATCTTTACTAAGCAGAGTTACAATTAAGCTTATTTTTAAACTTTAATTTCAGTAGTTAAGTCTTTCTAGATCTTGCCTAGTTAACTTTCTATAATTTATTACTGGATGGGTAAGGAATTAATATCAGAGCTATTTCTTGTTTACTCAGGCCTAGTTTAAGATACTTGAGAATTGATGAACTTTCAGGATATATTTAGCAGATTCTATAAAATACAATTAAAATAGTCTAGAATTAATTGTCATAGCCACATAAAGTGTGAAGGTGGCAGTAACTGAACGTTATGAGTCATATAACTGTTGTCGTTACTTTTACAAAGAAATCCACTTGTTGGTGGATGTGCTGATACTGTCTGCTAAAGATCGTCTATTAACCTGGACGTAGTTTCTGGGTGATCATACAATAACCGAGTTCGATATTTTGGTCAAACGGTATTTCATTATTATATAATTTGATTCTCCATCCCCAAGAGTTTCAAACACAGTTTCTGAACACGAACACGAACTGTTACACTTAATCACTCACTCCCTACACTTAATACGATTAGGATTTTTGCATCCTTCAATCTGGTAGGTTTTCATATCCTACTCCCAACTAGTGCAGAAGTAGGCCCTTCCCTCAGAATGTGGAAAGGAAATTTCCTCCGATTAAAGACCTGTATTATTAAAGTATGGTCACGCTTGCGGCGGAATCTGCTGTGAAAGCCTTCGCAATTCATTAATTAATCTATACCTAATCGATGCTTTGTTCATTCACTCTGAAGGATAATTTTTTTGCCTTTCCAGTTTGTCACAGTCATGTAGTTAAGTTACAATGCCACTATTTCAGAAAAATAATTTCAATATGTAACATACAACTGCAGGATAACTAAATGTACGTTCATAATTTGGAGAAAAGAATGGGAATTGCAGATATATGGACGTATCTCGTAGTTCAAATTTTCGCACATATCGTTTAGTTCGCGCTTGTTTTCACAGACCAAGGCATGTCATACAGAATTTCCTTTCAAACTTCGTGAAATTTAAAACTATATGTTTCCGGTTTCGTAGCCATTCTTATTGGATCAATTTACAACATAGAAATATTAAACTATCTAAAGCTTTTGTTCTAAATTGAATTTGGTAAGAAGCCCTCTAAGTCCTATAACTGTTATAATTCATTCTTAACTTAAAGGTTAAAAATAAGCCTTATATAGTCTATGTCAACACTGTCATAATAAATACATTGCAATAAACAATTTTTGAGTAGTGAAATGCAAAGTAAAATGAAAAATTCTTATAATAAATTTCACGTGTTAAAGGGAAGTAATTAATGAGTACTACATTTGATATTCCGATTTCAGTTTCAACCGATGACAGCCGTTTCCTCTACCGGCAAATGATCCGCCATTAGCCGCTGAGTTTGAAAGCCGTACTACGCCAATGTGCCGTAACTATCACTGACATAGTCTCAAAAGTGTGCATTTTCTGTCCGACCTAGGTCTTCTAATGCAAAACGAAGAACATGAGCAGACTCAGAAGGTATTGTTTAACAGTATAACTAAAATATTTTAGCAATTAACTGTATCACAATCTAGTAAATACACACTCTTAAAGGAGTTAGAAATGATTAGGCCACTTATGGAGGTGCCCTTACTTGACTAATACAGAGCTTTTCTTCCGATGCCCAAGAGTGCCGAAATTGAGAAATAATGGCTCACCCCTTTAGGAGGAAGGTTGGGCGAGTGATGATGAAAGGTGACTGAATCCTTTCCCCAGCATATTTGCTTACTTCTTCATTCATATTTGCTGTAATGCAGTATAGTAAGTAGTAAGCAATGGCTACCAAAGAAGAAAAAATGAGGATTTCATGAAAAATGGGAGGAGCAATATATAAATAAGGATAAGTCACAAGTCATGGCAACTATTGAGTTATGTTTTATATTTTGGCCTTTTCCTTCATTGGTCATTATAAAAATAATACAGGTTTATTTAGAAGGTATCTGAAATATTGCTTGGTTAGAGCAATAGTTAATCTTTCAGAATATAAAGATACTTTTGCAAGCACTAGGCTATGTCAATGTACACCTACAAGGTACAGCGTAGCCTTTCAAATGAGTCAGGAAATTGGTGGTTACTATAAGTGTTATTATGAGCAGAAACCGAGAATATTTCGCAGTTTTGTCGCCATAACAATGATTAAATGTGATTTTTTTTCACACAAGCCATTTATTCGGGCCAGATTTGGAATCATAATCAGGTAGAAAAAATCTACATTAGGAATAGGGCTTGATAAATGGATTTCCTGCTTACCATGCCCTTCGGTCTGAGCTACTGTTTCTTGTCCAACCCCAAAGTCAAATCTCTCCCACCTGAGCCCATGAGCCCTGGGGACCACGAAGGTTAGCTTGAGATTTTATCCCTAAGATAAATCACATTTAATACAAATTAATCCTTATAGTATGATTAACTATAACGCATTAGCCAAAAGTACTCGAAGGCTTCGATTTGCCACTTAGCGATAATCTTTTTTTAATGAAGTTACCTTCGGGGTCTGCAGGACATACGCATCCAGATGCGAGAGGTTGGCGTTTGAGGCCCACAGGGCGCGGTAGTTTAGATGCAAATCCACGGCAAGCCGAAGATCCGCGATTTGAGTACCACCGTGTATTCAGCCTAATACAAGAATTGTGTAAAAGTGGCATTTAGTATAAATCTACTCCAATAATGCGGTTAATTATATAGTTTGGGCTATAAGTGCTTAAAAGCTGCGAATCGGCTATCAGCAATAACCTTCAAGGTCTCCAGGGCATATGGACTCAGATGGAAGAGATTTGGGGTTGAAGGCGGGTAGGTTACGGTAGATCAAATGGAAATGAATCAGAACGGTACGCCGAAAATGTTTACTTGCAATTTTATGCGCTGAAAAATTAATGGACTTTAAAACAAACGGATAGCACCAACTTTGGGTTGCTCTGGGCGTAAATCTGCAAGAAATATGCTACTTTCCTTAAGGACGGGTTATACCAAAAGCCTCCTACGAAGGACTAAAGGTTTATTCATCGAGTACTGAATAAAAGGAGAATAATAAAGACATTGAATGGAATTTTTGCTTGGCGAATTTGTACTCATTAATATTAATTTTCTTGAAATGGCCATAAGGTCGTTTGCTTTGATCATATTTGGTGCTACACTCAGGATGTTTCGAGGAAGAGTTGGAATGACGGTTCATGTTCCTGCCCTTTGCCCAAAGGGAAATGAGCAATAGTGTTGTATGCTGGAAATTATGAGATTTGGGTGAAAACCGCTTTTTATCAAAGAAAAACATAGGCGATGCCCATTACATGCGTCTAAACAATATTCCCATATTGAATGCTATTCTCATAAGGACCTAGCTGCTGGGGGAAGTACATGTTTTGATTAGTCCTATGCATTCCATAATATCGTCAGTGACTATGGGAACGAGGTTTTATGATTTTCACCTTACCACTGCTGTCTTAATCTCGTTGAAAAGATACAGTCTGCGTAGAAGAGAGGCATAAGAAAAAGAACGCCAAATCTTCACTAAATGCAATGTTTATAATTTATATGCGAAATTATGCTGAAAGGATTTTTGTCATTCATGTTGACTTCGACAGTGACGCAGAGGCCAAAATAGAACAAGATATATTTTCAACTAAATATAAATACTCCAGTTTAATTTAGATAGAACTGTTATTCACTTCAAAAAACGGTGGGGAATTGGGTAGAAAGCGCATCGTAATTCCACATGGTGTCCCAGAATTGCCGTAGCATTTCTAACGATAGGCGACCCTCAGTATACTGTTAGGATTGGGAAAAACAGTGATTGATTTTACAACCGACAATACCTGGGTAGTGAGAATATGTTATAGGTAGTTCGTGTATATTTTACTTTGAAAATTGTATCTTTGTTTCACTGATTCACTGCATAAATACTTTACACATGTGAACTGACAGTAAGGAAAGTATTACAGAAAATATTTAAGGAAAGAAACGTATACACCATCTAATTTTGTCAATCTTAAAACCGCAGAAATATGCAACCAACATGGCATTCAAGCCATGAAAACAAAGAGAGAGTAACTTGAAAAAATGTGCGGCTTTTCTGGGATATATTTTATACTTATGAGAATATTATTATTATTATTATTATTATTATTATTATTATTATTATTATTAATTTAATAAATATCATTAATTTCTCAAGATCATATTTGTTTTATTGATAGTGATAGGTAATAGAAGAGAGAAATATTTACTATCCATGAAAATAATCCTCAAATTTTTTTATCAATAACTTTAAAAGTAAGAGTTTTTGTTCTTCTTTTAAAACACATGATTTTCCCTACATTTCTCCCCATTTCCGTTATATATTATATGAAATAAAATGACTAGCCTAGAACTAGGTATTAGAAGTGAGCTGTTAACACACTACAAATACCACAGAACGAGATAGGCACATGTTATAGAGTAAGGATAGCTAATTAAAAAACATGCTGAAGTGCACTTCTTTTGCCTAAACACACCAGAATTAGGCTTTCTTTAGAATGAAATATTTTCCCCATAAATGCAGCACATTGAAGGCAAACAAAGAAATTACAAAAGTGGATCATGTTACATGTTTGGCTCACATTTTTCTTAAAGTGAATGGACTTGTACGTGAAATTTTTCCTTAGTTTGAGAAGCCCATGCATACATTGGGAAAGCGTTCATGAAATCACCTCCAAGCA
The DNA here is from genome assembly GCA_030762175.1 of Metallyticus violacea. Taxonomy (NCBI): domain Eukaryota; kingdom Metazoa; phylum Arthropoda; class Insecta; order Mantodea; family Metallyticidae; genus Metallyticus; species Metallyticus violacea. The sequence goes on along the minus strand of CM060846.1, from coordinate 223,827,766 downwards.
AAGGAACGTCTATAAAAGTAGCGTGACTCTTGCAATCTAAACTTAAGCGTTCAGCAACTTCGATTTCAATTCTACCTATTAATGCGCCCATTGAAAAAAAAAAACAAAAAAAAAAAAAAACGATGACAGCCAATGTTGACAGTAAATGTGGTTTTTCCATTGTATCATTTAAAAACTTGTTACATGTTTCTTATTTGAAGGGAACGTTGTTGGCATTTACAGTGTCTTCTGTTTGCTAGGAGAAAAAGATTAAAATTTGAGCAAAATGGCGCAGCGGCTCGTATTTGGCTGGGATAATTACGGAATAGAAGAAAAGGTTCGTACTAATCAAAAAACGCTATTGTAACATTGTGTGATATGCTTAAAATATACTGAGTATTCTTTTTAAATTTGAACAAAAGCTATAACGATGGATGTGTTTAACGCCCGTATTTGCTACTGAGGCACCACAGGCGATGGACACTGATGATACATGAAATGATATATTCGGAAAGGATTTATTTTTAATGAAGGAATCGTTCCAGGCCTAAGTTTAGGGTACCTCCCCGGCATTTGCCATTTATGAGGACTGAGGAAAACCTGGAAAAAACCTTAGTCAGGGAGGACGGTCCTGGCAGTATTCGAACCCAGATCTCCCGCTCACGAGTCCGCGCCTTAACGACCTCGTTTGCCCGTGGCGGTCCAAAAATTATAGCCGGGTAGTCAACATCTGGAAAAAAATATTACGACTAAATATGCTTTTTAAAAAAAATTAGAAGATATTCAACAACATTTTCAAAATTGTATCCGGCAAAATTGATGGGGATGTTAAAGAAATATTGAAAAATGCGCTGGAGAAGTATACAGGTTACCAGCTCATGCGGTATAAAGCTTCGGACTCGCATTCGGGAAGTTCCGGATTCAGTTATTGTTGGTTTGGCCATCCTGACCTTGAGTTTTTCGAGGCTCTCGAGCAACTCGTGCAGGAGTTACACCGGCGTCGAGGTGTTCTATCTGGAAATATATTAGGGACTCCAACTGCGGCCGCGCAGTTACCGTCCTAGATCCTGGCAGACAGGTGTATCTCCTCCGCTCCAGACCATCCATCATATGGTACATATGTAAAGTGTTGAAAATCCTCAAGAAGAATATTTCGACGCGAGTATTTTAAAAAAAGATTTATTTTACTTTTTTAATTTTTTAAATATTCGTCTTTGGCGTCAGTTAAAGTGAAGAGAAATCTTCAATTTATACAGGTGTTTAAGAACACCGACCCTTCAATTTCAAGAAACTAGGGAACGGCAATGATTTATTTGTAGAAAAGATCAGTAGGTATTACTTTCCCTAAACAAATTAAATTCATGACACTTTTTAGTGCACTCAAAAATAACTATTTACGTAGCTTAAACTAGCCACCAATCATTATTATACCTTTCACCTCATAGAGAAAAATTGGAATCATATTTTGTTATTATAAAATATAATAATATAAAATTGAACCCTTATGTTATATGCAATTTTCTACATTTCAGTGACCAACATCTGAATTGTAATGTACATTTATTTCGATTCTGTACCTTTTTAAATTGCTAATTTATAATTATAAACGTTAGAAAACTGTAGTCTGAAAAATGTGTTAATTCGATTTTTTTATGAAATAGTGTAATCTCGTTCTTTTACAATGATACAACATAATGAGAATTACATTATTACCAACACAAATAACACAAAAGTATTTCTTTTCTCTCATTCACTTTTATGTTTGAGAAAAAATGTGAGGTTATATAGTAATAATTTCAATGAAGTAACATTAAATTTTATACGGGAGAGACAGGTTAGAAGTAGGACTGCATTTATAAAATTTAGAAATTTATATCATTAAATTCGCAAAATTAGTCAATTTAGAGGCAATTGTGCATTCAAAATAGAACGAGCGAAACACCACGTAATAGTAGAATGTTGCAGAGAACTACAACAGCAAAGTATATATCTATATATATGGCTTTTAATTAAAATCTGCGTTGTATTTTCACTGAGCAAATATTTTATCGAAAAAAAATTGCTCAACATAATGGGATTTCAATGAGGCACACGTATTTAAACTCCTTCTAACCACACGTTGTGGTCTGACCCGTAAGAAGTTGTGTCTATAGTTTGTCATTGGCTGCCTGATACATTCTCAGTGTTGGGTCTGCAGAGACGATGAACTAAGTGGAACCTTTGATATTTATAATAGAATAACTTAAGCTATAATAGGATAGGATGGCAGGGAGGAGGATGTTTTCATTTCTTTGCCAGACTGATGATTATTTTGTTGACCTACGCCACTCAGATGCACATTCGGGAGGGGGGAGAGTGTCTGAGCCAACAGGAGCATGGGGAGGCGATTCTCATACAAGATCCCTCACGTTTCAAGACCTCTACATGCTTGCTCTTTCAAAGGCGATCACTGAGCGGGTACCCAGGCAGAATCACTAGATTTCTGGACAGGAACGCAATATTAAAATGCACTGCCACGCCGCATAACATATTCGCGCTTCGTCTGACATTTTCAATCCTTCAATTAGAGCTTTGGAATCAAGTGGTGTAAAATGGAAGAGTGGAATATAAATATTAACTACAGCATTCACATTCAGGGTGCACTACAAAATAATAATAATAATAATAATAATAATAATAATAATAATAATAATAATAATAATAATAATAATAATAATAATAATAAGTCAGAATGACCGTACCCAAGAGATTTTAAAATAGGACCTCCAGAATCCAAGCGTTACAGTCTGAGCCACTCCTCTCAGTGGAGATCGTTATAATTCGTTTTGCAGCAGTGATATATTGACCTTATTTAGCCGATCTTGGTTGTATCTGACAGTCGCTACTCTGAGTTGAAGGTGGAAGATATAACTGAACAACGGCGCCATACATTTTGCATGGACGTTTAAGGCAAAAAGAGTTGTGGTGCATTTGATTAGGTAGTTGGGTTTCAGAAACATTCCATTGGTATCGCTTGGAGACAACGTGTCTTGGATTTTAGTGATGCACTGAGAATGGGTATGTTCAAGTCGGCAAGCAGAAAGAGGGCAAGAAAACATACTCGTAAATGACGCGTAAGTTGATTTTTTTTTTTTTTCATTTAGTACTGAATAATTCAAAAGATATATGTAAGAAATGTAAGTAAAATGACATAAATTATTATGGTGAAGTAAAGTTTTTAAGATCCAATGTATAAAATTCGTGTGAAAGTAATTACAAATGAACAATACTGATGCTGTCGTGGGTGGTCTTTGAAAAACCAGAGAGTGATGCTTAGGGAATATTGGTGTTCACTTTTTCTAGTTGTGGTGTTGGTGAAATTTATTTAGTGTTTGGTCTGACAAGGAGGATAGGTTACCAAAGCATGACGGTTTTGTTGACAGATTTGAATGTACTTGCACCAAAATGTCATTTGCAGAAATGAAGGTGAAGAAATTGCATTTGCACGAATCTTTGGCTTAGCTAGAAGTCGATGAAGAAATGAGTGGCCAAAGACAACGGATGAGTGGTGCATTGTGATTGGTGGAAAGCATTTTGAAGTTGGAGGGTAAATATTAAGGATTTCTAGGAATTATACAAAGATAGTAGTAGTTCCTATAACGTCGACCTCTGGGGTTATAGCCCCTTTTCAGGGCCCGAAAGTGTTAACATATTCGCCAAGTTAACATTCTAAAGACCGGTAACTATAGTACTGATATCTCTGGGATGATACCTAGGAGGAACAGAGGTATATAGACGCGTGATTTAATGTTTAATTGCATTTCTACTAAGAACAAGTCTCCACACTTTCCAATTGGCGTTGCTGTTTTCAACAGAGGTATACAAACACGTGATTCTAAGGTTTAATTACATTTATACTAGGAACAAATCTCCACGCCTTCCAATTGGCGTTGCTGTTTTCAAAGCAATATGTATAAATTTCTAATTACACTACAATTGAATTTTATAAATATTCTTCTTCCCACAATAATGTGACTTTTTGAAAACCAAATTGCAGCCGTTTCAGTTATCTGTGAATAATTTTCAGTTGCATTACTCCATTGAGGAAGTAATGAGCGTAATTTTGACTGTCGCTTATAAATCTATTCTTTGGCCATGTTCTATTTCCCAAATTGGTAGCCGGTATCTTGTTGGACTGATGAATGCCGATTGGCAGTGCATGTTCTCAGAGGATATCTTTGAATATTTGGATACCATTCAGTGTCGAGAATTATATTCGCTAAAATAATTTGCCTGTTTAAGAACAATGACAATAGTATCTTGAATGGGGTTCCAAAAATATTTTGGTCAACGTCTAATGGTGTTTTCAATGCCACTGTTCTTCCACATTTGAAGTCCGTTCGATCAACTTTGTGGAGAGCTTCCGTGGAATTATGGAACTCGTTCTGTTTTCTTTTACATGAAAATTGTGTACATTAAAGTTAGAACAGCGGAAGCGTTCAAAATGATTCAGAATTAATGGGTTTATTTCAAATAATTCACCAGGTTTTTATTGTTTACTCAGCAAATTTCATATACTTTCCCAATTTTCTTTCTCATTTAAGATATCCAGAATATACAAAAAGTTTGTTTTCATGGACATAATATGTAGCATACCTAGAACGGCGGGAGGGATTAAGTTAAGTTATTTTTCTTCAAAATTTTGCTGTTGGAAATACTGTTTCAAATGGTCCAACAATGTTGTTATAATATCATCAGCGTTTCATGGCAAAACTGTGGTACATTTTTACGTCATTTCGAATGTCACTATCCCAAAATAAACTTTGCATCAAACAATTGAAAGGTTTTGTAACTTGTTCGATCTTGACACGTGAATGTTTCACTCTGTCTCAGTTTACTGTTACTTTGACTACTTTTTGGCATTGTTTATTTATCAAGATGAACGAGTATCTTTAATCATGTATTGAAAATCTTGACTTTTGAAATCGAAATCTTGATCTTGAATCGGAATTTTATTTTTGCGATACAGATAGTGATATTATGCCACAAGGAGGCCAGGAGTATGATAACGTGAGACACGACGAGGATGTTAGCACTGATTTTCCTCAGTCGTTTTTAAACTAAGGAAGAAATGTGATGAGAGACAGTACAATACTGAATTGCACTTTATCGCCATCTTGCAACATGCTTGCAATAGAACTTGATCAAGCATTAAGTAAAGAAACGTTAAAATATCACTATCCCCAGTACATAATACGCTGACGTGTAACAGTGACCACGGGAGGAAAGAAGAAACCAGAATTTGTAAATTTGTATCTGCCACACGTGGGGCAGACTTGATCGGCCAAATGACACATAAATACACCACTAAATTAACATGTAGGGGTTGGCTAAAGCATGGCCTTGCACAACATCTTCAACATGGTAGCAATTAATGAATACCTAATCTCCATCAAATAAGAAACTTGGAAATGAAAATGAAGTATTGTATTTTTCAGCTGGCGAATGAATTAAAGATGAGCAACGTGAAGGAGGAAGAACAGTGGCAAAAAGACGCAGCAGCAGGACCAAGTTCAAGTAAAAAGTGGAAAATATTGCTAAATCAATATATAAAAAGACAACAATCCCGGTGATTTCTACGGAATTAGCGCAACAAAGCTATATGGGTGGAAATTGTGAACGAAAAGTGAAGATAATATGTGCTAAATGTTTTAGCACAAAAAAAAATATCTTAACAAAAACAATTGTTCATTAAGGGTAAGAGAATAGTAGAGCAATGGGATGAAAAGTTAAATATTGACGTTTTAAATGTGTCATGTTCAAGCTCAATCAATCGTTACACATAACCATGTATATTCCTGAAATAAATCAAAAAATACAAATACAATTGAGACAAAACGCGATAGTTTTCAATGTTTTGATTTCAAAGGCTCAAAATGACCTCTTCTGCACCGTTCTTGTGTTAAGGCCTAGTATTCCGCGCCGTACTGTTTGACACAGTAATTTGTGTTTTGCAATGTAAATTGCCTGCAATCTCGTCATCGTAGTTTGTCGACGACTTCGGATTTTATCAGCAAACATGTCTATTGGGTCGTCCCTTCAGGTATTGTCTTAGCAGTTGTCACAAGTACTGCCGAGGGGTGCATTATACAAACAATTAGTTTTATTTGCTTGAATATTTTATATTCTTACATTGCCTAGTCGCACCAGAAAGTGCGAACTTAGTTTTATTCATTTGGTTTGCCACTTCCGTAGATGACTTAAAGAAACTAACCATGACGCAATCGTCCGCTTAGCAACCAACAGAATTATGCTGGGCTTCAGACTCTTCCGCTACCCACATAACGTATTTTCATCGGTTACTATAATTCAAACTTAGGGCGTTGGTGTACTATAATTGGCAAATGTTATAACACAATTTAAAGACCCCTCTAGGCGATTGTAAAGCTATATCAGGAGGCAGCGGAGTGTCAAGAAGTGTCTCTCTGGTCTGTTCCACGCCTGCTTCTTCACGTGTCACCTGGCCTGCCCTGTGGCCGCCCTGCACCCGATAAAACGCCCTAATGATCTAACGTATATTCACTTATTATGGTTAATGTAAGTCTTCAACATAGAGTAGATCAGATGTGTACATTTTAAAAGAAGCAGCAATGGGAGTAACATTCGTCATATTATACCTATGAGTGCTCCTACCGCTACGCTCTCCTAGCTAACACCAAAGTTGTGATAAGTGGTGGAGGCGCCTAAACGTTGCTTATTAAATCATAATTTATATGTTAATTTTGTTTTTAAGCTAGGAATTGCTTAGTTTAATGATTCTTAAATTCTTAATTTTGTTTTATTATGAAATTCAGTACTTAGTAATAAACTACCATGCTTAGTATTTTTGTGCAGCCTAGTTTTTACTTTTATTAAAAGGAAAAAAGAAGCGTCTAAAAAGTGTAAAATTGCTAAGTTCGTTAGGATTATGGTCTAAGAGTTTATTGTTTAAAGTGTCATTTATTATTGCTGTTTATTATGCGATGTGACGTCATCACTGTTGGATTATTATTTCTATGTATTCTTTCTTTGTCTTGCCTCTGCTGTTTCATTCTACTATTTCATATCATATCCTAGTTGGTGCTCCTATTCATGCGGATATTACAATTAGGTGCATGGATATTTTGAGTCAGTTCAGTAGTGATAGTCCCATTGGTACAGAAATCTCAAAACGGAATATCAGGAAAATCTCGCTGTTAATGCGCAAACGTATGAAGTAGCTTTAAATAATATTAGAGTGATCTCTGCCGACCTTGCCAAATTGCATCAGTCTATATCCAATATTGGATTACGTTCTAGTCTCAGGCTTAAAGGCCAACCCCCACCGGTTTTCTTTCCAGTGAGAGAGCGTAGTTTAAGATTGGGAGACGTAAGCAGTGACCCTTTGCCACCCGCCCTCCCCCATCTCCTCCTTCAGCAGTAACAACTTTGACGCCTTCCTGCGAAGACTTGACAATGGCAGACTCGTCAAACCTTCGGGGCAATCAGGTTCCAATACAGTCAGGCACATTAATACTAAACGTGTAGTTACCACAACAGTGCCACTTTCACGCCCATTTATTGAACCAGGGATTTACGAGGGTGAACCAGGGCAGGACGTTTCAGGCTATCTTTACAATTTTGATATCTTTGCCGCTGCGACCGGCTGGGACGATAGATGTAAGAAACAGTATTTACCTTGCTACTTACGGGAAACTGCTGCAAACTGGCTCAAAACATTTATACCGCTTCACCAGTTACATGACTGGGCGAGCTTAGAAACGCTATACAGGCTGCGTTCCTCCCAGTAGCTCAGGAGGACATTTTAGAGTGTCGTTTACGACTGCGGATACAGGATCTTGCGGAACCTACGGATTGCTACATTTACGACATCTTGGTCGACGAGGTTAACACCGATATGACTGAACGAGAGAGAATTCGTCATATATACGGGGTTAAAACCGTCATTGTTGCAACAGGCACTTCAGCGAATCATCATTCTGTAGAAGAATTAACCCAGTTCGTACGACGAATTGAAACCGCTAGATATCTGGAGAGGAATTGGGTGGATATTCTTGCTGCGCAGCCAAATAGACCGGTAGCAATGTTGCAAGATGCCTCTTTATCATCATTAGTGGAAAACCTGGCTCAGGAGGTCAAGTATTTGAAAAATCAGCTGAAAAATATGCAGATCAGCCAGCGTAAACCCAAGGTTTTCTGTGCTCCCCAGCCTTGGCACAATAATTATGAAGGGCATGGTTGCGGTGGTGGCATGGTCGAGGACCGCGGTAATCCGCGCTATGAAGCGCGAGGGACCCGGTGGTGCACCCTTGTGGACAGCCGAATGACGGTCCGGTAAACACGTTGTTGTAAGCCGGGGCATATAACGCTTAATTGGACTCAGAACCACGGCCGCCCAAATGGTCAAGGTCAGTCACGGGAGTTAACTACGTGACTGATATACCTATATGTCCTAAGGAGCAAATTAGCGCTGTTAATCCCCCGAATATACCAATATCAACATACTTTGTGGATGATAAATCACTGGATGTACTTTTTGACACTGGAAGCTCTGTTAGTGCAGTTAATTATTGTTATGTTAAAATCTCCTGTTTCCCATGTCGCAGTCTTTAAGTTACGTACGACTAATAACAAGTTAATTGATGTGTGTTGTTTTACTATGTTAAAATTTGAGCTGAACAGAGTGCACTTCTCAGAAGAAGTTTAGTCGTTAAAGACTTCGGTCATGACCTGATGATATGAATGGACTTTTTAAAGCGTTACCAAGCCGCGCTTGACTTGCATCCCTCACAATTTTGCTGAAGATGCCAAACAGAGCACAAGTTATAATTAACTGCAATGAAAAAAGGGGATTGCTCTTTAGTTCAAATTTTAATGGAACCTGAGGAAGAAAACCAACAATGTAGACCATATTGTGTGAAGGATATTCGTTTACCTCCTTTTTCTACGTCACAGGTAAGTATTCAGTTTTCGTCCCAGTGTACAGGGTTAGTAATGCTTGAACCGTTTGAAGTTATTAAGCACAAAAAAGGTAGAAACATGACTCCTGCTATATGTAACTTTCAAGAGGATCATTTCATATCTGTACATAATAATACACCGGCACCTAAGACCATTTTTAGCGGAACAACCCCGGCTCACGTTCACAAGTTGCATTGATACAGGCCGCTAATTGGCAAACACAGGACGTTAAGGATTTTGTTTTCAAAAATGCAAATTTTCATCAAAATTCTAAGTTGTCAACAACTCAGCGACACGAAATACATCTTCTTTTGGCCAAATATAGACATGTATTTGGAACAAAATTGCAAGAATTAGGAATCACAGATATTGATGAATTTCAAATTCGGCTCAGTGACCCTAGACCTATAAAGCAGCGCCCTTATAGGGTATCTAAAACAGAGAGAAGAGATCAGTTCACAGGTAAAAGAAATGCAGGACGCGGCCATCCCCTGGGCTTCCCCTGTTGTCCTTGTTAAGAAGAAAAATGGAGAATTTAGTTTTTGTTTTGATTATCGTAAACTAAATGCCGTTACGGTGACGTCATCATAAACCCTTCCTGCAATTAATGTAATTAATGATTCATTAAATTACTTGGGAGATTCTCAGTGGTATTGTACATTGGACTTATTAAGTGCTTATTTTCAAGTCCCCATTGCCGAAGATAGTAAACAGTATATAGCTTTCGTAACACCGGAAAATATCAATTCGTGCGTTTTTAAGTTTTGACTTATCAAATGCACCGAGATTCTTCTCCTCAGTTGTTGATAACTTTTAGGGGACCTAAAATACAAAAAGACATTGGTATATTTAGATGATATTGTTGTATTTGCCTCACATTTTGAGGAATTTCTTGCTAATTTAGAAGCTGTCTTCGCTAGGTTAGAGAAACATAATTTTAAGTTAAAGGCCGATAAATGTTTTTTGCCATGTTCTATATTAAATTGTTAGGTTATGAAATATCTGCAAACGGTATCGAGCCAGATGAGGATAAGATTACAGCCATCACTCATCTGCCCACCCCAAAGTTTGTGCGAGACGTACGTCGAGTACTAGGATTATTTCCTTTCTATAGATGCTTTGTGCCAAATTTTGCTTCCATTGCTCAGCCATTGCATGATCTAACGCGTAAGAATCAACAGTTTGTATGGACAGAACACCAGCAACGGCCTTTCGACAAACTCAAACATCTGTTGACCACCGCCCCTGTCTTGGCACATTATACACCTGGGACTTATATGGAGCTGCATACGGATGCTAGTGGGATTGGCGTTGGCGCTGCATTCTTACAACGAATACACAAGGAACTTCATCCAGTATGCTTTTGCTCTAGAACACTCAGTAAGCATGAGAAGAACTATAGTGTTTCTGAACTCGAGCTACTTGCAATAGTCTACAGACTCACACACTTTCAACCCTACATCTATGGATATCCGGTCAATGTATTCAGCGATCATCATGCATTATGTTATCTTAAAAACTTAAAAAGACATTACGGGTAGATTGGCACGATGGGCTCTAAAATTGCAACAACACGACTGCAATATTGTTTATAAATGGGAAGCAAAACTTTCGGATGTCCATGCACTTTCTCGCCACCTTGTAGATGATTCTAAACCACAGGAACTGGAACAAACCCATGAACTAATTGCCTGTTTCCTAACTCCAGAGGAAATTGCACAGAAAAAGAAAGATGGCCCCAATTGAATAAAATAATCAAAGCATTAGAACAGCCGGGCTCAGGAACTGCTAAATTGCAACGCCAAGCTACCTCATACATCTGGAAATCAGGAGTCCTATATCGTAAAAATGCGCGTTCAAAAGGGCCACTATTTTGCTAGTAATTCCAGAAGTCCTGAAATATGAAATTTTATTTTCTTGTCATGATGATGCCTTATCTGGACACCTAGGATTTACCAGAACGATTCATAAGATTAAATCGCGATGCTATTGGTTAGGTATGCGTAAGGAAATCGAGAAGTACGTTAAAGGATGCCCTAGTTGTCAATTTCGTAAAGGTCCTAAAGATATTAAACTTGGGGACCCTTACATCCTATTCCTGTTAGTCATATTGGCGAACGATGGGGAATAGATTTGGTAGATCCTATTCAGAAATCTAAAACAGATAAAACAATGATAGTTCTTGGTACAGAGTATAAAAAAAGCCCGTAGCCTTGCGTCAGCGCGCCAAGACTACGGGCTCCTCGATTCGTTTAGCCTAGCACCTAATGAGTTCACGCTAGGCCCTACATTCGCGGCTTTATTGATCCTTCAGTTTTGTACATGATATATATTTTTTATAAACAGGAGAATGGCACAGTAAGTCGTGCTATTTGTTCTGCATTTTGTGTTAATTTCCCTAATACTTTTCGCTAGGTTTGAGAATAGTTCTGCAACTTTTTCAATAATCCTTTTTCCATTTCAATGTCATATTTTCTTTCCTACTGCTTTATCTTATGCTCGACATTTAGCTACTGCATTCCCAGAGAAATTTCTGGAATTACCTCTTTTTGTCCCATTCTGTACAGAGTATAATAACATAATAGTATTAATAATAATAATAATCCCAATAATCCACCACCATACTAAAACTATATGTATACTTTTAAGGTATACTACTAAACTACGACCTCTTAATCGAGGATGTTGTCATCAGTGGGTAAGGTTCGCGCAACCTTGATGTGCAGGGCCCCTGGTAGTCCAGCACCTCCGCCCCCTACTGTCATCGAGGGAGTTTCCTTCCCCGAATCATCCGGTAGGTAGGTTTTGTTGCGGGAACGTCAGTTGATCACTACACAGGCTCAGCGCACCCAAATGTCATGTCCAGGTAAGGTAATGATAATGTTTTATCATTTTACATAGAAGTTCCCATATATCGTATTTTCAGTTTCCTCTTAGGAAAAGATCTTTCGCCTTTGTCGAAACATCATCGGTCGCCCTGTCTAGCCAGATTCAGTCCTTTCTACTTCTTCGCACATCTCATATATATTGACACCTTGCAAGTAAAACTGAGCTATTTTCTGAACACTTTGTCTTAGTGGACATTCCCAGACAGCATGTTCTGGGGTGTCCACCTGACCGCACTCACATAAATCAGTATCACTCAACCCGAATCTACTGAGGTATGCTCGGTATGGGCCATGTCCAGATATATAATGGACAAAACCCCGAGATGGCTGTAAATATTTCCTTTTTAAGCGTTCCAATACGCTTGGAAAGATCTCATGAGTTCTTCTGCCTGTATCACTGCCATCCCAGGTTATCTGCCATTCCTGCATAATGATTTCTCATATATCTATTTCGTCTCTTACTGGGGCCCCAGCTAACTGGGAAGCCCTCGTAAGATTCCCTTCTCTCGCCCAATACCTCGCACCTCTTTTACGTATCTCCAGGTCGAGCGGCAACACGCCCGAGTATAACTACCAATGCGTTGGTTGGAACCGTTGAAAATGCTCCAACCAATCGAATCAGTATACTTAATGTGAGTCGATGGGCGGAAGCGAAAGCCATCCCCAAAGGAACCATAGAATATGTCGCTCAATTTATTTTGGAAAATATAATTTATCGCCATGGTGCACCAACCATGCTACTTTCCGACAGAGGATGAGTATTCCTGAGTAAAGTCACACATTAAAATCGTCTAGTCTTATGCTGTTATAATTGTTGTGTTTATTTTCTTATCAACCCCTTAAGTTATGGTTTCAGACTACTCGGCTGGAATGCGGGGACGGGGATCCGACGCGACTTCAACTAAAGGACGAGGTGCAAGCGGAGTCCTCCTGCTCACCACGCCACCGTGGCTCCTCGCCGGATGCCTACCTCTACATTGGAGATGACTGCAGAGGATACTGTACCTTAAGTTTGGTTATGTTATGCTGGTAATTTTTGCCATTTAGCTTTGTTTACTCTTTCCTGCAATACTGTTGTGTATATTGCAGCGGATGTAGTGTGTTATCTCATTTCCTGCTTTCTGTTGCACTTGTAACAAGGTTACTGATTACTTTCACGTAGATAGTGTTATAGTTCTATATTTTTATTAGTGTTCTCTTATGCTGATAAAGACCTTTCTTCAAAATTGCTATCTAAGGGATATCAGAATATTTCATCTTTGGGTAGCCTGCGCAACTACCTAGTTGGTGAAGTACGTGTTGGAATCTTGTATTTGTGTTATCCTTGTTATAGTTTAAACGACTGAGGAGTCGTCGTAGGAATATTGTTATTTTTGAGCCTATGTCGCGCAACGCCGACAGCATAACGTTCCTGTTTTAGGTGTAGTATATTTTGATTTTGCAGTATGTCGCGAGACCTCAGAGTTTAATTATCCCAGCTGAGTGATTTTCCGTACCAGGATGCGGTTATTTCTTGTAGAGGAGTACGCTAAATAGTTTTATTACTGGTGTAGCTTTAATAGTAGCGCCAGGAATTAGGTACTCGGTGATGCCTATGGTATTGATTGTGAAAATGGTTGTCACAAGTTTCCTGCAGTCTTTTCTTATCCTTTACGGTTTCCCATGAGTTTAATGAGGAACTTCCGATTGAAGTAATTGAAGGTGCAACTTTTTATAGTCTCCCGAATATGTCCTTTTATGAGACTTTGGTGCCGGTATTGTTCTTATCAGCATAATGCTTTGTTTATCCCCCCATACTCTTATTGTGCTTTCAATGTTACCGCTGGTTCCTTTTGTACTTGGTTGCAATCTAAATTTACGAATATTCAGGACGAATATCCCCCCTATTCAAGTCACACGATAACCCCCTTAGAGGGGATTACTCCATATTCGAATCGCAATTTTTATTTGCAGACAAACAACATATTGAGAACATTTTATTTTGACACAGCAATGAACAGTATCTTACAAAAGGCTCGTAAGTATAGTCACTTTGTCAGTATTTTTAATACATCATTATGTGACAAAGTATTTGGCCTTCAGGATTCCGTTTATATGCGAATCACTGGAGTTGGTCCTTTGTTTGAATTGATTTCTCAATATCTTATCTTGCTAATGGGACAAATACGTTTCATTAATTATTTTGTCATATTTACGCTATTATGAGTCAATATGCTCTTCCATGTGGTACACCTGAAAAACCAAAACAGTCATTTGGCGGTACATCGTATTGTTCAATTTGGTAGACATGATTATATCGTGAGTGACACCTTTCTTCTTTTGTGTCTTTCTCTACGTCTCTCTTTTCGTTTTTTATTATCTTTTTTCCTTTTCTTTCTTTACTTCCCACCCTGTTCCCCCGTAAGTCCTTTTCCTCCTGCTGTTTCCCTCCTTTCTTTATTTTTCCTTTCTTTTCTTAAGTAAAACATGTTATATTTTCTGCATTTTCTTCTAGCACGTCCGCACCGCCAGTCGCCTGTCATCAATGACCGAGCTACTTGCAACGTACCTGTCATGGCGGCATTGGATGCCGATATCCGGAATTGGGCTTTGCTGCACTGGATTCCGGACCATTATATAGCTCAGCTTTCGGCCAGAGGGTCAGCCAGTTGTATTGGATTGTTGTGGCTGCGTCTTTGTCACTCTTCATGGATCTGGTTGTGTGTCATTTGGCAGTGCTGTGTGACTTTCAGCGGACAGGCAAATACTCCCGCATCTTATTTTCCAGTGACGTTTTCTAGGTGCGGTGAGCGATCTACGGTTGGTGCGTTCGCAGTGAAAGAGTTGTGTGTTATGAGTTGAGTGATTTCGACGGAAGTTCCTCACGTGATGTGGTGCGTTGCGTACAGTTATTTGTGTGGTGCAGTTCCCTTCTTCTCCCTGTCTGTATACTTTCGTTGCCTTTTTTTAATTATTATTATTATTATTATTATTATTATTATTATTATTATTATTATTATTATTATTATTATTATTATTATTATTTCGTTTTCCTTTTCAGGTACTAGCTTCTTTATCGTTTTCATTGTCAGTTTATTTTCACTTATTGCTGCCTTATAGCTTTTGTATTTATTATATATCTTTGAATATGTGGTTTTAAGTAATAACCCATATTATTGTAATTATTAGTTTTCCTTTGATGCGTTTCTCTCCTCTTTTTGTTAGACTATATTTTTGTTTTTTAAATGCTTATGGGCGGTTTTTTCTAATTTTGTTTTGTATTCTTTGGTTTTATCATCTCCGAGGTCAGCGATTGTTAGCCAGTGGGGATGTGTCACAAATACGGCCAAGGGGAGCATTAAATTGGTAATAGGTTAAAATTATTACACAAACAATTAGTTTTATTTGCTTTAATATTTTATATTCTTACATTGCCTAGTCGCACCAGAAAGTGCGAACTTAGATTTATTCATTTGGTTTGCCACTTCCGTAGATGACTTAAAGAAATTAACCATGACGCAATCGTCCGCTTAGCAACCAACAGAATTATGCTGGGCTTCAGACTCTTCCGCTACCCACATAACGTATTTTCATTGGTTACTATAATTCAAACTTAGGGCGTTGGTATACTATAATTGGCAAACATTATAACATAATGTAAAGACCCCTCTAGGCGATTGTAAAGCTATATCAGGAGGCAGCAGAGCCTCAAGAAGTGTCTCTCTGGTCTGTTGCACGCCTGTTTCTTCACTCGTCGCCCGGCCTGCCCTGTTGTCGCCCTGCACCCTCGGCTCTGTGAGACACCATCCCTATGATAAAACGGCCCGTTCGGTCATAATGACCTAACGTATAGATATTCAATTAATATGGTTAACTTAAGCCTTCAGCATTAGAGACCAAATGCTTGCATTTTATAATCAGTGTTCAATAAAAGAAGACATTCTTCTTCGAGTGCTCCCACCGCTAAGCTCCCCTAGCTCACACCATAAGTGTGACAATATATATGTATACTTGCAGCATTGAGAACCATTTTCCACCGACAGACTCTCCGCATGAATTTACGTGGCCAAACGTTATTCACTTGTCCACTACTGTTTATTTCGGTACACATGTTTAGCCGTTTTTTGACCAAAACAAGTGCCTAGTATTGATCATTTTAGAAAACTGTACTTTCAGCACATGTAGTGGCACGATGTAAGCCCCTTGTAGATGTTTTAGGCCCTGTATTTGAAACAACTTGGAGAGCAGATCGGAAGGTGCGTATTTGATCTAAATTAGATGAACATGGTGATCTATTCTACCTGAGCAACTGTTCTGCGTCATCTTAACCTTTTCTACAACCGGGATATCCTCCTTGCTGTCGATGCGTCCACCACTAGCTCTAAAGAATGATGACTGGAGGCGAAAGCTATGGAATCTTTTCTTTCATTTCGGCATGTGCAATTTTGCCTGTCGTCTACATATCCCACCGCCTCACTCGGCTTTGACTTTTTAGGTGTCATTTACAGAGCTATCTCTCTTGCATTATGGTCTCACATCTACCATTTCAAGTGTTTCTTTGGCATCTGAAGTTCAAGCTTCCTGCTGCCATTACCCTTAGCCATGAGCATATTCTCAGTACTATGTAAGGCCAATGACTCACCCAAAGCCAAATCGCTTCCTTTGTCATACATCGGAATTTTAATTTATTCCGATGCCTCAAGTAATGAACTGTTTCAATAGCGCACTTTGCTTAAATTATTATATTATTACCTTTGTTTTAAATAAAACAATTACTGTTGCGGTATATATACGATAGATATATATTAAGATATATCTAAATATATTCAAAAAGTTAAGTTCCATTGCCTTTCTATGCAAAATTCTCAATTTATTTCCTAAACTATATGAATACGAACCCACATAGTAAGGAAAGAATTTACGCCATTAAATGACAAAAATTAAATGCAAAAAAATTAGCATAACAAAATAATTGTGAGTACATAATTTCACAGTGTATCACAAAATATAAGGTAGTCACTATTTGTTTAAACTAACTACATTATACAAGGGATAGCGGCAATACAAGGGTAAGTAAGGAGGCGAATGAATGAATAGTGTTTAACGCCCGTTTTTGCTACAGAGGCACCACAGGCGATGGATACTGGTGATACATGAGATGAAATAATATATTGGGAAAGGATTTATTTTTAAGGAAGGAATCGTTCCAGGCCTAAATTTAGGGTACCTCCCCGGCATTTGCCATTTATGAGGACTGAGGAAAACCTGGAAAAAACCTCAGTCAGGAAGGACGGTCCTGGCGGAATTCGAACCCAGACCTCCCGCTCACGAGTCTGCGACTTAACGACCTCGGCCACCCGTGGCGGTAAGGAGGCGAAGAAGGAATGATACAATGAAAACCTTAGGCCAGCGATGTCAAGGAAAGAAGCACCCACATAACCTACCTTGCTATTAAATAGATATAAATAGTGCTATATGGGCGTAGGAAAGTCAATAAACTACAAATAATTTTCCTCTGGAACTCGAAAAAGAGCACAGAGCGGTAGATGCGACCGTGATACGATTGCCAGACTGCTGTACTAAAAGTTCCATATGGAGACGTTACTTTCATCACTGTCATGTACGTAGATGTGGAAAATTTCACAGAAACGGATTTATTTAAAATTAAAGAGTTACTGTTTTATGCAAAAGAAAGGCGGGCAATTACCTCAATGGAAAGCAACACAATATCAAGGATTTAGCATAATGTTAAAATAGACAAAAGGACAAAATTCTGGAAGAATTCTTGATTGTAAATCAGTTATATATAATGAAGGGAGACAACGGTATGCCAATATAAAGACCTAATATAGATTTAACGCTAACCAACAGTCAACTCACAGGTTAATAAACGAATGTAAATGCTGGAAAGAAGAAACCTGTTTGGATCACAAGACCATCACTTCAACATACGGTCAACTATAACCACCATGAGAGAACCCGATAACGAGACAAGATATATAGTTGAAGTAGGCGATTGCAGAAAGTTTAATAACTTCCTATGATAAATAAGTCTAAAATTGAACACTAACGCGCAGAAACTAGGTATGGATTGAAAGAGGCCGAAATGAAAGATACATTACACAAGTTCCAAACGGTACTAACTACAGCGTGTAAAAACGCTTCAAGATAAGCAAAATACGTGTGCGGTATCCCAGCAAAAGGACACTGAAGGCCCTGATAGACTACTGAATTGATCATTATTAGAATGAACACGAATGTCCTAAGATGAAGGAATCAGAGGATAAGGGGCAATAACGAATTGCGGTAACAAAGAAAAAAGCGTATGAGGGTGGTAAAAGAGAGTAGCAATGCGCATGCCAAAGGAAAAAAAGTAAATCCTGGAAAGATTTACTATTTAAATTGGCATCGGTAAGACTACGAACAGGGCCATGCTCACCTCACTAAGGATAGAAGACATATTTCAGATCTCATCAGTCCAAACAACTATATGATGGTAAATTTATACCAGATGAAAAGAAAATGATAGCAAACAACACAAACAAACCGGTAACCAATCAAGGCAGCTATATACACACAAAAATACACAATTTACTCTAAATGGATACATGAGATAACAGAAAACATGAAAGAAAGGAAAGTTCCAAGGGGAGGATCGAGTAATCTGTGATATTAAACATCAAATATTTAAACAGCTACAACTGTTCATGACAGCATTGTACAACGAATGTCTTAAGTATTGAGAGCTTCCCTAGGGTGTGAAAAATAACAAAAATTATTGTCAATGTAAGGTCTAAAAGGGCGAAACCATTAAAATCTCCAATTGCCGACTAATACGCCTAATAAATGTGGCTCCTAAGTGCTAACAAACTCTCTATCAAATAGAGTATTGCATTACATAAATTCTAAAGACTTACGGAGCAGAAATCCATATGGTTTCACGCCACAAACAGGATAAGTAGTCAATATCGACGTAGTTAAATAATTCATAGAAGAAAATCTGGCAGAAAAAACAACACGTAGTAGTGATCAGCCTAGATATTAAAGGAATACTGGTAGCCTAGTATTCTAAATGCACCGAGAGGACTCCAATACCCCAAAACCTCTATAACATTGTGAGAAACTACTTCAGCGAGGGGAAAAGCTCTCTATTAATAAACAATATAGAAATTGATAGAAGTCAAGCATTAGATATCCCCAAGGATCGCGTTGTGGACCCGCACGCTGGAACATTCAATATGACTCATTAAAACAGGAATATACGCAATGCACGATTTCCCAGACGATATAGTTATAATAATCGAAAGAAAGAACAAACTTGAAATTGAAAATAATGAGAACATCAAATTACGAAATCCTCCAGAATGCAGCGTAAAAAATAAGTATCCTTTAATGATCCAAAACGAAACTAATCTACCTACATCATAAGACCGAAACAAGACAAGATACAAATAAATACTTAAACACAAAGAAGTTGGAATAAGTAAAGTATATCAAATACCTCTGCATCTTCATTTAGAAGAAATGCCAGTTTATTCAATAGAGAATGTTTAGCACAAACAACACCAAATTGATTATATTTTCTCAAAGTTGACTTAAACAAGCTGCGGCCTAAGGCCAAATGTTATGAGAATAATTGAGGAGCGTTTTTTCAAAACTCGATAAATGCATTTTTTTTTAAATTGAGTTATACATCGTAACGACATAATTTTGATCTTCCACGTCGTCCTGTAAATCGATTTTTTGCAAAAACCGACAAATATTGTGTATATTTACGGGGTTTTTGCACAAAACAATCTGAGGACTAAAGCAAAAGTCAACAAATGCAATAAATTCTTCTTTAATTTTGTTTTATACCGAAAAGTTGGCATTACTCGAAGTGCGCGTAGTTTATACTTTATTGCTCATTATTGTAACAATGTTTCTTCTT